>RXPK01000053.1:1467037-1793336 GCA_004143645.1 Protaetia brevitarsis | reverse complement strand
AGTATGATGTTAACGTGCGTATTCATTTGAGCATTTGGACGCACGAACGATTTTACGTGCAAAAATGCTCAACTGTGTACGTAGCGAAATAGTATGTGAGCAGATATCTGCGAGCATAAATATAAGTTAAAAAAGTTTTTCTAAACAAACATATGTTCGCTTAAATTTTTGCGCACAGATTTGCGCACAGAATGAGTACACACTTTTAGAGTTCAACGTATAAAGGTGAACGAATGAGGTGTAAACAAGATACCATGAACGTGTGCACGCTTAATAATTAAAGAATCTGTCACCACAATTTGTTTTTGATCATTATGTAGACTTTTTATTCATCAGCGTAGGGAGGAATTGCGTGGCAACACTTAACTGTCGCCGTAAATTAATAGTCGATTACCATTCGTGTTAATGTCAATAGATATGTTATTTTGGAAGTTCTTTATTCATATGTAGGTACTTGCGTGACGAAGTATATTTACCAAATTCAATAACTTGACGTTGAAACACGAATTACACAAATTATACCTTTGCAACCCTCAATGCATTTACATATATTTGAACATCCCAAATTGCGTATTATTAATTCAACAATTCTATAGCAGTGGCGGCTCCTCTTAAAGAGCCATGGGACCAGGGGCCCACCATTGCAAATTACAAATTAATTATTAAAGAGCTTTTATTTTCTGCAAAAATTCCGATAAATATACGTTCACACATTTAAGTACAGAACGAAAGTTGCGATGTGACCAAACGCTTATATATACAGGGTGTTTCAGATATAGCGGTAAATATAATAATATGTAGCAGCTGTAATCATATACGATTCAAAAAGTCTTAATGTACAGGGGGTCTATCTGTAAGCATTAACGAGAAAAAAAAAAATTTTGTAAATGCCGTGGGCTAGACCCGCACCTGTGCCCAACCTAAATGCTGTCCCGAGTATACCCCCACATACCACTATCATTCATCCATTACCGCTGTTAGTTTTGTGTGGATCGCCGCTTGGAGTGCATGTGTATAAAAATGCAGCGCTACACAACGCAGGAATTGACAGATATCGTTTAATTTACGGAGAGACGGGAGGAAATACAAATGACACAATAGATTCATTTTCGCGTGACATCATAGTAAAAAGGCGGGTTTGCAAATTTTCTGTATCTATATTTGTTTCTGTGTAATTCGATTCAATTCATTTTGCGTTACTTGATTAAATAAATCCAAAGGAAATAACTCAGATTCATGTGGTACCGGTTATTGACAACTAAATCTCGATTCGACAAAGCAAAGAAAAAATATTTACATTTTTGTAAACTACTGAAGTCGCATATTCGGTGAAACTCGAACGTCTTATTAGGATATTAAAAATAATACTTTGTTAGACTTACGTAGAATGCTTTTAACAAAAAAGGAATGTTTATTTTATAAAAAGAAAAAATTTAAAATGCCTCAGTTTTGCTATTTTTACAAGGGCACGCCTGGCCGATTGGCCTTTATTTATTCAGAATGACGTTAAATGAACTTACAGCATACCATTAAGATAATACTAAATGAGTGCAATGTATTTATACATAATACCACGTTTAACGGGTGCTTAACATGACGTTTCCTTGCATCAGGCTCGGACTAAATAATTTTTTGGCTCTAAATTGACTTTTTTTATTTTTTAATGATGAAATCCGGTTTCGGCGGATTTGTGCTTTATATGTCGTCTAGTTAACACCAAGCAACACATTTACTTTTTTAATTTGACACACCCTGTATACCAACGTTGTTTATTCAGACAAGCGGCGAACTTGGAGCCACGTCTAGACTGGCCCTGATTTCAGACGTCTGTAGGTATCCGCAAGAGCCAGTGGAAGAGGGAGTGGTCGCAGTATTTGCAAAAATTACATTGAAGTGGGGCCAGCCTTTTTATGGCCCGCTGCCCGCTGGTTGATCGAGTCATCTCGTCTGTGCTCTGCATTGTGCGGGAAGGGTCTCCACTATCACGGTAGGCGTAGCGCAGGGCTAGTCACATACGGACTTCGGTTTGACGTTTCCCCGCAATAAAAATTGGGTTTAAGAATGTTTAATATTTATTATAGTAATAAAGTATAGTATTATTCTAGGATGGCATCACAAATTAATAACTATAGTACTTCAAATCAAAATGAACTACCATTCATATCTTTCTTACGGTAAAAATTATTAAAATGAAGTAAAAGATATAACAATATCCTGAAAAATATATCATAATAGTATTTTAAGTAAAAAAAGAAACAAGCCATTTTTAAACAAACAAAGAAAATAAAAATTGTGCTTGCCTTTCTTTGTAAGAAATAAGTGGGGTTGTGCATAAAATATCCATTATATTTTACTCGACTATAACTCATATGCTCTCTGTTATGTTATGTTTTCACGCATATAAAGTCACAACAACACTTGAATAACTTTGCGCTAGTTAGGTGGGGAAATGTAAACAAGTGACTCATGTATGTACGTGCAGTTTAAGGACTAAATATATGCAAGTTCGAAAGAAATACGTTAGTATTTATATTTAAGCAGATAAGTATTCACGATAAGAACTTGATGTATTTTTCATTTTAAAATGTCTAATAAATTTATCTACATTAAATTTTTTGTGTGGGTATATACGAAATAATAAATTACTGCCAGCTGAACTAAACTGATTCAAAACTTCGTAAAAGTAATACAAAAAAAAAACGAGGGTAAGAGGAAGGGAGTTGGCCGGTGATTGGCCCCACCAGTCAATATTGTCACGGGCGGCCACTGTTCTATAGTGTGTCTATACACACTATAGTATTCCATCTAAGACCAAATTTTTTATTATACCTATACGAAGATCCGCTCTGTATAAAAATAATTTCTAGAATACAGAGTATCTCACCAGCATTTGCTTCATTTTCCACGTTTAATTTGCAGCGAATTTAGGATAGGAAAATAGTATAGGCGCCCCATCATTGTTGGGGTTTAGGAATACATTGGAGGGAAAATAGGCAATTTGTGCCTCTATGGCTTTGTGATCGTTTTATAGAAAGGTTTCAAACGCTGTAAGAGTCTATTATACTATTATTGTGTTGATGAATGGTTGATGATGATGTTCGCACTAGAGAAAAGTTTATTTGAAAATAATGAAGTCCTTGTAATATCAAACAAATGTCGTCGTTTGATATTCGTGTACAGATCAATAAATCATTTGGACCTTCGTTCTAAAGAATCAATGGTAAATATCAATAAATATATTTTAAATAAAGTAATTAAATGTGGCAGTGATATACACGTTTATATTAGCCTTATAGGGAGGTAGCCTTAGATAGGTTTTTCGAATTTAAAATACATAGCACTTTTAAAAAGTAACACGTATTGTTTTTAGTTTAAAACTGGTTTTGAAAATCGATTTTAAAAACTGAATTTTCAAAACCGATTTTTACTAAAAATCGATTAACCGGTTTTTGATATCTGGCAATTCCCGCAATACTAGTATACACATAACTAATGTTGTGATTAAGTATTGAACTCAAATTTGCCGTCCTGCGGTCTTGCACATTTGCATGTATAAGTGCTTAATACCTACTTTACTTTTGTTATTAAATCCTAGAGTAAAACCAAAATAGTCTCTTCCTTACTTTACTTGTATCATCACTTAACAACGAAAATATAGCCTCCAATAACGGCAAGGCACTAGTCTTTTTATATTTCCAAATGTTTAATAAAAGAGAAAAAATGAATTTACTCCTTCAAAACGAAGATTTTCTGTTGTTTAAATTGAAAAGTTTGATACGGTAGTTTCGCTGCGTGTCACTTGCACGTTGAAAACTTTAAATAAATGTATCATATCTTGTGCAACAATACCACCAAATGCTATTGAGGTTAAGTTCCCAGTATATCATATTACATATCCATACGCACGTGTATGTCTATTATTTATGTAAAATGAACTTACCTCAATCTTTATTTGCAAGACAATGTAATGCATTCTCGTAACTATTTCAATTTTTGATCAAGCGACACAATGTAATGCAATGTTAAAAAAAAAATATTTTTAAACATTTTGTGTTCCAATCAAATAACAAATGCATATCTATATAAAATGAGAATAATATATAATCAGAATTTCATGTCCCTTGTATTGTCCATATTGTATTTTTACCAACATAAGGGGTAATATTCCACGAAATATGTTAATTTTTTCCTTGCTACTGAAGCAAATTTCCCCAAAGTGGGGGAAAATTACTTCATTTATTGAAGTATTTTTCCATCAAAGTCGGTTTACCAGGCAAAATTACACTAAGTTCGTGGTAATCTGATGTTTACCCTCTTTTTGGTGTAATTTTTACCTTATATTTCCATATGTTTTTTTCACATGCCGTGAGTAAATTAACCATCATTTTTAGGGTGTAGATAAGGTAGTAAAGTGGTTTGTAGGACATCATGAACATAACGCGTTGTAGTTCATATTGCTCGAATAAAGAGAAGTGGTGATCGGCTACCATAGGCAATAGCCCGCAAACCATTACTCCAACGGCCCTGTGCATGTTTCCTAAGACAGAATCGGATTCATCGCTGACGTCGATCTTATGCTATTCTGCCTCCCAATGTTGCCGTTCGCTGCATCACTTCAAACGTTAACCACAGTATTCGGCAGCCAAAGGAAGCACTAATCGTGGGCGGTATGAAAAAAAGCCCAAAGGCTCTAATGCGGCGATATAATGTTCGCATAGCAAGAAGTATACCTTCTTTTCCTAACAGGTCAGCGATTTGACGAGTAGCAAAACGGTCTCGTAGGGCTAGTGGTCTGAAGCGCTTATCTTGACGCTCTGTGGTACGCTTCAATTGACCAGGTTGGTCTTCTTCATGTTCCTCTAATACCTTTTTGTCCATACACGACACACACGCATTACCGTCATTGCAGTACAGTTAACAGGCGGTCAATTTCGCGATAGGACAAACCAACATCTCCTTGGGCAACAATTCTACCCCTGTCAAAGGCACTAACACGGTGATAATTTTGACGTCTTCGAAATCTAGGCATTTTTTTACGCTTAACACTTGTAGACGGACGCGCAATGACTAAACATTTCTGTATTAGTCAGCTCTCATAAACAGGTTTCTTCACAAAAAGGGTTATTTTTTTTTCGCAAATAAATATCAAAGATAAAAAGTTTACATTCTTACCATAGCTTGCTTTAAATATAGTCATTCTGATGCCAAAAAATCAAGTTGAACGGATTATTCCTTCTGGGTGTAACATTTCTAATGTCCCTGAGTATATATTTATTGAAAAATATGGGCCTGAATCAAGTAAATATTTGCTTGAAACTAATAAATACAGGAACTACCATGAAGTAATTACGTTTTCTTAGCTACAGTAAATCGCATTTTTGAAATATTACTTAGATCAAATAAGAAACTATTATGAATAGGTACGCTTTTCTTGAATGAAGAGCAATTTTCGTAAACTTCGAATCTAATCTATAATTTGTATGTAGTAGGTTACAACCTTTATATTAAATTACATGTTGTAGGTTTTATATTATGTATACTATATTAGTGTAGAATATGGTGGACGAGAAGTTGAGCGTTGAGGGTGGAGTAGATATATAGAATATTTCATGTGGTGCCATTTTAAATCGCATATAACTGCTACTAGTGAACAATGTATACAAACCGATAAGTGAGATAACATAATTAAACCGAGTCAGTCAAAAGTTATCCATTTTTGTATTACTAACTAGATACATCGTCATAACATTTGTGAATGTAGATCTTTCGGTACATCAATATTCTGTAGCAAAATACATAAAGAGCCATGAATATCTATCTAATATAACTATCCTTTTGAATTTGAATTATTTGATGTATGGTGTGCCTTTTAAGATTCTAATTGTATAAGTTCTAGATTGGGAAATGAATATGGAAAGACTAGCCGCAAAAACGCTGTTCAAATTCCAATCCTTCACTTAAATATCTTTTCGCAACCGATTTTGGCATTGTGAAACAGATATTTAGTAAAAGGATTGGAATTTGAACAGCGTTTACTACTACACTGGTTTGAAAATATTATCGTGTTGGCGTTAATTTTGCGCTAGTCAAATATTTTAGTGTTGATTTTTACAAACTTTACCAGACGAGTTGACTACATGTGTCTAATAAAACAGAAATTACTAGAATTTCGTGTGAAGTCTTTGTTCGGATATGACGATTTGCTATTTTTCTAGGCATTCAGATCGACAACCAATCAAATTTTTCCGCTCGGATTAGAAATATAGAACGCCCACCTAATCTAATACGGTATTGCTTTATACGCACCACCTGCATTGCACGTGTATCTGTTTTTGGGTTTGTTTCTGCGTATTAACATATACAAACAAACCACCAAACATGATATACCTGCAAGTGTAATCTTGTGTTATTAAACGTTAATTCCAGTGTGCATAAAAAATTTCAACATCTTAAAGATGTATTGGGAACATCTATTCACGTAATTACTTCAGATTTGAGTCAAATAGCATAAACATTCACTTAATTTTGTAATGGTTCTGAAAAAATCATTTTAAAATCGGCACGTTTAGTTGAAATCAAAACTTTTGAGTGGTTCTGGCATATTAATAATAGAAGAAAACGTTTAAAGAGAAAATATTATAGCACTAAGAAATAAAAGAGTTATTAAAATCATATAAAATTCCGCATTAAGTTAGCTACAAGGGCAGTACAGATACATTGTAAACTGTGGCTGTTAATAATAGTCGATTTGTCCACTTATACCTGAAAAAATATTCAGAAACAGATAAGCAATAACCATATTAAAAAGACATCGTGTTTAGAAAACGGTGTAATATCACCTCAATAACCCATTCATTTAGTTAAACAGCTAGTAAATGTGTCTAGATCAAAAAATGTGACTAGAAGTATTTATAATTCCACGTGTCAGTTGGACAAAATAACCCTTAGCAATAGACAATACTTGACTATCTTTGCTCTGTCAAATATAAACTCGTATAGTCTCGACAAAAATAACACGAAAAGAGTGGGGACTCTCTCCCGACGTAATTAAATTAGCCCAAAAAGTGTTGAAAATTTTTAACTCAGTGTAGTCTTTCCATTTTAATTTTTTTCTTCATTTAAAATTAATATAATATTTAAATCAAATACATGATTTTGTGTTATTTCGTACTCTAAGTTGTAAAATTTTTGTTTTATTTATATTTCTTTTATTTATTGTTCTAAATATTGTTAACTATATTTTGTGTCTAGTTATTCATTATATAACATTCATCAGCCAAAGTTCATGGGCCTGTTATATTGTTACAAGTGTACATACCTTCTTCTAATTCTTTGTTCAGATATGAGGATTGACTATTTTTCTAGACATTCAGAAGCGTCAACCAATCAGAATTTTTCGCTCGGATAGAAATATTAGAAACTCCACCTATTCTAATACAGTATTGCATTATACGCACACACCTGCATTGCACGTGTATCTGTTTTCGTGTTTGGTTCTCCGTATTAACCATATCCAAACAAACCACCAAATGTGACTGACTTGCAAAGTGTAACCTCGTGTTATTAAACGTTAATTCCAGTGGGCATAAAAAATTCAACATCTTAAAGATGTATTGGGAACATTATTTACGCAATTAGTTTAACTTGAATCAAATAGCAACAACATTCACATTAATTTTATAATGGTTCTCAAAAATCATCTTTTAAAATTGGTACGTTAAGTTGAAACCAAAACTTGTGAATGAGTGGTTTTGCATATTTATAATTGAGAAAACGTCTTAAAGAGAGAAATATTATAGCACTAAGAATAGGAGTTGCATATTAAAAAGACGTTGTGTTTAGAAATGGTACTAAAACACCCAATAGATCGCATTCATTTAGTTAAACAGCTAGTAAATTTGTCTAGTCTAGATCAAATAAAAATGTGACTAGAAGTATTATAATTCTATGTGTCAGTTGACAAAATAACCCCTCTTAGCAATAGACAATACTTGACTATCTTTGCTCGGTCAAATTTAAACTTCTATAGTTCTCGACAAATAAAACGAAGAGAGTGTGGACCTCTCCTGACTATTAAATTAGTCAAAAAAGTGTTAAAATTTTCAACAGTGTATGATGTATGTCCACTACATCATATTTGGTCTTAATCCCCATGTTTTTCACGGACTCTTTTAGTCAACAGATGTGTTCCTGCGCTCTGTCTTCCAATATTTGTCTTACACACTGCCCTTTTAAAGCTTCTTCTTCTTCTTCTAAAAAGGGAAAATTTGGTTTTTGTTCCACGCAGGAAGCTTAGGAACTTTTCTGAAACCATTAACAGATTGTCAAATTATAAATTAAACTAAATACATAGGCAGAAGCGAAAAACGGCAAAGCGAGTTCAAATATTCAAACGTAATACAAAGATGATTTAAGGCATTGACGCTAAATACAATTAACTAAAACATGCATGAAGATAATGATAAAACAGAAAAAATCTACAAAAGCTAAGCGGTAAAAAGAAGCATGCATGAAATATATTGAGTTACAGTTTTAAGTTGTTGGTTTTAAGAAATTTAAAAAGCAGGCAATATATAGGAAAAGAAGCTGCATGCAGTAACTGCTCGATGGAAAACGGAGGAGAGTGATTCAATGACATCAATTTGGAACTAAGCGTATCTGAGGCAGATTTCAGTAGTGGACAGCCGAAAAATTTATGATTTATTGAGCCCTCCATCCCACAGCTACAAAGTGGTGAATCAAGAACTCCAATTCTATGAAGATGTGATTCCGTTGAACAGTGTCCTATTCTAATTCTATTCAGACTGACGACAAAATCCCTCGATATCCATGGCATTTTGTAGTGCCAGGGATCAGAATCAACGGATCCCTGTATGCGATGCAATCTAGCTCCCTTGTTCGCTGCAGATGAATCCCACCACGATTGCCACTCGATGTACATCTCCTTTTTGAAGATATGAAACAAGTTAGATGCATCTAACTTAAACTGCGTAAAATTACAATGTCGTCCCAGCCTGGCCAGACGATCCGCCCTTTCGTTACCCAAAATTCCACATGACTTGGGATCCAACATAGAGAAATATTAATGTTATCTCTAGATAGACTATATAAACAATTCTTTGATTTCCAAACTAAAAGGACCGAGCATTTAGTAGTTGCGCATGTATCGATGCTGTTCATGCTGCTCATCGAATCAGTAAAAATTATTGATTTGGGATATTTCTCAGCAGCAATCTTTTTGATAGCGATGAAGATTGCGATTAGTTCCGCCGTAAGAATAGTAGATTCATGAGGGATGGATCCACAAATGTTCAAATCACCATAGGGGCTGTATACTCCAAATGAGGCGTAATGAATGTCATCCTTATCACATACAGAGCCGTCCGTATAAAATGGAATATGGTGTGGCCAGTGGTTGTTAATGAACTCAGTAAAAATCCCATTAGCAATGACAGGTGATAGATTTAAATTCTTGAAGTTTCTAAACCAATCTGGATTAATGTATAAAGGAGGTTTATGGTGGTGAACAGCATATGGGACATTAAATAAGGGCAGTATTTGGCTAGAGGAGATGAGTTCTACTAAAATGCTCTACTTTAGAGGCTCCGGAGAGCAGGATAGGCAAAAAATTATTAATTTCTTTGAAGTTTTAATATAATCCATGAGACATCGAAGGCTTTCTTGGACTGGACTGTTTACCATGGAGAATTGGTTAGAAATATACTTCTTGGCAAGAAATAAGGCTCTTATGTGAATAGGCGGCTCTCCTTCTTGTGTCAAGACAGCGTTCTTCGGGAAGATTTCATTGAACCTGAAACGATTCTCAAGGATCGTAGCAGTACTTGCTCCAATTTGTTGGTCATTTTTTTGCTGTCGGGAAATAAATGAAAATACCAAAATCTATCTTGGATCTTATTAGTGCCCTGTATATCAGTCTTAAGCATTTCGGATCAGCGCCCCACCAGGTAGCAGTGAGTGCTCTTATGATATTTATACCGCCTTCACATGAATCTAATCACTTCCTCGACCTGTCTATGCCATAACATTTTCCCATCAAAAATCAGGCCCAGTATTTTACTTCATTAACAATCGTCAAACATCTGCCAGAAAACATCACTGAAGGAACTTCAATTCTTCGTCGGTTTCGAGAGAAGATGATCACTTTGGATTTATCAGTAGAAATAGAGAAATTATGGTCTGAGCACCACACAGAAAATTTGTTAATAGCCACATTTAGAGTTAAAACCGCCCTATTGAGAGAAACGTGTTTTGAAAAAATAGTTATATCATCCGCATACTGAAGGACAGATGCTCCGTTTGTAATGTAGTCCAACAAATTGTGAGAGTAAATATTAAAAAGAATCGGACTGAGGGGGCTGCCTTGAGGGATTCCTTGGTACGCAACTCTATATCCAGCCTCACTATTATCTTTGATGAACAGCTTCTTCTCGGCAAATAAAGAAAAAATGCATCTAATAAATCTGAAGGATATGTTACAAGATGCAAGATGTTTACATAAAGTATAAATGTCAACATGGTCATAGGCACCGGAGATATCTAAAAAAGCAGTAACCATAAACTGATTGGAAACAAATGATTGCCCAATGTGGGTGGCCAACAAGCATATATTGTCTAATACTGATCTACGAGATCTGAAGCCAGACATTGTTCCAGGGAATAATTTGTGATGCTCACACCACCATTCCAGTCTCCTCTTGAGTAAAGATTCAAAAACTTTCCTTAGAGTGGAGATTAAGGCGATCGGCCTGTAGCTATTAGGGCAATTAGGCGGTTTGCTTGGTTTTAGAATTGGTACTAGTTGTATTATACTCCAAGAGTGAGGGATAACACCAGAATGTAAAGTTTCATTATAAATTCCCAATAGAAGTTCCTTCGCCGATTGCGGTAGATGCTTTATCATAGAAAATTTGATGCCATCGTGTCCAGGAGCCGTATCTTGGGTGTTTGATAGAACTAACTCCAATTCCTCCAAACAAAACTCACGGTCGAAGAACTCAACCGAGTGGGCAAAATTATCTTCCAGAAGAATTTCTTGAGCTCTTGGGCATAGGCGGGAGAGAATTTGCTTAATATTAAATCCAAAGTGGGCTGTGGAATCGGTTGGGGAATTATGTTCCAAATGATTTTCTTAAATCGGCGAACAGTACGCCATACATCTCCTATAGGAGAATCTCTGTTCAGAGATGCACAGTATTCACGAAAACTTCTTCTCTTTCTTTGAATCAATAGTCTCTTAATTTTAGCAATATATCTTTTTGCAATTATAAAGGCATCAAAGGATTTTGTGATTTTGTAAGTGCGGATTAGGGTTTTCCGTAATTTGACCAGTCTGGAACAATTGTCGTCCCACCAAGGCGAGGGGATGCTCGAAGTGTGAGAGGAAGAATGCATTGGAATTGTCTCTCGTCCTGCCGCCTCTATGGCTTCTAACAATCCTTCATAGGATAATGCAGTTGTATCAGAGTTTAGATATTTATCTATTAAGTTGGAATAATCAAGCCAACGAGCCTTCTTGGTGTTAAACTTTGGTCTTGATCGAGATGTTTCCCTGACTGATAGAGGGGTGAATTGCTAAGGAAATATCAATGGGAAAATGATCACTTCCCAAAGTGTCATCAGTAGTTCGGGAAATCGAGGAAAGAGCAATATCAGAGGAGCAAATGGCGAGATCAATGACACTAGAGCCCGTGTTTGGGGGAGCCAACCTGGTCGGCAAACCGTCATTGAGAACTACCAGATGATTGGAATCAATAAAATCAAATAAGGATTCCCCTTTACGATTATTGGAAGAATTGCCCCAAGAGGAATGTCGAGCATTGAAGTCTCCAAGAAGGAGGAAAGGAGGTTGAACTGACTGGAATAAATTATTCCAATCAAGGAGGGACATGTTGACATCTGGTGGAATGTAACCAGCAACAATAGATAAATCTTGGACTTTAATATTGATAAACTGAGCATTAAAGGGAAGATTAACATCAAGAACGTTATGAAGAAAAGAGATGCCCTGCTTAATCAGCAGAGAAACACCTCCCCTACTGTCATGTCTCTTAAGGTGAATTGAGTTATATCCTGGGCTCGAAGGATGAAAACTAGGGTTAAGCCAGGTTTCACATAAGACAACGATGTCTGAATGGTTGTGATTTAAAAAATTGAATAGACTAGCTTTATTTTTAGAATATGATCTCATGTTCCAAAGAAGAAGTTTTAATAAATTCCGATTTGATTGGATTGAATTTGTTCTATCCATGAAAGGTGGTTGTGAAAATTTTCAGGAAATATCGCTTTTAGAATCTTAAGGATAGATTTCGGGTCATCAGAAAAAATTTCTTTAAGGGAGGAAACTAGAGAGCAATTATCCAAATTAGTTTCAGGCCGAACTACCAAATTACTGTGAATATTTTGAGATAAACAAGATCTTTTAGGAGAAGACAAGGAAGACCTGCCATTTGGTTCGACCAACAAATCCCGACTGTGAGATTGGGAAGGAGAGACTGAAGGCCTTTTGCTTTTTTGAACAACTTTAGAGAAGGAAAAATTCTTCCTTCTGGGAGATTCGTTAACCAGAGAGACAGATGGTTGGGGTGAAACTATCTGACTGTTCGGTATAGGGGGGAAGTGAGTGTCATCACATCTGATATCTTTGGGCATAGCAGGAGTTCTAGGACTCGAACACAGTTTAAATGCTTCAAAGAAGGAATAATTATAGGTAGCCATTAGCGTTTTGATCTTTTTTTGTTTTAGAAATTCTGGACAAGATCTCTCAGACAGCCTCTTGTTAGACTCAGTGCTTAAATGACTTCCCTGACAGAAAAGACAAGCAATGTTGTCGGACTGACAGTCAGACAATGTATGAGGGCCAGCGCAGGCTGGACAACGAAAATTAGATTTACACTGAGACTTTGTATGTCCATAACGGCAGCATTTAAAACATTGAATAACTGGAGCTATATATGGATCAGGGACTCTAATATTATAAAAAAGGGAGACAAATTTGGGCAGTGACTTACCCCTAAAAGTCAGGATCAGTGAGGCAGTATTCACATATTCAATTGAATCTTTTACTGGGCTAGCCTCTTCTTGGGAGTTTGATGTTGTTTTGGCAGATCTCTCGTCAATGCCATCAGTAGCAACTTTAACAACCTTGCGCTTGATTCTCTTCACATCAATAACTTTCTGCCCTGATCGACATTAATGTTCCGTAAAACCATTTCCTCGGACAGATTAGGATCCACTTGTCGAATGATTCCTTCACAGGTAATCAAGTGTTTAGGAATATAAGCTTTATACTGGTACTTGCTACTAAAAGGTGAACTGAGAAAAGAATTCGCATCTTTCATACTCAAGAACTCTATGGCTACTCTGTTCTTGCCCCTTTTGCCTACTTCCTTGACCCCTCGCACCTTATTCTGGAGTAGTAACTCCCAAAGCCATGTCTTTCATTTGGCCAATGTTCTATCACAGCAGATTCCACATAAACTTGATACGGAGGTTGACATAAATATCGAATAATTATGGGTTGCGAAAGAGAGTTTTTGACCATCCAAATTCATCGATTTAGTAATTTGATTGCCAGGTTTCCGTCTCATAGAAACTTGGGATTGAACGTCAGATGTTGAAGAATTATCTTCATTAGGTGAACTAGTATTTTGACACTCCATTGATTCACTAGTGTTGACCTCCACTAAGGAACCATAATCATGAAATCTAGAAAACTGTGTTTGATCTACATTTTCCTGACTACCATACGTAGACGGGGCGATGAATTTAGGGGGAGATAAAACTCCCCCTGAATTTGAGCTCATGCAGCAATAAGATTCAGCAGTGAAAAGGGTTTAAGCCAAACTATTATACTAAAAGCAAATAGCGCAAGCAATTACTCACTATATATTAGAGTCGTAGCAGAATAGAAAAAAAAAAACACTTTAAACTTGATAGCACACTATAACACGTCCGTTCCTGTCAAAGGATGAAGCGGAAGTCCTGCGAATGTAATTACAATACGTTTAGTTGCATCTCAGTGCTGACTTGACTGCTTGATCCGGACGCCCACTGCATCTGCCGTTCCTGACATCGTAACTCAGGAATAAACATATTGTGGTTCTTTCTCAAATAAATTAATAAAAATGCAACAGTTTCGGTGGAAGGGACTTTCAAATTCCTTGACACGATATCAACAATACCTTTAAGGTAGCGTTTCAAAAGTTATGATATATCGTTCTGTGCGATACAAAGATTGTTCCTTTTATTCGACTACTTCATTTCTAACATCCGACCCTGCACTGGTTTGTCAACAATAATGTCCGGGGTGCACAATTGGATAGAGTTTCAGACGTAGACTAAATAATATCGAGTATTAAGGTGTATACAGAACTGCATTACATCTTACAGTATCTAATGCAGTTCAGAATGCAGTTCAGACCAAAATCACATTATTTTAGAAAGTGAACATAAAATGAATTAGGTTAGTTATTGCGATAAATAGCAATCTAGCTTAAAATCTGTATCTAACAAATAAATTGATTTAATGTGACCTAGGAATCTCTGCACAACGACAATAGTTCTTGTACTTTTCATGTACTTTCTTAATTCTTGTCGTGTCATATATATTAGATGCATTCGGAAATCCCAAAAAGCTGCGACCATCGTTAGCCAAAATTTATCTTGCGAGAGTGACTGGCACTACTGATACCCATTGGTGCCTCCTTTCATGGTTATTTGAGTTATTTCACTTAAACCTAACAATATAATATATAAGAAGGTATGAAAATGTTATGGACCCTGCCACCGATCTTACCTTTTACACAAGAATATCATGGTTCATTAAATGTTTTTAAAACTGTAGGGGTAATCAAAACTAATAAAATACGTAAAATAAATAAATAAAACAAGTAAATTATGTAGATTAAACGGATGAGTAAGCAAATTTGTGTAGATACGAATGTTTTTTATATACAATACCCGCAATAGAGCATTCACAATTTTTATTGCACGCAATAAAAAACATGAGAACTGTAAAGCGGCCTTAAAGGTGCGTATTGAGCATGCATTTGAGCAATTTTACGCGCAAATCTATGCTCAAACAATTTACGCGTACACCAGTAACACATTCTAATTGTTCGACTTACAGCATAAAATAGAGCCCCTATGTGTAGCATGGAGAGTAGACGGCTTATGCATTCACTGTCGTCTTCCAAACTATATAAACCCAGATGTGCAGTGTTTTTTTTTTTTGTAGTGAATTTACTTTAAATGTAAAGCCGCGTCCAGACCGACGGCCGAATCCTAGCCAAGGCACATGTGCTCAGATTTGGAAAGGATTTGCTTTGGTCTGGACGGAGCGACCGAACGGAACCAAACGGCATCGAACGCTACCCTTGGCGTTGGAAAGCCTTCCGCTCTCGTTTATCGTACGTCAAAGGATGTTCGATTCGGTCTAAGCGGGATTTGTCTTATTCAGCTTCGTACGGGCGAACGAAAAATAAGATACACTAGTAGCGTAATATTTTTAGCTAAACTTAAGAATTATGTTTATAATTAAAAGAGCAGTATCGGGAGAATGCCGTATTGTGCAGGGTCTCACAATAAAAGCTGTAAATTAATCAAGAAAACAATTATGTTTAAAAAAAGATAACCATTGAATTCGGCTGTGATGAAGGTGGAATAAAATGGAAAGTAGAGAATCTGCTGATCTCTTGCCAACGTGATGATTACGAAAAGGGTTCAGATGATTCTATATCGTTCAAATTTATTATCAACTTAATTAGAAAACTAGTATTTTAATAATTAAAAGGAAAAATAGGTAGCTTTCGTTGTTGTTGGCAATTTTTTTTCTCTTTATTTATTTGTTATATTTTAATCAGTTATATAACTTCGTTCACTTGAATGGATTCATCAAATATTTCAATTATTGCAGCAACAAACTTCGGGAACAATGTAAAATATAGGCTGTTTCGATATTTTTGATATGTGTGGAAACTTGCGTTTGAGCTTCCCGTGTTTCAAAAATGCAGTGTTGCTGCAAATCTTTCTTGAGTTTCTATGCTTCATAATTTGTATTATGTTTCGAAATCTTTGGTTTTAGTAAATTTAAGCAGAACATTCAAACAGTTCTGGTGTCATTCTGCAGAGAATTTCGAAAACGTCCACCGTCTTCACTCCAATTCCGTGATTAGATGACTTCCGCTTATACCTGCTTCTCTCTTCAAAGATGTTGTCATCCACTAATGTTTGCCCAACGTTTTCTCTTTTTCTTAATAACGAATTAACGATTATTGCCGCACTCGCAATTATCAAATCATTATCTTCCCTGCTCGACATTTTTGTCACCGAACCGTATCCAACGCTGTCGAATCCCCATTTGAATCTCGGTGTGGACGGCAATACCAAATCCTCTCAAATCCTTTGCAACGGCACACGCCCCGCCCCATTTGTTGCGTTGGCGTTGGCGTTGGAATTCGGCCGTCGGTCTGGACGCGGCTTAAGGAAGAATGCAAACATAGAAAAACATGGAACTTATAAAATAGAGAAAAATAAATATATCAAAGGCGCATACATATGCCTGCCGACTTACCTCGGTTAGCACAATTACTTATCTTAAATATAATATTGTATACGAACAGATGTTTTGTTTTTTTACACATCCCTACAGCTTACTAAATATGTGTTTTTTAGTCTAAGTGATTCATAAAGATTATCTTCATATCTATTTTTAATTGGCCACGGCTCCTTTTTTCGATATTAGCATAAGGAATAATTAATGATCATTAATTAATAATTTAAACCTGCATTTTATATTTATACATATCACTGCTGTTCGATGTAGGACTAATTCAAATGTATTTCTTTTGAAAAAATATTTACTACTTTATATTTTATACTTTAACTTTTAGATATACGGGGTGTTTAAACTTGAGACAACGGAATATCTCTAAAACACTGCATCAAGTCAAAAAAAGGCCTTAATAAGATTTGTTATAATGTAGAGAGCTCACCGAGTGGTGCCGTACTCGACCCCTCCCCCCCTCCAAAGTGGGAGGGGGGCCACTTTGAAATCTTAAATGGAAACCCCAATCTTGTATTGCAGATTCGGATTCTACCTCCACCAAGTATGTAGTTTTTTGTTTGAAACCTTTCTTTCGATTCGTAACAGATTGCGCTGTAATCGTAAAAAAAAACATGATTTTGTGCTTTTTTATTTTAACATTAAATAACATTTCAAAAAGCCATTCAACAATGAAGAACTTTACTTTATCATATCAATTTCAGAAAATGTGTGCCCTTCAACTTCGTTACAATTATTTATTTGCAATTGGAATGATTGCACACAACTGAGAAGTGTTTCTGGCGTAAGTGGCCCCACAAAAAGAAGTCAGGGGAAGTAAAATCTGGCGATCTTGCAGGCCAAGACACTGGATCACCTCTTTCGATCCATCGACGATTGTAGGCTCCATCTAATACTTCTCGTGCTATTCTTGAATAATGTGCGGGACAACCGTAGGGGAAGGAGGGCCAGAAGGAGAAGAAAAAGCAACAAGAGTAGGAGCACGATGAAAAGAAGGAGCAAGAGAAGAAGAAAAAGGAGGAACAGGAGGAGAAGAAAGAGAAGGAGCAGGAGGAGGAAGAAAAAGAAGAAAGAGAAGGAGTACGATGAGAAGTAGCAGGAGGAGCAAGGAAAAGAAGAAAGAGAAGGAGTACGGTGAGAAGGAGCAGGAAGAGCAAGAGGAGAAGTAAAAGAGGGAGCAAGAGGAACGGGAGGAGGAGGAGGAGTAGCAGTAGGAGAACGAGAAGCAGGAGGACGAGCTGGAGCAGCAGAAGGAGAAGGAGAAGAACTCGTACAACGAAATTATATATTCTTTAAGTTATTTTGTGCAAAAATCGTTAATTAAATATTTCTTATAGTTATATAAATCCGTTTTTTCCGATCTATTGAAATTTATGCAACTCACCATACGTACCTAGCCCTCTTAAGGTTCTAATATAGAAATAAATTCTGTAATTTTAGACAACTACATATAAACTTTGAATGTTAAGGTTGCATACCCGCTAAGAAATATACCATGGTGTACAAACCTATAATTCTCCTAAATTTTTTATATGTACAATCTGATACCTAATCCTGACAGCTCCCAATTAAAAGTGTTTTTTTTTTAATATTTACAGATTTACACAAACGTGTTAAATACAGCTGACGGATTCAAATAAGCAATTACTGTAACTATACGAGATATACCAGAAGTAGTGTTGAATACTGTGTTCGAAAATATGATCTTTCAGTTTTTCTAAATTAATTTAATTTAGATTTCCTAATAAAATTAGGAAGTTCTAATCAAATATAAGCAATTTTATTTAATTTAAAGAGTTATTTATTATCTCATAATGTACTCACCTGTGAACCAAAAGTTAAAACTATATAATTACAATATTCATTTATAAATAAATAAATGCAATAAAAACCTTTCATTGACAACAAAGGCAGAAAAACTTCATACTTCGTTTACAACGTCTGAAGAAAATTGAACTCCTGTGGCATATGCAACTACTATCACAAATCCAGCATTTAGGTTGCCTACCTTCTTATTGGAAAATGATCGAAAATTATAAATCAAGCTTTTTTCTTAGTTTTATGAATATTTATTTAAGTGTTAAGTAAATTTGATATGTCTTCTAAGAAAATAATAAAAAAAAACGATTTGGTTGCATCGCTTTGTAGATGCAGAAGGGTAAATACTCCGACTTCAACCTCACAGGAGTCAAAAATCTTAACTTAGAATTTTGGGGGTCGCATTTGGACAAAACATTTTAATAAAGTAATATTTATATTTCACAGTCTTTATTTTCATTTGCAATTTATACTAGATATACATTTATGGACATTTTTATGCTTTACTAGTGGGGAAAGTTATTGTAGGTATGTGTATCTTGGCCGTCAATGGTTGAAATATTCCCTTTGTTAGCTGGTAGAGCTCTTTGATAAATGTTATTGCTGAATACAAAGATTTGTAGCACTGATTGTACGAAATCACCTTACAGGATACATTCTTTAGTGGAGGAGATTTTTGATTCTGCAAGAAATTTCCGAAATTTATTTAGAAATTATTATTAGTTATTATTTAAAGTACATTTTTAATCCCAGGTTTTCCTGAGTTTGTATGAATTCTATCTCTGCTGTTTGTTTATTAATAACAATTATACTGGAGAAATATAACATCACCCCTAGTTATATCAATTTCAAATAAATTAGAATATTGTTGCAAGGATTACAATTACTTAAATGATATTTATATAATTTACATTTTTAAAAATTAAAAATTCAAAAATCAGCTGCGTTTTGCCTACTTCACTAAAATATTTCAAAAAAATATATTAGCGCTTAACAATTACAATAAGGCGATAGTTGGATAGGATTTTTACACAATCATGTTTAATTATTGTTGCAATTTGAAAACGGATACACATTAAATTGAATAAAAAAATATTTTATGGTTTCAACAATGGTCGATTTGTAAATGTGTAATTAGGAAATTAATATTACAGATTTAGCAAACTTATTCCACACTTCAGGATTTTCTGAGCTAAAATTCTGATGGTAAGAATCTGACGGTAATTTTAAACGGAAAGAAAATAATTAATTATAATTGAAATACTTCATATTTACAAATATATTCGGCAGAGTATAACCGTGCGTGACACTGTATTGTACGGAGTACAATTTTACAAGTATTTTCAAATCAATGAATCTAGACTACAATAAAAATGCATCATATAGGTGCTAGTATTTATGTACCTACCAAGTGAAGTTTTAAAAATATAATGATCGTTCTTTACATCAATCACATTGGTATCGTTATATTATCTATTTCGTGCATATTTGATGCAGTTATAAATCAGATTACATTTACAAACGACATTTTACAACACGGTGTTAGTGCGAGTAGGTTATGTTGCACAAATTGCTCGAAATTGCTCGGACGTCGGACCGCGAGCAGGAAGAGCAACCTCTTTGTGATCTAGATTTGCTTGCTCTGAACAAACAAACACGCACAAATCATGCTCTAAAGTACAAACAAACGCGTAAAATGCCTCGGATCTGCTTAGATCAGACAAACAAACAAACCTATAGATAAACGCAGTACATACCTACTGTATAAAAACCGATTTACTGAATGGTGAGAGGTGTCATCTCATATGCGATCTCTCTAATGGTAATTACTGATATTGCAGCAAAAAGATACCAAAGCAATGTATCATTAGAATGAGTTAATACAGTTCAAATACGGATGATGCCTATATGAAATAACAAAGGAATGAAATAGATACGCATTAGAAAAAAATACATGCCCTTTTAGATCACTTTAAAAAATTAAACTTAGTCTGCTTTTTTTTGCACTTGAATTACTTAAATGTCTTTTCTTTCCTGGTCTTCCCATCTGATGAAGCAAATTATAACAACATCTCTCAATTAGTATAGTTTCCTTGATGAATTTGGATCACCCTTCTTCAAGACAATTTAAGTCTGTAAACAATAAAAACAAATGTTATTTAGTTTCAAGAGATTTTTGAATTGGAGTGTAATCTCCATTTAACGAAAACCTATATGGTAAATTTGAAAGTATTTGCTATTTAAAAGTCTCTCGATTGAGATCTTCCAATAATATTTTTCATGAATAAACTGTACGAACTGCTCAAAAAATGTCCAATATGGACAGGACATATTTACTTTCATTTTCCTTTATTTTTCAACAATTTATAGAGAGTTGAAAATAAGTAAAAATTCCTTAGTATCACATATAATAAGTAATTAAGTCTAGCTTGCCAATATTTTATTAATCGCAAGCATTAAATTTACTAATACATATTGGGAACTGCTAATGATAAACTTCTTAAGTATACCCCAATAAGTATAACCACTGAACATTGCGAATATAGATATAATGTGTCACTATAACAATAAAAAAAATCATTAATAATCTAGGAGGTGCAGGCATACAAAATCCCTATGATAGACAATATAGAATTATGCTGCATTCAATTTTGTAATAAAAGACGTGATGTTCTTGTCTTGATTTTGGAAGCGTTATGAAGTTGAAAAAGGGCTAGACAATCATTGGAGACAATCAGGTACGTGTGCAAAATTTTGACTCAAATGTTAAACGCCCATGCACCTGACCGTTTTTGCAGATTGCAAACAATCGTTTCAACAAATAATATTTTTTCTTAAATAGATCATAATTGACCGTAACTACTCACTATTTCTACTAGAAGTTCGAAAAATTCATATGAATCAATTCGAAATTACATCTTTCCTGTCTAAATAAAAATCAAAAAGAATAAGTATATATACATTGATCGGCATAAATATTGCAACATATGCTTTTTTTAAATATACTAAAGCTTTTTTGGGGGGATAGGTTGTGCATGTCTAGGAACCCTAAAATCTATTTTGATACACATCACGTGACCACTAGTATGGCGGTAAATTTAAAAAATATGCTAGGGATCTGCAAAAAGTGAGATTATAGATGATATGATATCCCAAAAAGTTACTTAAAAAAGTTAGGTAGAAGTAAGCATTTCCACTTTAATGCAAAAAGCAAAACTAAAATATTGTAATTTTCCATGAAAGTAATATTTGCTAGTGAATTTGAAAAAATGTTTGTAAAATTTTATTTACTACTACTAGATACCGTTCTTGCAACAACAACTGTCATACTGAAATCGTACTTTTCAGTTTTCGCTGTGTTAATTATGTGAAATTTGAGAAAACTATTTGAATATCAACCTTTAGAAATACTACTGCAGTTGTAGCTGCTCAACTAAAACGAAAAAAAAATGGAAATATGTAATTCAATGACATAATATTTAGAAAAACCGTGATTTTTTTTTAAATATGTTTACAAAAGTTTGCATTTAGCCTCATAATTAAATTCTAAGCAACTTTTTCAAATATTTTTTTTAGAAATCATGTATTTTAACCATACTAGTGGTCACGTGATGTGTGTCAAAATAAATTTTAGAGTTCCTAGACATATTGCAATATTGTGAATCTGTGTGAGTACATATTTCAAGAAAAGATAGATAAGAAATAAAATTGATTTAATTTCTTACAGATTCTTTATTAATATTCAGACAGGAGACGAGAGTTTTCTCCTTAAGCAGAGGACATCATCAGGCTAGAATTTTCACCAATTAAGATCGTCAAAATGTAAAATTATTTTAATTGCTTATGTTTAAGTGTTGCACCATTCAATTAATTTTAAATTTTGATCATCTTAACTACTAAAAATTCTTACCTGATGATGACCTATATTGAGAATGAAGCCGGTTGCTTGAATATTATTCAAGAATTTGCAAGGGATTGGCGACCCCTTTTTTATTCCTGACCTATGATTTCCTCTAAAATATAATTGACTTTTGAATAGAAATACCAGTAAAATGTCTAATTCGAAAACTAACGCTATCAGGCATGACCAAGAAAACAATGTTTTTTGTAACAATTAACAAATGTAGTTGTAGTTGGTTGTAGATATGCAATAGGAATATACACACAATACCTTTTACCCTTATTTTTTACAAGAACCATTTTCATTTATGGGTTTGACAAGATTGCACGAATATAAATTATTTTTATTTTGTACCTACATTTAAGAAGAATTTAGTTGGGCTATGCGTTCTTGTTGTGCTGCTTATTTCTACTTTTCAAACTCCCTAATAGCGAAATTTAAATTTCCCGCCACAATTTTTTGTGAATTCAACGTAAAGGCATTAAAATAACTATTAATGTAGTACAAAATGGTGGGTAATTCTATGTTTCAACGTTGAAGTTACTAAGAATAATTGCGGGAAATTAAAATTTTGCTATTAAGGAAATATGGTACCTTGAAGAAAAAAGTATCCGAACGATGCGAGCGGAAGCGAGTAAGATAAAAAATATCGGGTCCCTTCTATTACAAGGAGCCGATATTTTCTCTCTTGCTGGCTCAGGCTTGAATCGTTCGGTTATTTTGTTCAAGTCTACGTTGCCAACTATACCACTGGTACTGTGTTGTTGCTTTCGTTTAGTTGTGTTAATTTTTTTTTCTTTCACTCTAAACCCAATTATTATTATTTTTTTAATTAAATGGAATTATTTATTTATGGTAGGGAAGGTTTATTTTATTTGGGAAACAAAAAGCCGGTGTTTAAGATTATCTATGAGCGAACAAACTATGGAGAGTTATATTTCGTAAAAAAATATTCGCCTGTTAAATAGGGAGGTCTGTTAAAGCAAATATTGCAGCATGTTATACCGTGTTGGCAAATTTCCATTTAGTAGTAGGGTAGTAGGTACCCAGAATAAGTAATTAGCATTTCATTCGATAATGTATCATGTGAGCTAGCGTACGATTTAGCAACGCTGTACAGGTTGTACATGTAAACGATATACTACCTATAAAAACTTAATCCAATCATCTATCGGCAGTTCTCACTTGTCAGCACAGGACAATCATAAAATTAACAATTTTTAATAACTATATTTTAATTAAAAAATTTCGTATATACCTCTTAAATCAATCCTGGTCTCTGGATTCAGAAAGCAATTGATGTAAATCATTTCCTGTACGAAGTTTTGACCCTTCTTCTTCAAAATAATGACAACTGCACAACAAAAATAAATATACATTACTTTCACTTTAATTCAAATACAACAATAAAATATTTAATTAAAAGAATGGCGAGAAATTCGATGACTCACTCTCAACATTTTCAAAGTTTAATACAATAAGTGTACTTCGATGACGGAGGCTTATCATTTTAGAATGAATAATTTCATCTATACTTTTAGATAAGGATATTATATATAAGATAAGGCCTGCTTGGCACGATGTGTGCTTCTACCTATATACTATATTCTGTTGTATGTGCACTTTTTGCGCGATATTATATGTGCGTTTTCTTGTTCGGATTTTTTAGTTTGTCTGTGTACTACACTATCATAATAGCTTTGTTCTTTATGCCCCTTAGCGTCACAATGCAAAACGCAAAAATTTACGACGCAACGCAATGTTTTATGAAATAGAGCTTTGCAATGTCAGAAAAACTAATTATATATAGAGGCGTTAACGTTTAAGGATTTATTACTCAAATAGTGTAGTATATAAAAATGGAACTCAATATTAAAACATATAGTCAGACATCCATTCACGTATACAGTATGTACGTTACTGGCTATCATCTCCACGACCGACCGCCTCGCTCGTTGGCCCAAGCGGGGGATTCCCTTCGGGAGCGCTGGTCGCTACCTTGTCGCCGTTATTCCCCGACATTCGGCCTTCCTGACTGAGTCCGTCCTCGGACTGGGAATTATGCGACGGGCCTGAAACACATACGGATTCTAATATTCGTACGAAACATAATTAGTGTAGAATCAAAACTGGTATCAGTCCAATGAGCTTGTCACCTAGTTATGCCCATCTCAATATTCCTGAGCTTGACATTTAACATGACTATCTCATGGATCGAACATTAAACATCCCGCCTGCGTGAGCCTGACATCTAGCCATGGCCATGTCATTTCATACGACTGAACCTGCCATTTAGCCATGCCTATCTCTGACAAGATTCCTACCTATACGAGCTTGACATCTAGCCATAGTCATCCCAATTCATACGATTGAGCCTACTATTTAGCCATGCCTATCTCTGACAAGAATCCTACCTATGCGAGCTTGACATCTAGCCATGGCCATCTCAATTCATACGATTGAGCCTACCATTTAGCCATGCCTATCTCCAAGAAGATTCTTTCTTTTGCGAGCATGACATCTAGCCATGGCCATCTCAATTCATACGATTGAGCCTACCATTTAGCCATGCCTATCTCCAACAAGATTCTTACTTATGCGAACTTGACATATAGCTATGGCCATCTTAATTCATGCGATTGAGCATACCATTTAGCCATGCCTATCTCCAACAAGGTTCTTACTTATGCGAGCTTGACATTTAGCCATGGCCATCTCAATTCATACGATTGAGCATACCATTTAGCCATGCCTATCTCCAACAAGATTCTTACTTATGCGAGCTTGACATCTAGCCATGGCCATCTCAATTCATACGATTGAGCATACCATTTAGCCATGCCTATCTCCAACAAGATTCTTACTTTTGCGAGCTTGACATCTAGCCATGGCCATCTCAATTCATACGTTTGAGCATACCATTTAGCCATGCCTATTTCGCCTTTCGACTCATACCATTCCCGTACCTGCATCTTTAAGGATAATCCACGGTTTTAGTTTGTCCACTGCAACAACCGTCGAGAAAGCTTTCTTTTCGTCTTTCAGATCCTTCACAAGATATCGGTCATTACAGAGTACACTTTCAATTCGAAACGGCCCCTTAAACTTTGCCAACAGTTTCCTACTGCTACCAGTTGCTGGCGAGTCCGTCCTTAGTACCATAACCAGATCATGCTCAGCGTATTGTTTGGCGACAGCCCTTTGGCGATCGAAACGAGCTTTCTGAGAACTCTGATCTGTGGTAATACGATTTGAGACTCGTGCTCGTAAATCACACAGGTCTAACTGTTCCAACTTCTCTTGCACTTCGCTCAGAGCTATAGACTCCGCCATGGTTCGTGGCTTGTATCCAGCCAACACTTCCATTGGACAGGTTCCAAGAGATTTATTGTAGGTACACTTAATCGCACCCTGAACCTGCTTTACGACGGTGTCCCATTCGTCATCCGGTTTGCCTGCAAATGTCGTAGCCAGGGCACTCAAAATCGTTTGATTATACCGCTCGCACTGGCCATTTGCCCGTGGAATCGCAACAGCGTTTAGAATATGTTTGATGCCGTAACTTTGACAAAATGTCGCGAAGGTTTTCGGCGTAAAGGCTTACACGATCACTTATCAACCGATACGGCGCACCAAAATAAATACATTAATCTGTCAACGCCCTGATAACATAACGCAACAACGTATTGCGCACAGGTTCAACCAGGGTGAACTTGTAAACCCATTAACAACTACCAACAAATGCTTATTACCTTTGCCGCTGGTTACAAACGGCCCCAGATTGTCCACGTGTAGGGTGTGAAATGGAGTTGGAACCTTTTCAATAGGATGTAGCATACCTTGTTTTTTGCCTAAAGCTTGCTTATAATACAAACAATTGAGACAACACCTTACGTAATTCTGCACGAACTTCGTCATGCTGCAAACAATAATTTTCATTTATCTTTCGAACTGTCTTCTCAAAACCAAAATGTCCACTCTCGCCGTGGCATAGTCTGCAAATTTGCCATCCGCAGAGCGTGGAACCACTCATAGCAAGCGCCCATTAGAACATTTCCTACAAACACGGCCGTCCTTCAACTGGTAACCTTGAAAGTACTGCTTTGTTGAACTGTTTTTCACCTTTTCCAACAAAATCGCTCGTACCGCACTAATTTGTAAATCTTCCAACTGGGCGGCCAACAATCAAATCGTATCATACCATCTCCTGGCGTTTCCCCGCAACTTGCCAATTGCCATCCGCACAACCACGTTGTCGGCCCATCCTCGAGATACGGTAACGTCTTTCACCTTTCGTAACCAATCCGTGGAATTCATAGCCCCATCGGCCGGGTCGAACTCCGGGAGTAGTGCCTCCTCTAAGAATGACGGTACCTGCGACTTCTGAGCATGCAGCTTCTTCAACTGTTTCTTCAGTTCTTTAACCTGCCGAAGTGCCTTTGTGCCTTCGCCTTCGCTCGAACTCGAAGTGGAAGACGTAGTTGAAGATTTAGATGGTTCACGACGTCTCTCTTCGATTTTCCCATTTTACCATCAAAGCACACTTAACGAGAGATACTTATAGCACAAATTGTTAGACACGTGTGTTTGTCCCACTTCTGATTTGTCAGAAAAACTAATTATATATAGAGGCGTTAACGTTTAAGGAGTATTTATTACTCAAATAGTGTAGTATATAAAAATGGAACTCATTATTAAAACATATAGTCAGACATCCATTCACGTATACAGTATGTACGTTACTGGCTATCATCTCCACGACCGACCGCCTCGCTCGTTAGCCCAAGCGGGGGATTCCCTTCGGTAGCGCTGGTCGCTACCTTGTCGCCGTTATTCCCCGACAGCAATGAGTTTAAAAAACAACAAAAGAAAATACCGAACGTTCTTTATTGGGCTGCAAGTATATTCGTGAATCACCTATGTGTTGTCAGCAAAAAAAAAAATTAACCTCTACCAATTATTTAAGATTTTCAACGGAAACAGTTACAGCACAACAGAAATACATAGATTGTAAAATCTCTACTGCGCATATTCGTAAATTTCGTATTCTAACGCAAAGAGATAAAAAGAACAAAACTATTATTATTAAATATCCGCGCATGCAATCAATTATTTTTTTAAATTGGTGGGTGTTTTTCATTGCATATGCGCCGTAATGAACACGAAAAAATATTAAACGGACACCCATACTAAATGATACTAATATTATAATAGTACTAATAATAATTATATACATATGTATAGTGTGTCCATGGATGGAATTTACGATAGGTATAATAGACAAAAAAAATGAATTGGAATTTAATATTTAGGTAATAAGCCCTGGCTTATGTGCTTATACAGTCTGAATCTTATTTATAGTTTGCTTTCAAGTTTTTAAAATCTAATATCCCTAGTAGCAAAATTTCCCACAATTATTCTCAGTAACGTCAACAGAAAGACATCAAAGTCACTAGTAACCTAATACAAAATCAATGGTAATTTCGTGTTTTAATGTTGAAGTTATTAAAAATAATTTCGCGAAATTTAAATCTTGCTACTGGGGGAAAGTTTTTGCAACCGACTGAAAAATGTTTTCATTTCAGATAAAGGACTTTTTTCCGTTCACAGTATGCTAAAGTATTACTAACAAATATTGTTCAGAATGAAAGTTATGACGATATGTAAATTTTCAGTCATCGGCTTACCTTGATAAAATCCATTATTTGGCAATTTCGTTTAGTATAAAGTGTACTGTTTGCGTTCACATCGCCAATGTTACTAAGAAAAAATGCTTAGAGTAAAAAATTACAGAGAGTTCTCCAAATTTTAATACTGATTGGCCTATTTTGATAATCACGATTAGTTTTTCCGTCTGTTATTAACTCCATTATTATCAAAGTAGGCCGATCAGTCTAAGAAATTGCATAATCCAATATTTTTTTCCCTGACCAATTTTTCTTACTAACATATTACGTACTGTGAACGCAAATAGTACTTACCTGAAACAAAATAATTGACAAACAACGCATGAATTTTTGTAATGGTATCTTAGACTTGCGACTTTTTCCCCAATAAATTCAATTCAGTTTTTTATAAGTAACTTTAATTATGAAACACAAAAAAATAGATACCAAACAGAAAATAAAATAATAGTTTCAGAGATTTTTCAAAATGACATTAAGATAAAATTACAAAAGCTGTATTGTATTAATACGATTGGCGTTTCTTAATTGTAATATATACGAATAATAGGCTTATGTACCATGATATACACATAAAATAGCAAAAGAAAAGAAAGTTAAAGACAATGGAATTTATACTCACGGTTAATCGAAGCGTCTCGCATCAAAAAGCTAGCTAGCCTTAATCAAACTCTCTTACAGCAATCAACTGCAGGCATCAGCATACCACATGTTTGTTTAAATTTCGTCGTTTAATTAATTCACCTTTAACTAATCAAAAATTGTGGAGAACGGCAACCGACGCCGTCCGATTTTAAAATGCACGCTTGCTATGTTGAAAAATCTACGATATGATTGGATGTTCTTATAGTCGCACCATGCAGCGGATTACTTTTTTATTAACATGTGCAATAGGTGTAGGTATGTTTTTCTGTTACTTCGAGTCACTTTAACGCTTTACATTTTGTAGGTAATGTGAGTTACAATAGATGTTCAAATAAATATTTTAGAAAATAAAAGTAAAGTTGGAGTAATTTTATAGTTTAGCAGATAACTTGAGGTATAAATATATAAGTTATAGATATTTATATCTACAAATAATTTTACTCACGCATACGATAAAAAAAAGCTATAAAATGATGAGGGTTAAACGAAAACAATAAAGGTGGCCCAATGTGACCTAATTGTATTTTGTTATGTATTGTTTTTGTACGATATTTATATAGGGACACACTTTTATTTGCCTGTTTAAAATGTTTAAATTTATATTTTGAAATACCCGCGCAAGCTTGTCAAGTTTTTTTTAAATTGGCGGCGGGTATTTTTAAGTTTATTTCAAAAACGTAATGAACAAAAAAATAAAAGTTACTAATTCCTGTCTGAACGATTACGAAGATAAAAAATAAAAGAACATGGATAAAACTATGAATAATTTGGATGTACGAAAAAAAATATAAAATTTAGCTATAATCGAAATGAAAATATTGCATTAATACTAATATAGAAAAATAAAAAAAAAGTTTGATTTTATATCCCTGGCCCATTATTAAAAAAATCTTGCAAATAAAAGTGGAATCTGTCACATGAGAATTTCTATGTAAACGACGCCGTGTTAAATGTATAATGAGAAATTGCACCGCCTAAACAACAAAATTCAAATTTCCGCGATTACTTTTAGTAACATGAAATTATCAACGGTTATGTATTTAAATTTTGCTGTTTCGGCAGTGCGGCTAATGTTCGAATGTCTATCTAATTTTCGGATAATTGCGTTTACCACTGGATAATTTGAATAAGAATTTGTCCTTTCTGAAGTAGACTAACTGGATTGGGAGGGTGTTCTGGTCTTATTATAGTTCTGTGATTTTTCTCTCCTCAATGCAATGCCGCTGTTTGGATTCTGCTACATTTAAAGATTTTTTTAAGCACAAAGCGCGCATTGCAGTCTTCTCTCTTCGTTGGTCTAACTTTTCATATTAAAGAATTTTTATCCTTACGCAAGAAGTCACATGGTTTATTAAAAAAAAAACCTTTTTTTCTTAAGTAATGCTTTGATTCTTATGAAACGTGTTTTCATGCAATTTTTTTTGTAACGTCATTTTATGGCCGTTGGGGAACAGCTGATCGAGTCGATATCCGTCAAACATGCCCCTTACGTCTTCACTTGAATATATAGCACAGACCTGATAGACTGCCAATAAACTAAATGCAAATCATTACGGCTGTGTTCAATATCAGCACTCTATTATTTCTATGATATATAGGCCTATAAAGGCCGTTTTACACCTAGCTATTTATTGCGCAATTTATTGTCTTTGTCATACGAAAGGTGTAATTTATGAACTAACGAAGAACGTACAACATCGGTATAACAGCAACCGATACATAGCGAAGGAATCCACCTGTCCACTTGTTAGTACCTGAAAACAGTTAAACATTTGGCAATAGCGTAAAGGCCGTTTTACACCTAGCTATTTATTGCGCAATTTATTGGCCAATTTAAAATTGTAACGTATATAACACGGATTTAATCCTGTTGTAATCCCAATCCACGGCTTGGCAATAAATATTGGCCAATTTGTGAAAAATTAAAACATGTTTTGTGTATGCGTCGGTATACGCGTGGTTATTCAGACAGATGTGAAGTTGCATGCTAGTCGTACCGGAGGTTATGGTATGTTGTGGTTGTTATGTACATATACATTAACAGCCGTGTGCGCATCATCTTTGGCGCAGTTATTGGACAAGAAATATTGCTTGGTGTATTAAGGCCGTTTTACACCTAGCTATTTATTGTGCAATTTATTGGCCAATTTGAAATTTTACGTGTATAACACGTATTTAATTCGTGTTATAGACGTAAAATTTTAAATTTAAATTGCGACATAAATAGCTAGGTGTAAAACGGCCTTAACGATACTTCATCAATAATATAAAAAAAATAGCAATTCCTCATTGTAAAATAAATAGGCCAATGAATTTCTTTATTATGGACATTAAGGCTAATCTATGACATACATTTAACAGCCATCTATTAATTATTTCTATGATGTGTTAATAGTTTCTTTAATAAGGGTTAGGAACAGACACTGGTAATACGTATTTCGTTATTAGATGCCGGTCTGTTTGAGTTTTTAGCGAGAATGCGTAATATTGTAGTGGTAAATGCTTCCGTTAGGAATGGAATTACAATGTCTAATGATAACTTTTATGATTACCACTCCGACAACTGTTTTCCCTACATAAGGCAGATAAGCGATTAAATATTATTTTCCAAATCCAATCCCGAAGAATCATGTAAGGCGTTGCTTGTTCTGGTTCATTGGAAATCATTGGTGTTGCATACTCCCGATAGTTTCGTGTTTACGAATCATAGTTTAACATTACCAAGGTAAAAAAAATGTCAATCATTTTTCAAATTTTTATTTAAATAATATACACTAATATAACACATTTCATATATTTATATACAAACAAGTGATAACTATATTTAATAATACTTAATTATAGAATCATGTGGAGTACTTATTACAAATAAATTTAATAATATGTGTATAATCTTTTATAAAAATAAGAACCGTAAAATATACAAATAATGAAAAATATTGTTCGTACCTAAATAATATAAAAAAATAAGTATTTTAAACAGTACATTGCACCTTTACGTGAATACATTATATCTCATTATACACCTTAAATTCTAATCAGTAAGTCTACTAACAATAAATGGCAATAACATTTCTTAGACATATGGCATTTTTCTTTTATTTTTATGTCTGCAAAATCATTTGCATGTATTGTATACGATAAAAAAAGGATAGAAAACCAAGTAAGAAAAGTGAGCATTTCTCCGACTAGTTTATCCATCGTACATTAAATAGACAAAAAAATATTATTCTTGTTACTACATATCTGGAGACAGCTATTCGCAATAAAGCATTATCTTAGCAAACATAAAAACTAGTCAAAGCAACGCACTTACGAAAAATACCATCAATAATAATTGTCTTTTAATAACACTGTAGCATTGTTTCGTAGTAAATTTTGCAGTCTTTTTAAACGTGAAAAAATAATTCCCTCGAAATGTATATTTGATATGCAAAACTTTGATAAGAATATATTTAATATTTATTTCTGTTCTAACATTATTGTCTTTTTAGTCCCCTAAGAAATCAGATAATATTCATCCCTTTTAATATTATTTTGCCCGTTCCATTGTAAACATTGCATTTTATATGCATTGCAAGCATTAAAATTAAATTATAATTAAGCAGTAAATAATAATACAGGAAATAGTTAAGTAGTAGAATTAATTTTTTTATATATAAGTAACTACCAGGTATTGCCAATCATTTTTCTCAAAGAAAACTCTTAGCGAAACAGCTAAAAACAATAATTAAATATTACATAGTTACTTAAAAGAAAAGAGTATATTTTTGCCATAATGATTTCAATCATATTAAAAATGTACTTCTTAAGCAACAATTACTAACTTGTATTTTGATCCGTTTTAGAAAATATAGATATGTACACAATATTACTATTATTGTATGAATGATTGCAAACATTTTTAAATAAATTTACAGTATTTACACACAGAGAAAACGTTTTTCAATAATACACACACATATAACATGTATTGACATTAATTTACCAGAAATTTTCACACAAAATATCATATTAATGAAACAAAAGCGATTGTTGATTCATGGGATTAGTTGTAGGTGTCATACCGGCTGGTCTTGGTGGTAACATACCTGGACTAGGAACCATGGGGCGCATTGCCTGAAAACATTTTTCCTTCTCAGTTGTAAAATGTGGATAATACTAAAATTATTATATACCATCACTGGTTGCATTGTTGGGTAAATCTGAGGTTGTATATTCGCTAATGGCTGCATCGGTTGGTTGGAAATTGACTGATTCATAGGCTTGTAACCTGCACCTGTAGTAGCAGCCATTGGTTGTGGCGTCCAATTGTTGCCTACTTTTGAACCATTTTTAGGTGAATTCCACTGAACACTTCTGCAAAGAAGCGATTAATTTTAGCGCTACAAATCTTACAAGTTACTTAAGTACAAATATCATGCAGAATGTTTCACTCGGGATGAAGGACTCTAACTCGTAAACAGAACAGATACGAAAAAAGCTTTTTATAAATTTTTGCTGAATTATGATTTCTCTATAAAGTAAAATTATTGGTATTTGTAGAGGGTGCTTCGTTATCGGTACACTTTATTCATGAAAAACTAAATCATTACAAATCATCCCAACCCCGTGCTCCACCCAAAAGGTATTACACGATTCCATAACAATTGAAATGTTCCTACTCTAACTAGATAATTTCCCTATGATTGTTAATAACAAAAATATAATGCAGTAGCCTCGCAATTATGTGAATACTACTTTATGTGAAATGCTGAAATATGTGAAATGTGAGACATAATGTCTACTGTAAATCGGTCCAGCTATCAGTCGTTAGAATATTTGCACCCATGGTATGACTTTAGTTAACTCCCAGCATTCGCCAAGGAGTAAGGAAAACCATAGCAATCGGTACAGGCTTCAACTTTGTTTTTTTAAGTACCATTCCATTTTTTGAAAATATCAGTAAATTTTGAACAAATAAAGCACAACAAATCTTAGGCCTTAATTTCCAAGATATCTTTGATTTTCTGAAAATTGTCATATTGTATTTGATCTATTAAACTTTCAGATATGTTTAACTTTAAAATACTGGGTGTTGAAACTAAAACTTGTGCCTGCCAATTTATGCGATTCTGCACAGAAAAATGTAACGTGTCAAACCGGCCTAAGGTAGATAGATAGCTTTATTCACTAAGACACAATTAATAATGATTACAATGTGTAGGTGAATTGTCAAAATCTATTATAAAAAGCATAAAACTTACTCAAGAATATAAAACAAATTCAACACAGTGTGTGCAAACAAACATGATTCAACAATGACCAATAAACAAACAGCACAACTATATGTTATGTATTTCTTTTTTCAGAAAATTGAAAAAATTGAAAAAATTAACTTCGTACTAAATATTCTCACCAAGAGTGCCCAAAGAACTCATCTATAGTATATATCATCCCTCTCCGCGAGCTGCAACTTAATTTTTGTTTTAAAAGCTCTTAATAACATTATATCTTTTGTTTCATCGAAGAGAGCATTGTAAAATGTACACGTATTATACTCCGCCTGTTTTTGATATCGAGAGCTTTTCCAAAAATAATGTGAGGTCTTTATGCCATGTCTCATAATGATAACTGGAACCTCGAAATTTAGTTTTATTAGAATACCCATATATCAATATTTCATAGACATATAGACGCGACACTGTCATTATCCTCAACGTCTTAAATGCACTCCTACAAGATGCTCACCCAGGTAGGCCGTACATGATACGAATCGCATACTTTTGCAGTGCAAATACACGCCGAACGTTTACAGAGCCACCCTAATGAAGCAATGCGTAGTTCACCAACGACTGGAAACAAGCATAATATTGATTTTTAAGTATTTTGACATTAGAGTATCTACCAAGCACCTTTAATGCAAAATTGGTTTTTGCTAGCTTTATACACAAGGTGTCAATATGTTGTTGCCACTTTAACTTGGCAGCAATTGTTATTCTCAGTAACGACACGCATTCCGTGAAGTGTAGGGCTATCTTTGAATCATCCAAATAAAGTGTGCCCGGTACAACATACGAATTCGATCCTTGCGGTACCTCTAACAAAACAAGCAGAGTACCGGACATCATATTCATCAATATGCCGTGACTGACGGTGTGGAGAAATCAACAAAAAGACCCAACGACATGACCGTTGTGTCCAAAGCCGACACTACCGGTTAATATAAATGTCCAAAGCTGTTTCTATATACCTTCTCTGGAGATATCCATGTTGGAAGGAATGCAAAACATTCATCTTACCCAGAAATGCTCGCAGACTGCCACTAGCAATGTATTGCTATGGCATGGCTCCCCGGTTGTTTGAACTCTATGCTGTTAATTTTCGAAGATCAAGCTTTGGCTTTGCCGCGCGCAAATTCTCACTGTAATTTAATATTTGTGTATTTTGCTAAGAATTTAGTAGTTTTGTTTGATGTACTTTATTGTTCAGTTAGTTAGTTTATTTTCTTTCCTTTATATGTTTAGCTTTTGTTCATGTGTTAGGTCCTTCTTAAAAGGCATTTTCTATGTTTTTTGCGGCTGTCGCAGCGCGCGCAGTTGTTATTTTGTATATACGCGTTGAGAGGCCTCTAAAGGAACTCAGTGTCTGAATCATTGTCGCGAATGTAAGTATATGTAAATTTTGAGCTCTTTGCATCCATTTTGCGATTTTTCATTTGTAAGGATTTGTTCGTTATTTTGTTAATTTTGATCATCATTCAGACATCTCAGCTTATTAATTGGCGTTATAATTTTGTGCACAATTTATGTATAAGGCCCGTTAATAATTTTCGTTTTAGAAGTGATCGCGTTTAGAGTTTAAATTTTCCGTTTTTTTTTGTAGTTTTCAAATTTATTGTTCATCACCTCGGGGTAGGTGAAAGAAGCTTAGAGCTTGTATTTTAAATTTCATTTTGATTTTGTTTGTTTCTCCACTTTAATTTAATTAAATTGTTGTTTGCTTTGAATTTTTGAAACCACGTGGATTTTTTTTTTGTGGTATATGAAATTCCTTCTAGAACGAATCTACCATTTTGTTTGCTAAAGGATTTGCATTGTCCTTTTTAATTGTAAATTCACAAAGGGTTATTTTAATCCAAGACTTTCAGTCTTAAGGTTTTTTCCCCTGTTGATTGTAATTAAATGTTTTTTTTTTTCTTTTCTTTTTTATATGGAAATTTAATGAATATATATATAAATATCACTTTAAATAGTTCTTTTATTTTTGAATCAGCCATTTCAATTTTTGGGGATTTTAAAGAAAGTCAAATTTTACAAACGCCCACTATTACTTTTCATGAAAGTTACTCTGAGATCTAAGAATCTCTTGCGCCCTTTTAAATTCATATTTGCTGAGCTAGCTAAATTAATTTTGTCATTTTTAATTTCTTTAAACTTATATGCTTGGACAATCAGTTCACAGCATATATTTTTGGCAATCCCAACGTGACGCTCGATATTATTGTAATTGTAATTAGTAAGATTAGGATCCCGTGTTTTGAATTTGTGAGAATTTCGCGTTGCTTTGACAAAGCTGATTATTTTTGTGTGTTTAAAAACTTTTTATATACACCGCTGCGAGAATGAAGATGGACAGGACCACGAAGGATCAGGAAGTGGACATTCCTGGAGACCAGAGTTGGCGGAGCCAAGGAACTCATGGCAGGAAGGAGTCGGTTGTGGCAGGACAAAAGGGAAGGATGGACGAAAAGGAAATTGTGGCAGGAACAAAGGGAAGGATGGACGAAAAGGATATTCAGAGAGATGGAGGAATCAGGACTAACAATAAGGAAAGTATTAATAGTATGAATGATATGATGGCAATGCTAAAAGAGGTATTGATTGCTAATAACAAAGAATTGATACAGAAATATGACAGAAGTATTGAGAAACTTGATGGATGGTTGAGAAAAGATTATAGTGTAGTTGATGTAGAAAAGAAAGAGATTCAGACGGATGGGGATAAAGTCAAATGGGATTCAGATACTTCTAATGAGGAGAAAGTTGAATTGAGTAAAGAAAGGGAAGTTGAAGTTGTTGATGATTTGAGTAAAGAAAGGGAAGATAAAGTTGATGAAAATGTTGATGTTTTGAATAAAGAAAGGGAAGAGAAAGTTGTTGATGATTTTGGTAGAAAAAGGGAAGAGGATGATAATGTTAATAATTTAGGTAGAGAAGAGGAAAATGTTGATGATGATTTAAGTAGAGAAAAGGAGAACTTAATGTAACAGCTGATGCATTATCTCGTATGCACAGTTTAAAAAGCCATTTTAACCATGTTGAGTTAAATACATATAATATGTATGAAGCCGAGGGGTTGTTTGACTTTGTCAGAATAAATGAGATTCAACAAGATGAATGTTTCAATGGTATACGAGAGGCATTAGGTCACCAAGATGATTATAAAGAGTATGTGATCAGAGATGGCGTTTTAATGAAGAGGATACGTGATCAAATCAACGTTGTATTAACAGAGGTGTATGCTCGTCAAGTGATGGTACTGATTCATCAATCTCTTGGACACATTGGCGGTCACAAAGTTTGGCTCACGTTCAGAGAAGCTTTCTTCGCTGTCAGAGACAAGAACATCGCCAAGGATATTGTACGCTCATGTCTTCAGTGTCAACTTGGAAAATCGAAGAACCGAACTTGTCAAGATGTTATCAAGAGCATCGTTGTGGACAACAAACTCGACCTAGTTGCCATCGATTTTCTTGGAAATTTAATTCCTGGATCGTTTGGATACCGGAACATTTTTGTGATGGTTGATGTGTTTACTAAATTTGTAAGACTTTTTCCCACTAGATATTATAATACTGATACTGCTATTAGATGTATTGATAACTTTATCATGCATCAAGGTAAGATGCGACGCATTCTAGCCGACAATGCGACATATTTTAATACTCATCGTTTTACTGACGCCATGTTAGAGCGTGATATAAGAGTGTCTTTCTGTTCTATACGTCATCCTTGTGGAAATCCTTGCGAGAGATACATCCAAGAAGTCGTGAAGTTCCTCCGAATGCAGACTCACCAACGCCACACCGACTGGGTTCGTCATGTCCAGAACATAGAAGATTGATCAATCAAACTCCTAACACCACCACGGAGGAATGTCCTTATACGTTGATGTATGGAAGGATGCCCAGCCGTCCCTGGAACCTTTTAGAAGAGGATGTTTACCTCGAGGCTCGCACTGATGAAGCCAGAAGGAAACTGCAGCTCCGTGGAGATCGTTACGTCCGCCAGGAGAACGCGAAGGTCGTCAAGCGTACTCGATTCGAAGTCGGTGATACTGTCCTAGTTCGTCGGTACCGTGTGGCCAGACGTGATCGGCAGGTCTGCCAAAAACTTGAACTACCGTTCGTGGACCGTATAGAGTGGCTAGAGTTTTGATGGAGTCACTTATGAACTTCATTCGTTGGATGGTATGCAGAACAAGGGGCGTTATCACATTTCAGCACTCCAGCACTTCCACCACGACCCCGGGTAGTTTCATCACCCGGAAGTGACGTTTTCACCCCTGTGTGCGGAGATACTGTTTTGTTTGTTTTGTGCGAGACACTTTTGACTTTTGTTTTTTTTTGTGTGCCGGCAATTTTTAAGGAGAAACACTCTATTTTCGTTGAAACTTTCGTTTTCCCCTTAATAATTGGGAGATGTGCTATGGCATGGCTCCCCGGTTGTTTGAACTCTATGCTGTTAATTTATTGTTCAGTTAGTTAGTTTATTTTCTTTCCTTTATATGTTTAGCTTTTGTTCATGTGTTAGGTCCTTCTTAAAAGGCATTTTCTATGATTTTTTGCGGCTGTCGCAGCGCGCGCAGTTGTTATTTTGTATATACGCGTTGAGAGGCCTCTAAAGAAACTCAGTGTCTGAATCATTGTCGCGAATGTAAGTATATGTAAATTTTGAGCTCTTTGCATCCATTTTGCGATTTTTCATTGTAAGGATTTGTTCGTTATTTGTTAATTTTGATCATCATTCAGACATCTCAGCTTATTAATTGGCGTTATAATTTTGTGCACAATTTATGTATAAGGCCCGTTAATAATTTTCGTTTTAGAAGTGATCGCGTTTAGAGTTTAAATTTTCCGTTTTTTTTTTGTAGTTTTCAAATTTATTGTTCATCACCTCGGGGTAGGTGAAAAGAAGCTTAGAGCTTGTATTTTAAATTTCATTTTGATTTTGTTTGTTTCTCCACTTTAATTTAATTAAATTGTTGTTTGCTTTGAATTTTTGAAACCACGTGGATTTTTTTTTGTGGTATATGAAATTCCTTCTAGAACGAATCTACCATTTTGTTTGCTAAAGGATTTGCATTGTCCTTTTTAATTGTAAATTCACAAAGGGGTTATTTTAATCCAAGACTTTCAGTCTTAAGGTTTTTTCCCCTGTTGATTGTAATTAAATGTTTTTTTTTCTTTTCTTTTTTATATGGAAATTTAATGAATATATATATAAATATCACTTTAAATAGTTCTTTTATTTTTGAATCAGCCATTTCAATTTTTGGGGATTTTAAAGAAAGTCAAATTTTACAAACGCCCACTATTACTTTTCATGAAAGTTACTCTGAGATCTAAGAATCTCTTGCGCCCTTTTAAATTCATATTTGCTGAGCTAGCTAAATTAATTTTGTCATTTTTAATTTCTTTAAACTTATATGCTTGGACAATCAGTTCACAGCAGTATGTTACACCTAATTTTTAAATTTACTGATATTTTTAAAAATGCAATAATGACGGTACTGTATTTAGGAAAATAAAATTGAAGGCTGTATTAAGGTTACAAAACACTCTGTACAAATGCTGATAATTGTACGCAATAGAAAAACCATAATCCATAATTTATGAAAACTTTAACCGTTTATGAGTTGCAGAGGAATTTTCTCCTAGTGAAACAACTAAATACAATTAATAAATTAAAATCTTCAAATTCTACGAGATTAGACGGGCATTTTAGAGTTCTACTTTGGCACCTCAACTCTTCATTATATACCCGAATGACTTCTATAACAACATCAATCACCCATCGGCATAATCAATTTCGAATGCAGACGATGCCAAGATGTTGGTTAAAGCTATTGTCGACTCCTAGGCTGCCGTAAATACTATTTATTTTATGATATCGGAATGGATGGTCTTTAAATCACGTAGATCTAATTTAATTTTAAATAACAGTGTTACTGCCGACAATCAAAGCGCTAAGTCTGCAAAAAGCTTAAAGGCCTTTTTCATTGATTCGTCATTAAACTGAACCGTACACATCGAGCAGTTGTTCAAACGTACACCAAAAGTTTACTACAGTTGTTCAAATAGTTTAGACTGTTATGGCATAAAAAAGATTGCGAAACACTACAGTTTAAACAACTATAAAAACGTTTTATTATGTGCACTTTCAGACATGTTTCCGCTGTGGAATTTTCATTATTCAAAAATACGCCATTAGTCGTATGACTAACCTTAAGTACATGAAGTCATGTAGGAAAGCCTTTCGCAACCTGGGCATCTTAACCACGTCGGAGTTATTCGTATACAAATTGCTTGTTGTTTAAAACAAACGTTTTTTTTCCAGAACGGAAATGTAGAATGCTCCGGTTGTTATATTAAAAACATAGATAACTTTGTTTTTTAATTTAAAAGTGAATTAAAAGATGATATATGTTGACCAAATATTGCTCTAACTTTTTCTCAATTCTAATAACTTTGACTGCTTTTCTATGTACCTATACTGCATATTAGAAAAAAAATCTTAACTAAATAAATATTTACTTTACTGGTGGTCTATTGTTAATAGACAAATTTTCGGCGAGTGAAGCTAAACTAGATTCTAAATCTCCTGTAATTAAGGCACTGCTGCTCTGCTGTTGTGGTTGCTGATTATTAGTTACTTGATGGGCTGATGTTTGACTGGAATTTGATTGCAGTGAAGTTGGTTGCAAAACACCTCCTAAGGGATCATAACCTACAAAGCAAGGAACAATGTTTAGTCAAATTATTTATCTAGGAGTGTACATATTACAAACAGAAAACAAACTATACACTTGTACATATCAGGAAAGCGCGAAAATAAATACAATCATGCACGCAAAGGTTAGATAATAATAAATGATTATGATTATATAGATACATCTACAATCTATTTCCAAAAATATCGTTTTTCATAAGATGCAAAATACGCAAAGATTTAATACTTAACACCATTTCAAAGGAATATTTTTTGGAAATAAATTCTAAACATAATGAAAATAAAGAAATATACCAGTGTTATGAACAAAACCAAATTTATAACGTATGAAATTTACCAGTGTCATGTGAAAAGACAGATAATTCCTCGTTGGCAGTGAACATTGATGGTGTGATTTTGTCTGATAAAGACTCTGGATTAGAATCATTAGGTTTAGGATCGTTAGTGGGACTTAACATTGATGAAACATCTACAGGTTCTTTTTCATAATCTTTTTTCTTTTCCTTCGTATTAGGAGGTGGAGGACGAGGTGGGGGTACCACAGTTTTCTTATCACTACGCGTGTCCGCATCGCCGATTTTAGAAAGATTATTGTCAGCATCACAAACAGGGACCGCATTATCACAAAAAAGTGTCGGCGATTCTTTATCTGCGCCAAAGTTTTTATTGAAGTGAATCTTATTATTGGTCTTTTCTTCAGTGAAATTATTTATATTTTTTTCGGTTTCTAAAAAATGTTCGTCCTTCTGAAAAAATTTTAGGACATCTTGAATAGGTGCAATGTGAGAATTAGTCGGAGAATCTGGGTCCAGGAGCATGGGTGGTTCAGAGTCATCGTTCAAAAAGGGATTGTATGATTGGACATTGACATTGCCATCAGCAGCTTGTAGAAAAATAGAAACACAATTATTAGAGATAAATATATAACGTGAATAATTTGGAAATAATATTTATTATTATGTTAATTAATATAATTATTATTCAAAAATTAACTGAACTGTATGCGCTGAAACCTTTTCAAATCTCGTTTTTTTTTCTATTAGAAATTATGCGACTAATTGTACTATAAACATTACTATCACCTTTATTTATAAGTTCATTTATTGTTAATAATGTAAATTTAGGAGAGAGGGTCCTATCTACTGCAGCCACTAGAACCTATTGCAAAGCAGATTTTAGGGCTGATTTAAAAAGTTAAGAGCAACTCAAAATCCTTTTGAAATAATTGTTTTCAGGTCTTCTGCGACTGTTCAATTATTTTCTCGTCCTGCAAACACATTTCGCATTCAATCTCATCAGAGAGCCGGATTCTGTGTAGGTGCTTTCTGAATCTGCAGTAATCTTTAAAGACAGAAAGAATTGCTTTGACACTTTTGCAGTGAGGCTCAAGTAGTTTTTTGGTTCTGAGGTGTTTAGGTTAAATGTACTGGTTCATATGTACCGAATCAGAACAATTATTTCAATTTTCTATGTTGCCTAGAAATTGATTTGTTGTTCAGCTACCCTAAGTGCTAAGTGAATAGCAGTTCCTGGTCTTTGAAATTGCTCTGCAGCACCATTTTTTGCAAGAATGTCTGCTTCCGGATTTCCTTGAATGAGTGAATGCTCAAATAGTCAGATTAGGGTAGATTATTAGCGGGCTCCAATATAGTGTTTTTATAGCAGTTTTATTTACGGGCCTCTAGTGCTTTCTATACCGCCTGACTGTTACTGAAAATTTTTATCGGTTTGTCTTTGATGTTCCTATTCACAATCTTTCTAGCTCATATCTCAATAGAATAGATTTCGACCAAAAAAATCGGTCTGTGTTGTCCAAAATTCTAATATTTTCTAAATTTTGTACAGCGACTTCCGTCGCAGCACTAGAGTTAGAATTCCTGCGCCCACATCTTTCTCTGTTTTCGAACCGTCCATAAGCCCGTAAGTGTTTACCTGCGTTCGTTTGTTTGTCTCCTTTTCTTTTGGAAAAGAAGTAGTGAAGTATGCATCGATCATTGGTCAAATACATATCACATTCGACGGCATTCTCAGCATACCATCGGAAATAACCAATTCCAACAGCTTGTTAGTCACACAAACATCTGAGGCGAGTGTAAGGCGATTCATTCGCTGTAGGCCAAAGCGAAATATAGTTGGGCAAAATATAATCGGACTGCTCTTTTCACAAAAATGTACAAGGGTGATAAATCCAGAAGATTTTCTAATGGCAATGATCTGAGACATTGCTCCCGTGATCGCTATACTTGCAATACTTTGTATGGATGTAACTTCTGCTGTAGTTCTAGCTTATGGCGCTTTCTGTCAGCAGCCTCATAGGTTGTAGTTGGACGTACAACTGTCACATAAGACAGTGGACTTGCTTTGGAGATAGCCCTGGCCTCCCCCAAAATTTGCCACATATCTTTCGGCAGGTCCATAAGGAAAGCCTTACCTTGTGAGGAATCTTTTCCAAGTGTGGATTCCAGGATAGTGTCTTATCAAATAGAACGCCTAAATATTTTAAAATAACTGCAAAAGCAAGTTTCACACCCTGGATAGATTATCATCGGTTTGTTCGGATTAATGCGCAGGTTTCCCCTGTTAAACCAAGCCTTCTCTCCCGATTCTATTAAAAATAAGATAAATGTCATTTATGAATAACAGATAACTGTATTTGTTGCCATCGTAAAATAAAAGTATACTTTATCTTCTTCTAGTCTCATACATTTTGCCCATCTGTGATAAATCAATTTGTATATTAGTTCCTCAGTATATACAGTAATTCCGATTTCTATGAAAGCCTTCTTTTTCATTTCTACGTGGAATGTGGCGGAGACTACAACTTGAAGTAAGAGACACTTATTTTGATGTATAACATGTTGGGGTTATCTCAAAGTTTTTTTTTGATTTTCGCTAAAATTTTCGATCAAAATTTAGGTTCTTTTGACGGTATCCTCAAAACGGCTATCGATAGCAGGACAGCGCTGTCAGAAATGGAATCCTCGTCGAAAAGCGCGTCCGACAGTGTATAACACATGCCTTTTCTAGCGGCTCGGAGTGCCGTCTCGTGTCCCAAAATAAGAAAAAGCGGTCAAGAAACGTGAGTTTTTTTTTCCCGTTTTTAACATAACTCCGAAACGACAGTAGCTAAAGGGTTCGGCTTGATCTCAAAAGATTCGGAGCGACCAGGGGAACATTCCGGACGGCACGGCGATAGAACAAAATCGGAACGATAGTTCGCCGCAAGTTAACAATTTATGGGTGAAAAATAAGGAAATTTAACGATTTTCAGTACAGTTTTGCGAATATCTCGGAAACGGTTAAAGATATCGAATTCCAGTTTTAGGCATTCGATTCCCCGTTAGAAATGCGCATTGGATAGGCTCTAGGATCCATTGTATTTTTCGAAACTTAACATCGAATATCTCGGAAACGGTTAGAGATACTGGGGATTGCGGTTTTCGTCAATCGATTCGCCGTTAAAATGCGTCTCGCGTCTTTTTTTGTCACTGGTATTATATTTCTAATCTGTATTTCCTTCGATTTTGAAGAAGCGAGCCATCAACAACACCGATCACAACAAGAATTTTTTGTTCTGAAATTTATATTCATTAATTGGCCACATGAAATTACTCCTGCCAATCAATTACTTAAAAAATAATCACTTTTTTACGATAGTGAATAAAGTATTTTTACTTATATCGAAGCCGTCAGATACATCCCTGTACGAAACTCATTTGCCGCAAATCACAAAAAAAAAAACGTATTGCATTTTAATGGTGTTAATTTTTTTACAAACAAAATTGAAAATAATTGGAGTTTTAGGAAATTCAACTATCTCTAACGTTTCAGTACTTAAGTTGGTTGAGAATTTTCGCTTCTCAACCTTCTTGAAAATTACAATTATTAATATCGTAAATTATGAAATGAATCTTATTCTAACAGTAATTAGAATGGAAGGAACCACAAGAGGAGACTTAACTGCATAACTGCGGTAAAGAAAAAAGTGGATGCATGTAAACCCCTCTGTAATTATACTCTCCAACCGACTTTCGCTTTTCAAAAGTTATACAATTACATATCAAAACACTGCAACAATCCACTTGATATGTGAATATTCGCTTACTTGGAGTCGGCTTGATTCGATTCGATGCGTAGCGCATTTGAGACAGTTACGTCAATGAGCTAAGTTGAATTAGTTCACTTACAACGAATACATACGCGATTGATTCGTTTCACCACTTGCATATATTTGTAGAGGAAAATGCAATGATTCAAACATCGGATTCCTTCGTCAATATTATTATTGCATTGATCTGTTCTCAAAGCGATAGTAATACATGAGAATAACTAATATATACATATATACTATATAAACAAATTGAAACGTTTCATATTACTCTCTTCTTAATTTTGGCAGTATTATGTCTAACATAAGTTAGATTTTTATAAGTTTGAGGGTTTATGTGTTGCTTTCTATAACGACAATAAGTAAATAAACTATCTGCTGATTTTAGGTAGTACATAGGTCTGATAACGACAGTAGTAATAATTATATCCGCCGACATTTTCGACATCCTTCGAAGATGTCGACAGGTTCAATTATTACTGCCGTTGTTAGACCGATATACTACCTAAGATTAACCGAAGTTTTTATATTAATATTATTCGTCATTTTTATGGACATTTGTAATTGTGGAAAAAAAATTAATTGCGGTTCTTATAAGTTTGAAGGTGTGCGTATTGATTTCAGCAACAAAACTACGTAAATCTTGAGGTATTAAAGATGTCGACGGATATAAATTGCTGTCGTCAGACCGATTAAATCGCATCGTGTGAACGAGGAAGATTGCAACTACGTAACAAAACCCCGCTACACTGAATAAAAAGATGTTTCTCACTCTCTTTAACGATATAACCCGCAAGTGAAATTTGAGCCCCGCATAGTTTTTTTTTTACCTATTAAGCCTGCCGCGTTCTTACGCTCTAGCTAAAAGTAGTTTACATAATTTGAAATCAATTCAAATCATGTCGTTCCAGGAGGGTGTGCGAATCAGCTTGATACATGATTCACCATTGTTTGAATGCATGAATCAATATTTGTTTTCAAAGTGACTTGTTTGGCCAAACAAGCTAATTCATGCACACCTTTGTTACATACACTCCTATGGTTTCTTCATTATAACTACTGTTAAATAACGGTTCTTTCATAACTTAAAACATGTAATTGACTAGTTTCATTTTTAAAGAAATATATTTCCATTATCAATTTTAGTCTCTACCCTTAAGATATTTTTTTTTATATTTAAAATTATATTAAAATGTATATTCGTGTATTAGCTGATAACCGCGAATATAAAATGTCAGAATGCATAAAACTGCGATGTCAATCGGTTGTTGACAGAGTCATAAAATTGATAGAATTAATTTTGAATCAATTACATTACAGGGAACTGTAACTAAAAATTCTAAATGTTGTAATCTAGAAACGTCAATATTTCAACCGCGCATGCGAATAATCCCGAATTAGTTTGATTTCTTGCCGCGAACAAAGCTAATTATTAATAAAACACAGCGATGAATTACCACGTACACACTATGAACACACGAGAATACTCCTAACTTATAGTCTCCTTATAGTATAGGCTTGTCTAGTATCGTGAGAACTGCTGTACATGATTAGTGCAAATATATATACGCAAAACGTACAACAGCTATTCGAAAAGGTGCAGATTCTATAGTATGTAATTTTCCTAATTGCTATAGTATATCCGTACAAGGCTGAAATTAGCTTTATTACTTTGTTAGTTCATTTAATTTTTACGAAATATTAGTAAAAATGAAACAAAGTGTTATATATTTATGTTAGACACAGAAAACAAATTAGTTTGCTCGATAGAACATTGGTGCGTGAAGGCATGCTGACATTACTAATATATCGACACAGTTCTAAAATATGAAGAAACATCGTAATATAACACCATAATAAATTAAATATTGATCAAACATTAATAACTTACTACTTGCTTCAGTATTTCCGAAGACAGAGGTGAAGTTACTTTCAGAAACGAAGGGCCCATTCACAGAAGCGGTTTGCTGTTGCGGTATATTTGAAAAACCTAACAAACACGAAATTAGAACAATAAAATGGTTTGGCAAAAAAATTTCTTATAACAGAATAATGATTCTTTACCATTACTTAACCAAGGATTAATTGGCTGTTGATACAGATTTTGTGCAGGAGATGGCGTAAAGGCGTCTGCAAACGGGTTGCCTAATTGTAATAAATCATCAGATGCCTTCTGTTGTACATGTGCTGGCACTGGATCGGCAGCAAAGAGATCGACGACAGGAGTTGATTGTGAGGCAGAGGAAGGTGTGGTGGCAGTCGAACTTAGAAAAGGATTATTGGGCGTACTGTGGATAGAATTAGTACTTTTTGTCTAAAAATGAAGTAAAAAAATTAACATTCGATTGTAATATATATTTACATTACCTTATTAAATTGATTTATCGCTTCTTCCTCTTCCGCTAACACTTTTAATTTGAGTGACTCATCTATACCATTCTGAGAATCAAGTCGACCATTTGCAACCACTGTGCCAAAGCTAGAGCTAGTGGAAGACAAAGCAGAAACCCCAGATCTAATGTTCTTCTGGTTACTGCGGTAAGGGTAATGGATTTTAAAATTTTAACAAAATCAAAACAAATAAAAGAATGGAAGCGGGAGACAAAAATACCGCTGACGCACTTCTCACCTTGTAGTAGATTGTGGTGTGGATGCTGTAGATGACTTCTTTCCTTCTACATACTGCAGATGTTGTTCTAAAGCTTCTAAAAGACTGCTCGGCGCTTTTGTGAGATCAGGTATATCGCCCTTGTCGATACCAACGTTTTCAGCAACTTTTAGAAACTCTCCAACTTTGTCCATTCTAACCAGAAACTTTTTGTAAATATCTAACGCTTCCTTGCACTGCTTTTTGTTCATGTCGAAATATTTTTCTACAAAAATTAAATTCAAATTCAAAATATAGCCAAATTGATACATAGTGCACTTATATAACAATGATGGGTGATAAGAGGTAATATTTAATAAGTCGGCTGTAATATCTAGACAATTTGAGTTCTCAATTTCAACACATTCATATTTAGTTTGATTGAATATAAAATTAGTGAAACATAACCTAAGCTGGTTTTACCAGTGTCCTATCATTCCTCAGTTGTTAATAGTTTTGTAATGTTTTATTTATTACTTCTCGATAGAGTAACAAATAATATTTGAAATCGAAAACGATAACAATACATCACTAAAAAGAAATTTAAACAAAAGCGAGATCAGTATGCTTTCAGATTGTAAGATTTAAACATTTTTATAATATTTAAATCTTTTTATTTAAAAAAAGATATTTACAGCTATATTAAAAAGATTCATAATTCATCGCATACTGTATATGTTTGGACATCCTTTCCGTGATCGAAACTAATATTAACTAAATATATTAAAATTGAAACGTACTGGTACAAGAATTATGAAGTTCAATGGGTGGGTTTAATGGGTCAGAATTAAAAAACAAAAAGTAAAATCTAGTAGTTTCTCATATTCATATAATAAATAATTTATTAATTTAAAATTAATCGCTTATTTATTTTACAAAAATCAAGCAATTTATGAATAATAAACCGACTTATTCATAAAGTATTATAACAAATTTCACTATTCTGAATGAATAAAGTGAGTAAATCTAATTTTTTGCTTCGACAAATTTTTATGTACACTTCTCGCAGGAAATCGGGACACCAGCAATCCAGAATTTTAAAATTTCCTGAGTGTAAATGTAGCTTTCGGGGGACATATACACTTATCAAAGCCATAAATCACTTATTTAGGTGTACTATCGCAATGAAAGGCAAAGACTAAAAATTTAAACAGAAATATAAATGTATAGAGAGAAAAAGGTTTATATTTATGTATTTAACTTATTTGAGGTTATGTAGAGATAATTTTGTTTTAAAAAAATATATGGTGATGGGATTTTAAAATTATGTTACTTGTTAGTGCTGCTTTGATATTAGTTACTTAGTTGGATTTGTGCTCGCGAGTATTACTTTAGCAATAAACAATATGCCAATCAGCCTCCTGAGTTTTGGGATAATATGATTTTCACGTTATTGACGAGTTATTGACTACACTATTATTGATGTATTAATTCCTATTGTTGTTTAGTATTCTTAAATATTGTATTACTATAAAGGTTTCTTCTATCTATTAAAAACATTTCAAAAACAGTTTTAAGAGTATTTATAAAATTGCTAAAGCAATTAAGCTGGCAAAGAAATTATTTATTTTATTAACCCTCCGTTTATTGTATTTTCAAGAAATATATTTTAGTTATCGCCTGTGTAATCCAATGCTGTTCTATCTTCTTAAAATATGGCCAACACTTGGTCTGTTTACAAACTGTCTTTATGTAGCCCAGCTCCAGGCAGTAGATATGAGAAAGTATTAAATATATCAAATGCAAAAACAAAAATATTTTAGCACTAACTGAGATTGACGAACAATATGGTTTCTTACAATGTTTCTAATGTATATAAACGTAATAATATTGTAAATAATTATTAATGCCAGTTCTTCTTTTATAAACAAGTAAATGCTTTATTAATATTTGCAACACAAGTTTGTAAAACAGCAATTTAATTTATTGAACTCCACAAGAAAATGATTAATAAGTAGCAATGAGTATATGAATCAATAATTTAACACCTAAAATAATTCTTTTACTTTTCTAATAACACCTGTTTAAAATTTTGCATTCCCTACAGGCAGCAATAATAATTTGAGGCATTATAATCACTTTAGATTAGAGGATTAGAAACATTTTCGCCAAATAATATTGTTAAAATTTTACAATATGTTCTAATAAATATGAAATAATCTAAATAGGTATATATTTTTAAATAAAGTCGTTGATTCAATGCTAGAATCTTTTTGCCAGGATTTTTCCCTGTTTATTATATTGTATGTATTTTCTTATCATCTAAAGGACACGCTGCGCCGTCGTCATCAAAACTACAATGTATTTTATTATCCTATGTATAAAGCTTTTTTCTCTCTATTTAAATTTATGTTTAAAGCTTGAATCAATTCATCCTGTTGAAATATAAATACGTTCCCTGAAAGCTTTATTTACACCCAAAAAAAATTAAATTCTCAATTGCTGGTGTGTCCCGATTTTTCATACGAGAAGTGTACCTATTGAAAATTTTTATTAGTTTTTGTTAAAAATGAAATTACATATTTAAGACAGCAGATATTTTATAATGGTTAATATTCAACAGAATCCGTCTCACTCTTTCTCAGAGCCATATAATCGTTAGGCAGTTGATCTAACTAGAATTCCTTAATAAATACAAAAAGTACTTGCGATAAGTATTATTGTTGATTGTTAAACACTAAATATATTAGAATATAACAATATCGATAACAATTTCTTTCTTGCAATATTAAAAACAAAATAAATCGGAAATGTTCCCACGTTCGCTTTAGTAAATTTAACAATAGAGTGCTATAATATAAAAACATACATATACACCGCGTTGGTAAAAGTCTCGAGTCAGGCTATATACAGGTGTCCCGAAGTCAAATATACCAGATATACAGTAAAGGCAGCTCATATATTATAACTCTGAGCAAAATATAAAATATGTTTCATTGGACGATGTTTGTTCAAACTATTTTTTTGTTTTATTTCAACTCTCAACAGGTTTTGCGATTTTTCGTTCGTAAGTTGGTATCGTTCTGTGTGTTTTTGATGTTTCATGTGTTTTTATCGGCACTATAAAGTAGAAAAAGGATTGTAACATTTTTTTTCAATAATATAACGTTTTTCAATGATTTGCTTGCACTATTTATTCGTTCCAACAAACCGGTATTTCGCCGGTTTTTCAATAAATCTGGCGCTAAAATAAGTACCTCAAGAGATTTTAAAATAACCTCAATATCTAAGGAACGGTGCATTATATGAACATGGTTATTGGAAGATTACTTACCTAATAAATTAATTATGCCATCGTTGTAACACGCAAATAGTCTGATTAGATCCCGGAATAGTAACATAAAGCACATGTTTATAACACCGTTTGATAAATCGTTGGCAGAACAGTCGAACTCTAACAATGCATCCAGTTGGTTTTGTAACGTGGGTATTGTTTTCAATAATTTCTCGGCATTCATGGTTCTCAGCAAGCCATCTTCTTTCCTGAATGCATAATAAAAACACTATCTAGTATTTAAACAATGGTACACTTCCATATTTCGTAATCAAATGTAATCAAGAGAAGAAAGTCAAACCTATCTAAAGTTAATGAACGCAACTTTCGGTTAAGTTTACAAAGCCGGAATGTAATATTTAACTCCATTTTCATACCTACCCTCTTTTGATCTTACAGAAATCGAACGCAACGGTTCTGTATGACATAGCTTTTTCATTAAGATATCGCGCATATCTTCTGATGAAAGGGGACATATCGTACCCTGTAAAATCAAAAAAAAAAATCAATCGAAGATACAAAATTAATGTAACGAATGTGAGCTTAGTAAAATAATAATAACATTAAACTAAAGAACACAATCAGTGTTTCAATAATTTTATGTCATTATAGATAATCTAATTGCAAGCGTATTTAATTGAAGTTAATATCAGAAATTTTAATAATTTTTAGTTTTTTTTTTCTTCAATAGTAAATAATAAGAAAAATATATAAACACTTAACTATTAGATTAGACAAGAAACGGTTAATATTAGTGACAAAAAGTAAGCCATACCATAACCAAAGCAAAACAAGAAACAATTCTACGATTTTACTAGCGGTTTAAAAGATTAAAATGAAACAACGAAAACTTACCTATCTTCACACTGAGAGCACCTTGTATAAAAAAAAAATAAAAACGTGAATTAGTATATCTATATTGAGCAGGTCAAACATACAGGAGTGCATTGTTAGTATTGCGTAAGCGAATTTAATAATCGAAAAACAATCAGCAGGCAATCTAGTTTACATTATCACACATAATATTAGGTATAATTTAAATTAAATTAAGAGTCAAATAAAGAAATTAGCTGACAAAATTTATAATTTTTTGTAATATTTTTCTAAAAGGTATCTATAATTAAAGGCAGAAAAGAAAGTCCTAGAGTCGTCTATGAAGTTAGCACTAATAATAATAATTAATCGGACGAAGATTATTATAGCAGGTATATTTAAAAAAAATGGTTCAATATATATAAGGCATGTTTAAAAGCACACATTTAAATTAACAAAAAAAAAAAGTTGTTTTAAGGTATTACATTTTCAGGGACTTATGCTATTTCTTTGTAATATTAATGACTACTGACCATTTTTAATGCTTTTTTTTTAAAATAAAAAATAGATCTTGTAACATGACATTTCTCACAATTCGTTTCAAAAAGAAAGAAAAATAAAACGTTTGTATCTGGCACCGTTTGCCCGTTCTTGTTTATATGTTATAGTTAACTAACAAATATAAAAAATAAATATATAACGTATATTGACAGTCCACCATTCTCCAAGCGTGTAAGCCACTAGGCCATCAACCGGGTCAATTCAAACCATTATAAAAAATTTCAATTCAAATGGATGGCATAAACCACGCTCCGGTCGTCCCAGATTTTTGAGTGACTGCCATGTTCGAACAATATTAAAAAGAGTAAAAGAAAATCCAAGAACAAGTGCTCCTCACCTTGCGGAAGAAATTCAACGAGTTATTCATAAAGCCGTACATGCAGAAACTGTACGAAGAGTTTTACGACGTAATGGATTTAACGGAAGGATTCCACGAAGGAAACTTCTTATTTCCAAACAAAATACATACACAGAAAAAGGATTGATTTTGCTAAACAATACATTGACAAAGATTTTGAATTTTGGAAAACTGTCCTCTTTACTGATGAAAGTAAATACAGCATCTTCGGATCAGATGGCAGAGGCGAAATATGGCGTACAGTAAATGAAGATATAAAAAAAAGAAAATTTGTTCCCAGTTGAGCAAGTTTCACAGTTGTGAAACATGGTGGAGGATCTGTAATGGTTTGGGGCTCGATGGTGGCATCTGGACTTGGAAATTTAGTTTTTATTGATGGTAATACGAATCACAGACAATATCATACAATCAGCTGAGCGTTTGGGGCTTGAAAATCGGTGAGTCTTCCGGCAAGACAACGATTCCAAGTATACCGTACATGTTGTCAAAGAGTGGCTACTCTATAATGTGCTATAAACAGCTTCATTCACCACCTCAATCGCCTGATCTCAACCCAATTGAGCACATGTGGGACTAGGTATGGCTGCTCCAGATCGGACCTGTTCTTTCGGAACTGGTTCGCTGATGGGAGTTGGTGCACCAAGTTCGCTTTTCGTAAAAGAGCGGGTTTGCTAATTCGCCGGGTGCAGGTCTGTGGCCGGGTGTGAGTGCAGCATCGGACTTGATTGAACTAGATAGAGCCAGAGTACCGGAGCCGGAGCTATTGCACCAATGCACTCGCTCCGCACCCGCACTCGTTCTAAACCTTAACCTGTTCATATAAGTCGTAATGAATCGTTTTTAAAACTTTTCCTCGTATTGTGGCTAGGTGGATTTCCTGGATTTGTATGTTTACTATACGGCGGCGAATTGCTACTCCGATTTTATTTAGAAATTTTATTTTAGTAGTTGTATTCTTTTTGTGAAGAACGTTGTGTTAATTCATTCCGCCCGCTTGAAATAACAAAGTTAATTGACTTGTCAGTAACAAATTTATAGTTTCTCATGTTTATTATTATTTGTAAATAGAATTGTACAATTAATTACCAAATACGCATTTTGGAAGCGAAATATACGGATAGAAACATCACCATTAAAATCTGATAGTATAAACATAATATACCTATGCATCTATAATAATATATAGGTTTATACTGTGGTATAAACGTTAGTTAAATTAAAATTTGTCGTGTATGGAATGAAACTATGTAGTTGTTTATTTTCACAGATATAAACGTATTACTATAAAACGAAAAGGAACTTCCGGCAAGTTTTTTTGTGTTATTTACACAAAAAATATTGTACAAACCGCAAATAACTAGTCAATAGTCATTTTGCTATAAATTGGAAATATTCAAATATATCACTCTTCCTACTTCGCTATATTTGCTTTTGCATTTACGGTACCAGTGCAATAAAAAAAAGTAGAATTTCGAAGAGGACTTGTAGATCTGTGAACCTGATTTCTTGCACCAGGTTCAGAGCCGGAGTCGGAGCTGGTGCACCTGCCTCGCATAAGGAGCAGGTCGTACTATCCCTATTTGGGACGAGGTGGAACGAAGGGTACAGAAGCACAGGCTAACAAATAAACAATCTTTAAAAGATGCGCTAATTAGAGTTTGGACTAAAATACCAGCAAGTGTAACTAAAAATTTTGCACTTTCTATGCCAAGACGACTTCAAGTACTCCTGGATTTGCAAAGTGGACCTACAAAATATTAATATGTTTGCTTCTGAACATTGAATTTAATGTTATATTTTCTAGTATTTAGTGTATTTTGACTTTTTGAAAGAGTCGGTTCACGGTTTTAAATTTTGCACTTGACTATTGTGCAGCACTTTTTTTATATTTTACTATGCAATATATTGACCAATAGACAGAAGTTCCTTTATATATAATAAAAAAATTAATTTATTGTTTTTTTTTACTATAGTATTGCAATTTTAGATAGTGTATGTAGACTTTTATGACTAACTGTACGTCATACACTAGACTTGTTTTGTTCATAAATGCTGAGGACTGTATGCTTTGCAACAGTTTCCATAATTTTATGTTCATTAATTTTGTTTGTAAATCAAATTTTATTACACAATTACTATCTTTGTATAATAAATATACTGCAGAAGTTTTTTAGTCTTGCTTCCAAATATTTCACAAACTGATGCCGTTGATAAGCTGTTAATTCGATTGTAACATTGCCAGCAATTATACCACACACACAACGCAGCAATATGTGCAGAGAATGTTGCCACATGTCTCAAATTCATTCATAAATATCGTTACGACTTTACTGTGTCTTGTGACGTAATAACTATCTTACAATATTAACATCTTAAAAATAGTTTAATATAAAATTATCAAACTTGGTGTAGGAATATAATAACTTAAAAAAAAAACGTGCAATTCCTTATTCACAAGCTTATTTATAGCTTTAGTAGCTGGTAATGTCACAAGTACGATTACAATTGTACGACGTCGATACTGACATTTATAAAAAAAATTAAAAATGCAACTGGCTGAAGAAGTTACAGTTACCCAATTTGCAGCAAAAAATATTGCGGTTTTCTATGAATATAAATTTCTATAATGGGTAAATATACTTGGACATTTGTGATTTATTAATTATCAAAGTTGTTGTAGTTTCCGTTAAAAAACAAAAAAGGGATGGTGACATCAACGCTTGTAATTAATTTTAATAAAATTTAGTAAGAAAATTATAGGAAATAAGCTTTATTAAAACTTCTAGCAGAATTAAAAAAAAAGTATGGCTTAATGTTAAGGCGCCATAACTAAATAAAATAACTAGAACCTTGGTAAATCAAAGCAAATATTTCATAAAGGTTATATAAAAATTAGCTAATGAGGAGACATTATTGTCTAATAAAAGGGAGTTTAATTTGTACTAAGCTAAATCTTCGTTTTTCTTATTGAACATACAATTGCTTCTAAAAGGCATAGTAAAACATTTCATCAGCGACACATATCTAAATAAGCGAAAAAGCTGTGTTATATTAGTGAGCATTAATAGCAAAAAATCAAACTCAAGGGTTGCATTTTTCTTTCGTTATATAAAGTTATCTTCAACAAGGATTCCAGCCTAATACCTAATTCAATATGCATTAATTTCATTCAGACATGGGTAAGTAGACTTCAATTATTTAGAGAAGTACATATAAATATCTCATCAATATGCAAAAGAATTTTCCTATCACATGTTTATGACAGCAGCTCGGATTAGTCGTGACGTTTTGGTACCCGCTGTTTTTCATGACAGCATATGTACCTACTGCTGTAAATAAATGAAGTATATACCTATATTACACAATTGTGTTTTGCAATTACCAGGGATATAAAAATCTAGCACATACCTTGGACTCCGCTTTTATCTAAGAAATTACTAAGTTGAAAGGAGCTGTTGCTAGACGCCAAATACTGTGTGAACCTCTGGAAATAATGAAAAATATAATTAGCGTACATAATACGGTAGCGCAAATACCTACTGCACACGGATTGTTAGTGGAAAAAATGAACAATGCATAATGCAATTTTGTTATCAACACTGTATTACTGTTTCTTGCTGATGAATGTAATACAAAAAATACATAAAGGTGCATCAACTGTTTGCATATAGTATATACCTATGTATATCAACCTAATTTCGGTCTTCATACTTCACTTAATTAATTAATAGTTAAGACTAGGAAAATGTCAACAAACAATATAATAAAGCGAATTAGTTGTCTAAGTAATTATTTAAATAATAATCTCCCTGTGTATGTTCGAGAATCTGCAGACTCTTTAAGGTCCAGATGGATATTGGTTTTTAAGTTCAAAAAAAATTGTTTAAGATTTGTGTAAGAAGTTGTAAAGTACCGGGCTTTCATTTAAAAACTAGCCACCCGGAATAACTTTTAAAACATCATGAATTGAATTTAACAAGAAAGCAGGTCAATTTCGATTTACGGGGAGACAAATTTTACACATACCTGCGATCCCATAGTTTCAACCCATAATCGGGAGTGAAAATCATATCAAAAAATTCAAATAGAAAGAGGCGTTGAGTGATACGTCGTACAAATTGAAATACTAGGGCATTTTGCCATGACTCCTCAAGCATCGATACCAAACATGTAGAGGATAAAATCTAACGACGGAATAAATTCTTCCCTTTCAAAATACAGGATGATTATGGCATTATTCTTCTTAAATGGGATAATAAAAACAGCTGTAGATATTGAGACAATACTAATCCACACCCTTTTCGTGAAGAGCATACACAATTTCCTCAGAAAATTAATGCATGGGCCGGAATTCTTGGATATAAAATTATTAGTCCGATATTTATGGAAAAAAAAATTACCGAGGGAATGTATTTAAATCTAGTAGAAAATGTGATAGATCCCTTTATAACTAAATCTTTAGAAAACCAAACTGATCAAAATGGAAATTTGTTGTTAGATGAAGAAAGCCTATTTCTTCAACATGACGGAGCCCCTCCACATTATCCTCTATCTGTACAAACTTAGTTTAATTAGAGGTTTCCTCATAAATGGATTGGAAGAAGGGGTGCTATAGAATGGCTAGCTCTACTTTTTTATGGGGGCATCTAAAGACAGCAGTGTATAAAGCTCAACCTCAAGGTGTTTGTGATGTTATGCGTGGAATAGTGGAGGAGTGTGACCGAATTACCCAAGAAACGTTAAAATATAAGAAACACATAAATTAGTTTACTCATCCGTTTAATCTACACGATTTACTTGTTTTATTTATTTATTTTACGTGCTTATTTTATTAGTTTTAACTTACCTCTGCAGTTTTAAGAATAATTAATGAACCTTGATACAGTGCATTGTGTAAAAGGGAAGGTTAGTGGCCATGACATTTATATATTATACTGTTAGGTTTTATTGAAATAGCCGTAAAAGAAGACGCCAATGGGCATCATGCTATTGTGCCATTCGCTATTGCAAGACAAATTTGTATGGTAACGATGGTCGCCGTTTTCAGTATGAACTCAATTATTGTGAAACACTTGTAAATATATGTATCACTTAATCAAACATTATTTTACTAGAATCGTGTTATTTATTATTATAAGTTGTTTAATAAATATTTGCAATAAAATCACAATAAAAATGTGAAAATTAAAAATATAAATTACTCCACATATTTAAAAATTCCCAGCAACAACTTTACAAGATGGCAGCTAAGCTTGAAGGTAATTGAAAACGAACCACAAAAGAACAAAGGATTTTGCGAGCTTGTCCTTACTGCTGTATACTGTAACTATACTCTCACATGTATTCATATCCAAATCAGAATAAAATAACAACGACAATAGCAACAGCTTCAAATCAACAAGTGTTATCAAAAATATAAATCTAAACCTTGAACATTTTGAACGGGCTCGCTGAATTCTTAAATAACTCTTTTGCATATGCATACAAACTGTTTTAAGAAGGCGAGCTCAAGATTTCGCATCCTACTAGCATATCATTGATAACCGTCCTGATTGTATCACGAATAATTTAAAATGAAAATATGTAATATTTGTATTCCTTGAAATTATCGAGCAAAATAAACGTAGGTTTTTTGTGTTTTACAAAGTATTTATTACCACGTAAGCAGCTATCGCGATCGTCTCTGACAGATAGATGTAACGTCATCCTGATAAAGTAATCAAAAATAAACACAAACTAATCAGTATTTCACAATTTACACACAAAATATGTGTATTATTAAAATGACACAAAGAAAAACGCTTGATTATTTGAATTTTATAAATACGTGGCATAAACCGATGTTTGTTTGTTCGTGGGCGAATTTAGACGTCAACGCTTCTATACAACTCGAAAATGCAAATATCGAGTCAACGCGGCACTTTTCGATTACTTCCTATATTCCTATCAGAGAAGAAGGTATTTTCTGATTTTTATCTCGTCGAGGTCGGGAATGGAACCCACGCCGATCAGGTAAAAGGCGAACATGCAAACCGGACCTAAATAGAAATGAGGATCAATCGGAACAAAGGAGCCATCACAAAAAATGAGAAAAAAAAATATGAAACAAATACTTTAGAGTTCGCAATTAGAAGTCATTGCGTGGCATTTGTTCCATTCAGATAATCCTTCATATAAAAGTAGAGGGTACTCTTGAAAATATTTTACCTCGAATATAAACTTTCAAATCTTTTTTTTTTTTGATTAACCACAATGGGTTTCGAATTGATTAAAAGAACCTTAAAGACACACACGTATCTATGTATAATTGATTAATTTTATTTAAAAAAATGTACGCAGGATCGAAAAATGTGAAAATACACAGAGTGTCCTATATAGAATTTCAAATTTGGTTATTTTTCCAGTAAAATCCAGTAAAAAGTGATCGGCGTAAAAATTATAACATATATGTTGAATAATGTTAAAGACAGTAGCCGGTTAAGTAGGCACGGGTTGCCAGCCCACGTGATTTTTGGTTGACAATTGCAGCATGTATTTGACCCCCACACAGCCAAATTTTCAGCTCTGAAACGATCTTCGAGTAAAAAATAAAAACTATTTAATTTTCAATTTTCCTTCTTCTTTTACTATTCCGCTACCACCTCAATTTTTTTTAGACAATCGATTTAGTATGCCATAGCCAAAAAAAATGCAGGAGTTTTTAAAATTTCAAATTTGCTGTGATTAAAAATTATAACATGTTGAATGTTACAAAGGCCGTAGTCGGGTAAGTATGGGCTGCCGGCCCCAAGTAATTTGTGATTGATAACTAGAGCATGCATTTGACTGCTTAGCAGTAGCTGACACCGAAATTTTCAGCTCTAAATATTGAACGGTCTTCAGGTAAAAAATAAAAACCATTTATTTTTCAATTTGTGTACTTAAATCTTCTCTTACGATTCCCTTATGGTTCTGGAATTTGTTCATATGATTTGTATGAATGCAAATTTTTTAGTATGGCCTGATGAAAATTTATTAAAATCGAAACTGATCGTTCCAAATATAATCACATAATTTCGTGATAAAATATATAAAAATTAAAATTAGGAGGTATCCACTGAACTGCTATTCTACTATTAATAAAAGTACATTACGGAATTGTTGACGACTATACAGGGTGTCCCAGCGACACCGTTCGTTAGAAGTTTGTGGGATTCTAGCCAAAATTAAAATTTGAAAATTCGGAATTAGATATCGGAAGTCACCATCTAGTTTGTTATTTTAAATCGAACACCCTGTATATTATTACATATTTGGATTTACCTATTTTTAAGCTTTATAAATACCTTTACTTCTTGTAATTTGATTTGGTCGTCTGGAGTTATTCCATTTTTTCTAAAAAAAAAATTGCTCTAGCAGACATTTACTCAAAAAATCAGAGAAGATTTGATTTTTGGGATGTCAATCTAGGATCCAGAATATGCTTAAACAACATGCTGGAGTTTCTTTTGGCGCCGAGAACACTTGTCTACAATGTGAGGTGATTTTACTATGGCACGTTAACTTTTCGAAATTTTGAAGAACCGTATCTAATTTTTTCCAAATGGCCCATATTTTATTACTTAGTAGTCTTTGTCGTCTAAAGATTGATAGTTTAAGAGATAACTACGATTTTTTGAAAAGTGCACAGATATCTCGTCGATACTTACCCCGTATGTCATGGAAAACACGCGTTCTCCATTAATTACTGTCAAACGCTGTCAAACTCCCAATTGATTACATCGTTTGATGCTTGTGAATTAATAATTACTCGTTAAATGTTTAAAGACGGGGCTTTAAATAGCGATTGTGAAAAAACCGATGGGGCACTATAATCGTTCCTATGCAATATTATTCCAAAAGATGTCGCCTTAAGTTGTACAATAGCTGTCAACGCAGTACACTACGATGGATTACACAATAAAAACACAGAGGTCGCTGGAAGAAAAAATGTTTTTTAAAGGCCCCTCTTAAGGCAATTAACGAGTAATTATTAATTCACAACATCAAACGACATAAGCAATTAGGACTTTGACAGTAAATCATTCAGAACGCATGTTTTCCATGCCACACCGGGTAAGTATTGATGAGATATCTGTGCACTTTTCAAAAATCATAATTATCTCTTAAACTATCAATCTTAAGTATAGCACATGTGGAATATAAAAGATGTAAAATTAGATTGTTAGAAAAAATTGAATAACTCCAGAACAGCCGAATCAAATTACAAAAAGTAAAGGCATTTATAAAGGTTAAAAAAAATATTTTGGCTAGAACTCCATAAACTTCTAACGAACAGTCTCGTTGGGACAGCCTGTATACATTAAATTACTAATTTGCAATTACAAAGTATAGGGAAAATCGATCTTTGAAAGCTAAAGTTCAGCAAAATTATTTATTTTCCAATAGCTTTAAAAAAAACTGCACAGTTTTTTTGTACGTTTTGATTGGACAACCGAATCACAAAATAAAAGTTTCCTAAACAAATTTGATTTTGATTTTTTTTTACCAGAAGAAAGTTCAATATTCTGAGCTAAAACTTTGGCTATGGGTCATTTCAACAAGGTTAAATATATGCTTCAACTTTCAGCTAAAAATCACTGGGATTGGCAACCGATACTTAACCCGACTACAGTCTTCACAATAAATGATACATTATCGATTAGATAAAAAAATACCTAAAAAACAAAAAGAAGTTAAGACTGGGATATCCAATCCATGAATTTAAAAAATAAAGTAAGAAGTGGTGAGGATTTATCAAAGGCAGAAGCTAAAAGATAAAGTATTGAATAACAGCCCATTACATGCAATTTGTGAATAAAAGTATTAGTGAAGAAGGTAATACATAAACTAAAAAAAAACTAAATTTAAAACAAGACAGACAGATATGATGATTATTTTAATAGCAATAAAGTAAAATGCACTAAGCCACTAAAAACAATTATATGACAAGATTTCTAAAAAGCAAAAATTTAAAATCAACTTACAAAGGCTGACAGGGTATAACAAAAGAAGAAGAGAATGTAATTGTAATTACAGGATAAAATATATAGTTAGGGCCGGTTTCATAATAAATGTTACTTTAACACTTTAATAAAAGTCAGTGTGTTATTATGAGAACTATCATTTAAAGTAATTTTAAAACTTTAAAGTGATGTTATAAAAATCACTCTTAGCTAAAATTGTAGACAATATAAGAGAAGTATGGAGTCAATATGATATCAGCAATCGAATAAAAATAATTATTATCAGACTATTCTATTCATTAAAATCTGCATCGATTTCATAGTAATGATAAAATCAATGCAGATTTTAATTTACCAATAGGTACTAAACTTTGCTCATAGGCGTAGGCCATTTAACGCATGTTATGGGTAAAGTCCGTGAATCAGAAGAAAGGCGAGCACGATTAAAGGGAAGAAAAATTGTTACGCAGTATAAAAAGTCGGCCGTCACACAAAAAGCTTATTTTCATTTATCGAGAAAAGTACGGAAAATGGGGAAAAATCGCTGCAAATTTCTTATATAAAAGATACGTGCGGGGATACGCCTAATATTGAAGGCAAGTCTGGGTGAAGTAAAAGTGAAAAAATTCTAAAAAACCTATGATAAAATATCAACGATTACTAAGATGTAGTAATTAGTAATAAAACTAATTTGGTTATTATAGTATAAGCTGTTCAATTATCAATGTGCTACTAAGCTTTGCTGTATTCTTATAATGTAATTTAATTTCCTTAATGTATGTGCGGTATATTAACTTACCTCATTTCCATAGCACATTAGATTATGAACTGTGATCAATGCCTTGAAAACGACGATCCAATTCGTATTCTGTGATCTGTCTATGAGCAGGTTAGCTAATTGTGGTATCGAAACGTTCGGTTCATTTGTACAGTGAATGAGATCTGGAACAAAACAAAAAAATATATAATATATCCATTATATAATAAGATTTAATAAGTGGTTACTTGGTTGAATTGCATGGCAGGAACGTCTTTAAAATTTATAAATTCAAAAAGTATAATGTGGTAGTATATTTAACACATCGTCAGTTGCTCATATTTACTTTCACTTTTACATGCAAATCACAGACGACATCCGATTGATCAGCAGACCTATTTGGAATTCATAATAATGTTGTTGGTATCACAGTTTTAACGGATAGTAATAGCGACGGTTATTTTGATGCTGAGGCCTTCTATAATTGTATTAATGCACTACTTCCTGATACATAGGTATAGCATATGTAATCAACTTTTTAATGTTGGAAGAAATATTAAAAATAAATAATAAAAAAATATACTGGAGCACTGAAGCATATAAAATCTATTTATGTCCCTATAAATTCCAACTGTAATGTCTGGCGTATGGTTGCTATTTTACCAGAATATGTCTGTGGAAATTTTTATAATAGTTATCTCCATTGCGCATACTTTTGCTTATACATTAATATACCAACAAATATATAAAATCAATATTTATTTGTAATATTCAATCCATATAGGTACATCTTGTCAGGTATAAATGCATACGAAATTTATTTAAAAAACTATTTTGTGTATATAAGTAATTTGGAGTTGTTTTTAAACCTTTCGATCGTATAATGATAATTGCAGCAAATTATACCCAAGTAACAAATAATGTTGGACATGAAGCCAAATTCTAAGAAAATCCTCTAATTTTTTCGATTTTTTCTTCATGTCCATTACATTATGCCTTTTTATTTCTTGTATTTATTTTACTTCAGAAATATTTTTTTAGTTTCCCGATATTGAAACTACTGTACCAAAAATTCTAATCTAAAAATTTTTTGAAAACATTAGGTACTTATGTAGGTTTCTCAAAAATTAGACATTAATTTAGATTATTTTTTTCTAATTATGGTCCGTTTATTAACGCAGTCGGTGTAATGGTAGCTTAATGCTCTTTCATGCTAACGCAACAGTGAATTTGCGTGATATACTCTATTGCAAACATTTCAGGACTGTAAAGACAACCTTCTTGAACATCTCGCTATAATACCTATAGAATATTCAAATCCAGTTAATAATAATTATATAATGTTGCGCCCACTAATTTTTAAAATTAAAATATCCAACTGGGTCGGCAAATGGTACCACCTGTATTGAGCGGACTTTTTTTTCTGAAAGAATCAAACCGCTAATAGAAGGCGCTGCTGTATACTTCATTGATACGCAATCGAAGGTTTTAGTGCGAATGCGCTAAAACGTTCAGGAAAGATATAAGGTCTGTTTTCGTTCCAACTTTGGACGGTTCTATTACGGTTCAAAGTAAACGCTCACGTGCGTAGTGAAAAGTTTCCCACTACACGAGAAGGTCATGATCTGTGCTGATCTACTGCTCTGAACGGTAATAGAACAGTCCAAAGTGATAACGAAAACATTATTATAGACCGCTCCAGAACCAGACGCGCCAAATATAAGCACGCTCGCGAACGAGGAGTGTGCAGTTATATCGGAGAGTTCTATAAAGACAACCAATGTGGAAATAAACAGTAAATAAATTGTGAATATAAATAAGTAGTATTTACGTGAATATTTTATTAAGTGTTTAGTAGTGCATTAGTCATTTACTATTAGTATTATTTTATTTTAATTAGACTTCAGCCCAGAAATTAATGTTTTTCATTTAATATAACACCTGTGATGTACTTGAACCTCAAAACCTTTACAATACAGAACTTCTAAAAGATATTATATGCGTATATCCAATCGATTTTATTATAAAAATGAATAATATTTCGTTCATTGTATGTTTCTTTTTTTGGAAAAAATTTCATCATCAGAAAGGGCATATATGCTATGTTGTCGACTTTTGACTCATGCATTTAAATTTGCTATAACGTAATTAAACATTGTCGGTGCCTCGTGGATGTAATCTAAATATTTAACACAAGCGTCTCTTTCTTTATTTAAACTTTTTAATGTCAAGGTTAAGTTAATCAAATAAGTATTGTTACCGTCCGTAACTAATGCTTGTAGAAGAATCAAAAGCAGTTATTAATCGGTCCTATATTTTATAAAACGATTTTGTATTAAGAATGCATATATTAATATGTTGAATAATTGAGTTTAATCAATTATTAAAATTTGTTCTTATATTCAAGGTTGCTACATGCATAAATGTTTGGTTACAAATGTGTGTGTATGTACAAACGAGCATGTATATTTGCATTCAGGTTAGGATGAGTCTGAAATAATGTTTGCAGAGATATTAAAGATGTTGAGGCTTTCGTATATATTTTGAGCACAATGGATCCTTTTTTTGTGAATGATATGTCAAGTAATTTATTAAATGCATAATTAACGTGATCAATTACCTCACCAAATTGAAATAAACGAAGGATATTTATTTTTAAATTAGAAATATGAAATCACTCAATTTTTTTACTTGCAATAGATTCCAAATAATATATCTATTGCATTCCCCATTCTTCCCTAAATCACCATATGAACATATGGACTTCTTATTTATTAGAATATAGTGACGACGGGCTCTAGCAGCTATGAATCGCACTGAAACCATAAACTTAGGCATAGTTGTATACGGAAGTACATGTGGTTGATAAACTGAACACGATTAGATACAATTATCTAGTCCGCATGGGGATGTACCTATGTAATAACGTGTCAACCCCATATGAATCATTGCCAATAAAGCCTGTTTCTAGGTTCTGTATACAGAATACTGGGTTTTCCAGGCCAAAGTTTCATTACAACTACGTTTTTCCTAAAATTTCTCTTACTACTTATATACTTTTCGATATACAGGTTTTGCACTAATGTTCGCATTATTTCTCACTTCATTTAGTAGTCTATTGTCAGGAAAGTTCAAATCTTATATACATATAACGAATCGATTTAGAGATTAGAGTAGATAGAGTACTTTTTTTAAAGATTTTGCCGAAACTTTGGCCTTGTTTTTCTAATGGAACAATAATTTATCTTCCAGCGTCGCTCATTTGTTTATTTTTTCTAAATATTTGACTAGATAATGGCATGCCAATAAAATACAGTAATCTCCCAACATTCGTGGTGTATAAATCTTAAGGCCGCTTTACAGTTCGCAATTTTTCGTATTGCCTGCAAAAGAATTGCGAGCAATACAAATAGCGCATGCGCATTCAATGGATTTCGATCAGCTGTATGCAATCTTATTGGTGTTGCACGGATTAGAACGTGTTCTAATATTGTATTACAACACGAAAAATTGCGAACTGTAAAGCGGCCTTTATAATTTTGGCGAAATCGATATTTAAGGACTTTTGTTCTAAGATACCATAATGCCGCATATAAGCTTCAGAATTAAAGAGAATAAAAAAAAATAGGATAATAAAATATTTTTTTTTTGAATTGGAGATTTTTTGTTTTGTTCATGAAAGCAGAAAAATAACAAGCGAAGTAAAGAAAATGGGATCAATGAAGAGAACATTAAAGTAAAAAGTTTACAGTGAAAATTAGAATATACCGTGTCGGCCCCGATCACGATACTTACAATCTACTAATAAGTTAGCAACTGTTACGCCTGCTACGGTATTGTATTCACCCCACCAACGCGATCTGCCCACTTACATCTTTCATGCGTGATCCACGATACGGATATGGCATCGCTGCACGATGAAATGCATTACTTATAGACGGCTTTAAAGTTTGAAATAGACCGACAGGGTATATATAGAACGCACTGCCGACGCATGGTGGAAATAAACAAAATATCTTCATTTGGGCAGTCCAAAATTATCTAACGTCCCATAATATTTTTTTTGACTTCATGGAAACTTTTTGGTCAAATATAAATATACGAACAATTTTTTACCTAAAAAGTAGTGGTGGGCACTATCGGTATTTTCAACTATCGATAGTACTATCGATAGTCGGACCAACTATCGATAGTTATCGATAATCGACTATCGATAGTTGACCATCGATAACTATCGATAACTATCGATAACTATCGATAGTTGACTATCGATAACTATCGATAGTCGACTATCGATAGTTATCGATAGTTTCAACAGGCAACTATCAATACTTATAACTGTCGATAGTCATCATCGATAATGCCCACCACTCTACTCAACTAATATGTCCTCAGAAGTACATTTTGTTTTGTCTCTTGTTATTTATTATTTGTGTTTTTTCTTTTATTCCAGACTAATAAGAATTCTAACACTAGTATTTCATGGTTTTATCAATACCTGCTACTATGGATATTACAAAAGCAAGAATTAGTTCCACTCAACGAATAGTTGATGATTGATAACACAAACGTTTTTAACTAACAAGACAATACATAAATAAACCTTTAAGCTACTCAGAAAGGGAAAATAAATAGCACATAAAAACGATACTTGTCGTACTTACATTGAATTTGAGCATCTTTCTGCGTTGTAAACTATATATAATTATAATACTGGTGGGCATTACCGATATTTTCAACTATCAACAGTTATCGATAGTTATCGATAGTCAACTATCGATACTTATCGATAGTCAGCTATCGATAGTTATCGATAGTCAACTATCGATAGTTATCGATAGTCAACTATCGATAGTCGAAACTATCGATATTTATCGATAGTCAAAACTATCGATAGTTATCGATAGTCACTATCGATAGTGCCCACCACTACTAAAAAGAAATAGTTAAATGCAGTGACAACAGACTTGAAAACTATAGGGATAACGGATTGGAAAAGTGCGACACAACATAGAACCCAGTGAAGGAAAATTCTAAAAGAAATTAGAAATACACTTGTAAGTCATGAACCTTAAGGTCCATAGAAGTAATATATACAGAGTGTCTCCGCGGTCCGAGAACAGAAGATTGATCATAAATTAAAAGTTTTTTAAAAATTATTCGTGGATTATTATACGTCGAATATCATACGTCGTCCTGTTGTTGTTCTATTTTCCAGAAACATATCAAAGTTGTATTTTTTTAAATGGGACACCCAGTATTTTATTGAATAGATAGGTCACTTCAAACGTAACGAATTAATATGGTGTAAAATAGTTTTGATCGCCAGTTGTTTAGCTATTTATTGTTTCTTCTGAAAAAAGGCTCAAGTTTCACGGCTTACCCCTCCGCAATTTTTAAAGATTAAATTTTGATATATCGACTAAAAATTTTTGGATGATAAATCTCCCAGAGCAAAAAAAAAAAATACCGTAAGCTTGAATTACAAATGGGATGCAGTTCATCAATGGCGACCCGTGACAATATTGAGTGGTGGGACCAATCTCCGGCCAACTCCACCTGCCCCTCTCTTCCCCAGTTTCTTTTTTTTTTGTATTAATTTTACAAAGTTTTGAATCTGTTTAGTTCAACTGGCAGTATTTTATTATCTCGTTTATTGCTATCTAAAATAATACCCACACAAAAAATTTCATGTAGGCAAATTTAGAAGACATTTTAAAATGAAAAATACATTAAGTTCTTATCGGGAATACTTATCTACTTAAATATAAATTTAAATTAAATTTCCTTCAGAATTGCATATATTTAGTTTTTAAACTGCTCGTAAGTACACTTCTCACAGGAAAAATCGGGACACCAGTAATTCAGAATTTTAAAATTTCTTGATTGTAAATGCAACTTTCTGAGGACGTATTCACTTATCATAGCCATAAATCACTTAATTATGTATATTACTGCGATCAAAGGTAACGACTAGAAATTTAAACAGAAAAATAAATATAGAGAGAAAAGGTTTATGTATAGTATAAACAAATCCGAGTTTCAGTGGCGGCGTTTCCTTTAGAAATACGAATGAAAAAAAATACCTAACAACAAAAAGAACTCTTGAATAGACGGGTTCATTTAGAAATATATGTGTATTTCACTTGTTTGATGTTATGTAGAGATCATTCTTTTGTAAGAAAACGTGGTGATGGGATTTTATTATTTAATATTATGTTACTTGTTAGTGCTGCTTTGATATTAGTTACTTACTTCGATTTATGCTCACGAGTATTAGTTTAGCAATAGACAATATGTCAGTTAACCTCCTCAGTTTTGGGATAATGTGATTTTGACAGATTTATTGACTACACTATTATTGATGTATTAATTACTATTGTTGTTTAATATTCTTAAATATTGTATTACCATAAAGTTTTCTTCTATCTATAAAAAATTACCAAAACCAGGTTTAAGATTATTTATAAAATTCTTAAATAAAGCAATTAAGTTCGCAAAGCAATTATTTATTTTATGAACCCTCCGTTTATTGTATTTTCAGGAAATATGTATATCTTAGCTATTGCCTGTGTAATATGACGTCGTTGATCTATTTTCTTGAAATATGGCCAACACTCTTTACAAACTGTCTTTATGTAGCACAGGATTATTAACAATTATTTAAACATTATTGGATTTATAATACATAACAAACATTGTAAGAAAGCATATTGTTCGTCAATCTCAGTTAGTGCTAAAATATTTATTGTTGAATTTGATACATTTAATACTTTTTCGTTGCTACTGCCCGAGGCTGTGTTACAGACCAAAAGTGTTAGCTATATTTCAATAAAATAGAACGACATTGGATTACACAGGCGATAGTTAAGATATATTTCTTGAAAATACAATAAACGGAGGGTTAATAAAGTAAATAATTTCTTTGTGAAATTAATTGCTTTAAAAATTTTGTAAATAATCTTAATCTGTTTTTGATAATTTTTTTAATACATAGAAAAATATTTTGTAGTAATACAATATTTAAGAATACTAAACAACAAAAATGAATACATCACTAATAGTGTAATTAATCAATGTGAAAATCACATTGTTCAAAAACTCAGGAGGCTGATTGACATATTGTCTATTGCTAAAGTATTACTTGCGGGCATAAATCAAACTAAGCATATAATTATTTAATTTTAAAATCCCATGGCCATATTTTCTTAAAAAAAGAATTATCTCTACATAACATCAAACAAGTTAAATACATACATGTGTATTTCTAAATGGTTCCGTCTAATCAAGAGGCCTTTTAGTTGTTATGTATTTTTTTGCATTAATATTTCCGTATTCGGTATTTCTAAGGAAACACCGCCACCGAAATTCCAATGTGTTTATTTAATGTATAAACCTTCTTCTCTATATATATTTATATTTCTGCTTAAATTTTTAGTCTTTGATCGCAATAATACACACAAAAAAGTGATTTATGGCTTTGATAAGTGCATATATCCTCTGAAAGCTGCATTTACACCCAAGAAATTTTAAAATTCACGATTGCTGGTGTCCCGGTGTACATGGGTCACTTGTTTAGTTCAGGTGTTTGTGATTTTATATCGACGAAAACATAACACAACACAGAGCACATGAGTTATTATATTTATGTAAAATATAATGGATATTTTATGCACAATCCCACGTATTTCTTACAAAGAAAGTGAAACACAATTTTTATTTTCTTTGTTTGTTTACCTAAGCAAATGGCTTGTTTTTTACTAAAACACTATTATGATTTTTGAGGATAACTCTCTTGTTATGTTTATTATTCCATTTTCATAATTTTTACCCTTAGAAAGATATGAATGGTAGTTCATTTCGGTTTGAAATACTATAGTTATTAATGTGCGATGCCATCCTAGAATAATACTAAACTTTATTACTATAATTAATAAATATTCTTGAAGCCAATTTTTTGCGGGGAAGTGTTTAACCCGAAGTCCGTACGCGACCAGCCCGTCTACGTTTGACTAACACGCTTGCATACCGTGATAGTGGGAGACCCTTCCCGCACAGTGCCGAGCACTGACGAGATGACTCGATTAACCAGCGGACAGCGGACCACAAAACGGCTGGCCCCACTCCAATGTAATTTTTGCGTATACTGTGACCACGCCCTCTTCCGCTAGCTCCGCGCCGGTACCTACGAACGTCTAAAAGTCGGGACCAATCTAGACGTGGCCTAAGTTCACCGCTTGTCTGCATAAATAACCACAAAGCGCGTTTGGTCGGGTCGCATCAAGTCATGGAAATCGCAACGTTCGTTCTATACTTAAATGTGTGTCTATGTGTACGTATATTCATAGGTATTTTTACAGAAAATAAAAGCTCCTTAATGATTAATTTGTGATTTGCAATGGTGGAGCCATGGCTCCATGGCTCTTTAAGATGGGTCGCCCTGCATAATATTTAATATCATAAAATCAAGATTTAGATCTAATATGGTCTACATTAATAGTCAAATTTTACAAATTTAAAACTTACCTATAGACTATGCAATCGAGTATGGACGGTAACTAAATTAGTTTAAATACACATATTTCCATAGCAGTATATACAGGGTATTCCACGTAACTGGTTCATTAAAAGTTTATGATGTTCTGTTATTTACTTATATTTGAGATTTTGCACCAGTATCTGTTCGATTGGAACTATAAATGTAAAATACTTCAACCAAAATGTCACTTCCGGTTGACCGGAAATGGTTGTCAACTTTGTTATTTTAAATAGAATGATATAATTTTTTATTCATTTTTGGATTCTACAACTATAAATACGTCAGTTTTCATTAGCTATTCCTGTAGCTACATGTTGCCATTTTTGAGTTATTTAAGTTTTCTTTTTTTAGTCATAATCATTGCATCATTGAGAAATGAATATCTCGGTTAATACTGCAAGTAGGGACTCCAAATTTGCTATGTTATGAATGTAGATATTACTCTAAGAAACGGTAAGCACACTTTACATTCTAACATACAGGGTGTTCAAAACTGAGGAACAAAGTGACATTTTCAAATGCAGAAAACTCATTTTTTTATAAATAGAACACCCTGTATTTTAATTCGGAATTAGGAAGTAAATATCATCCCCTATCGCTTTGTATGAGGATTCCCTATACCTATCATTAATAGATTTTGAGATATGAGCGACTTTTTGTTAAACAGACTAAGTAGCCCTATCTTTAAATGTTTGTAGCTGGCTTTGAAATGGATTCACGTCAAATTCATGTATTATTTTTGAATAACCATACAAGAATGTCTGTTCGAATAGTCGTTTCTATTAATATTGCGTTGTACGAAAGTGTAATTACGAAGATATACATAAACACTTATGGTTAGTCAATGAATTTGACATTAAGGCGCGTGGCCACTGGTCGCGAAGCGAAGCTAAGCTCAGCGAAACTAATTTCCTTGAAAATTATTTCCCATGTAATCTTACGTGGACGCTATTATATCTTCGCTAGCCTAACTTCGCTTCGCTTAGCTTTAGTTGCCGCGTCCGCGTAAGATTACATGGGAGCTAATTTTCAAAGAAATTAGTTTCGCTGAGCTTAGCTTCGCTTCGCGTCCAGTGGCGCCGCGCCTTTAATCCCATTCAGAGCCAGCTACAAACACGCAAAGGTAGGGCTACTTAGTCTGTTTAACAAAAAGTCGTTCATATCTCAAAATCTATTAAAGATAGGTATAGGGAATGCTGATATAAAGTGATAGGGGATGATATTTACTTCTTAATTCCGAATTAAAATACACGGTGTTCTATTAAAAAAAAAGAATACTTAGTCTGTTTAACAAAAAGTCGCTCATATCTCAAAATCCATTAAAGATAGGTATAGGGAATGCTCATATAAAGCGATAGGGGATGATATTTACTTCCTAATTCCGAATTAAAATACAGGCTGTTCTATTTAAAGAAAATGAGTTTTCTGCATTTGAAAATATGTCACTTTGTTCCTCAGTTTTGAACAGCCTGTATGTTAGAATGTAAAGTGTGCTTACCGTTTCTTAGAGTTATATCTACATTCATAACATAGCAAATTTGGAGTCTCTACTTGCAGTATTAACCGAGATATTCATTTCTCAATGATGCAATGATTATGGCTAAAACAAAGAAAAACGTAAATAACTCAAAAACGGCAACATGCAGCTATAGGAATAGCTAATGAAAACTGACGTATTTATAGTTGTAGAATCCAAAAATGAATAAAAAATTATATCATTCTATTTAAAATAAGAAAGTTGACATCCATTTCCGGTCAACCGGAATTGATATTTTGGTTAAGGTATTTTACATTTATAGTTCCAATCGAACGGATACTGGTGCCAAAATCTCAAATATAAGTAAATAATAGAACATCATAAACTTTTAATGAACCAGTTACGTGGAATAGCCTGTATAATGTTTACAAATCTTTTGTTTACTGTTTTACATATTTTATCTGATGGTGTGCAAATTCTACCCGCTCGAATTTGATCGGTTTATTACATCTTTTTTTCTGCAACGAAAGGTTTTATATATTACAAGTAAAAATGTAGATGTCTTCCACCGTATTTGTGTGGTCATTAAATTTAAATGGTGCTGAAATGCCGAAAAAGCGAATTACAGCTTATATTAAATGTGACCCCAAAGGTTCCCATATAGATAGCGCACTTCCTCCCATTTATCCTATCAACAAATGTTCGTATTAACTTATCACTACCACGAATAAGCTGTTTTTAATTAAATAGATATAGCTGTTATTGTACAAGAAAACGTTTAATAATATAGATAGGTTTTACGCGTAAGTTTGACGGCAATTGAATAGATAATGTCCTGTATTCCATAAAAATATATGAGTGCATTAAATCATACGTGTGAGTATGAATAGTTTTGCAGTTAAGGGAACATTTTCTCGAAAAAGAGTTGTCAACCGATAATACTACTATATTAAAGTTTCAACGTTGCTTGATGTATTTTGTTTGCGTAATGTGCCTTTTAAGTTTTATAAAAAGTTACCGGTGACATTTGTTGCAAATACGTATTGCTATGCGTTTTGTTTTCCCAAATTAATGTATAATTTGTCAAATTTACAGTTTTAATTTAAAACAAGAAAGAAAATGGGTTTTGTTAATATAAGATTATGTGATTAGGTAAATGTAAACATGAATTGTAGTAAGTTGTTATTATTTTTAGCCAAGAATTATGTTCTAATAAATTAAGTTTTCATATTATATTTTTAAATTTAAATTTAACATGTTTGCATTTAGCTAATATATTATTGTTGGTTTTGTTTGTGTATACTCCTTTAGTATTGTACAGCTGGTCCTGTTTTTCTCGGTACGTGTCGGCCGGTGAAGTTCAGGGTTCCTATAGGGCTTTCGCTTTAACTTGCTTATTGTGTTTAAATATTTGATTTGCGCTAGTAATTTCATATTAATTTGAGTTACTTTAGAAAGCACACTACTACATTCAACCGTAGTGATATCACTAATATAAAAAAGGGCCAGTATTTTTTTTTAAATTAGTAATTAATTTTGAAAAATTTAAAACTCTAAATTGTTTTCTGATATTGTTGTAACTGTTGCAATATTTTATTAAATTTGTGTTAATTAGAAATTTGTTTTTAATTTTATTTTAAGTTTTAAGAACTCGAAAAAAGACGTGCTGCGACCTACCCCAAAGGTCATACCAGTATGTATTGTTCTGCCATTGAGGTACTAACTTTACCGAGTACCATACCATTATTTCTCCATTTGTTTAGGTTGATTCGATTTTTATAAGCATTTAAGTGTTCAATGTATTGGTATGAATTTCAGACTTGTTATCACTATAAGAAAAAGTATACCATCAGAAAGTTGAATCTGTCATACCAAAAGTCACAGATTCAAAAGCTGAATGCAATGTAGAGTATTCCGTTAAAATAATAAATTAGGTAGCGTGCCTTGGATGAATCTTGAAAGCAACTACCACCTAATATGCATATATCCCTACCCGAAATTTATTGTAAAATTTTCAGAATTTTAACTTTTTTGTTCGTTTTCGATATCACCCATTGGCCGCGCGTTTTTTATTTATTCGCAGTGGTTTCAATATCTTTATCTCGTACATTTTTAAACAAATTTTATTCCATAGAAGTATAGTATACTTCAAGATATAAGAATTCCCATTTAACGCCTGTAATGGATATACCGGCTTACAGCATATTAATCCCGCGCCGTATTAACTATAAATTAGGGCTCTATAAGATAATAGCAAAAGGTAAGTTAAGTTTAAATTGTTTGTAATACACAATAAATATTTAGTTAATCAAGTGTCATTAAAAATAAACATCTTTAATTGTAAATTTGTAACACCATTCAGATACAGACACCGATTGTGAGATGAGTCATGCTAGCAGGCAAAAGGTGCCCTTTAAATGAGGGCTCAGGTAATTAACTCCACAAGAGGTGTAATAAAACCATTACAGACCTTAAAAATTAGGTTCTTATATCTTTAAATACACTATACATTATCCTTACACGATTTCACAGACTCAAAAATACAAACAAGCTCACGCATGCAAATACTACATCAATTTCTCTTCTTAAATTATATTGAAAAAATAATATTTCTGTTGCCTATTCTAGGCACAGTACAAACGTATTTATGTTTTGATGCATATTCTTTTTAGGCGATAAAAATGCATAATTTCATTATTTGTGTTATCATATTTTGCATTTGCAGCTAAATATGTTTGTTACTAACTTGAAAACTCCCTATATCATATTGCAAACAGAGGCGTTTATGTGAATGTCGATAAGTGATTATCGTTTTTATGGCCCGCTGTACAGCTTACGAACTATTCATTTCACACATAACACGCATGGATATTATAAGAATTTCAGTATAGGGTGTTGACCAGCTGTTCTAATGAGTTTTCTAAAAAAATTGAACAACCTAAACCGTATTCTGTGAATCTATCCTTGATTCTTTTTTTGTTCTATTCGCGTAAGCTAGTTTTGCATATGTTTGAAGTCCACTATTTTCAATATATTATTTATAGTCATTAAATTTTTATCAATATACAAAGTTACTCTTTATTTTTGTCTTTCTCTGAATATGGTAGATATTTTAAAATATCACAAGCTGCAAATCATCTCTATTATTGCTCTACAATATGAAAAATGAGGTTGTTGATATCACTAACAGTTTTCAGGACAACCGACTTGTGAAAGAATTCGTATTTCCCCGTGACGAAATTGCCTTTTCAACATATTTTTGAATATCTCTACACTGAGAAAAAAGAATTGTTTCAAGCAAAAAAAAATATTTGTGTCAAAACAACTTATCTATTTGTATATTCACAACAGTCTGTAGTTTTAATCCAAATACCGGAGATGGTTAAACTTATTGTTTGGAACAAAAATACGTGTTTCTTCTTTCAAATATTTGTTGTCTTGGAGTTTTCGCGTTGAATGAAATTAGTTTTTTGACGCAAATACATGGATAATTTTAATTAAACAGTCATTGAGGTTTGGATAAAATACTAGCAATGTTCTATTCATTATATAAAATATTCTTCCAGGCTATGTTTTTGAAACTGATACGCGCCAAACGAACTTTTGATATAGCAAAAATAACTGAATATTAGTTTCCTAACCTAATGATACTAAACAAGAAAACAGTTAAGTGATATATTAATGATCTCAAAATAAAACGCTATAATCACAGAAAGTTTAAATGCTTACATATACTCACTAATGAAAACATTTACATATTCTTCAAAACGCTAGTTTTTAATAGAGTTCACACATGCCAAGTTCTACAACGAATGGCTGACTCAGTTAGGTATGTGATTCATTTGTAATATTTTACAATATTTAATAAATATAGGTGCTATGCATATTACATTAAAACGTAGTTATTGAAGTGAAGTATGAAGTACCATATAATAATAATAATAATGCTGCTGCTAGTGTAAGGTGCAAATTACAAACACGATGTATAGAACGTTTTTGGCAGGCAAAAATACGACACGACAACCATCAACCATCAACATTATTAACCCCCACCAAATTCTAAACGTATGACACAATGCGCACGACTAATATTTTAAGAAATATTTGGTATTAAATCTAACATCTGGAATATTTGAATAGACACAAACCGGTTTTTTCCAACAAATATATTTTCTTGCTTTGACACTAAAACAATCACGTTGTTTCGTTTGAATGCGTTTGAATGTTGTTGTTCAAACAACAAAAAAATATTGAGCCAACAAATATATGTTTTAAAGTTATTGCTACCTAAAATAGTTGCTTGAACCAAAAAACAAAAACTCAAGTATGTGTAAAATGAAATTTTTATACCAACATTGAGCGTTGTTTGCTTCAAGATATGACGTATTTGTTTTAATTAAAAATTCTTTGAATCAAATAAATAACATCCAAAATTTCGATGTTTTTTGATATAAAGAATTCCTTTTTCTCAGTGTACTTCCGGTTCCTTTTGAGGTGCGAACGATTTAAAAGGAGGTACAAACGGTACAAACGATGCTCTTTCTAACAGCTTTGCCCGTTTTGCGATATCTAATAAATAGCCAAATTTCTCTCTTTGACATATTTTCAATTGTCTCTACTTCCGGTTTGGCTGAAGTACAAACGATGTAAAAAGAGGAACAAACGGATACAAACGATGCGCTCTTTCGAATGACGTTGCCCGTTTTGCGACATCACGAAATTTTACGAAATTGTCTATTCCACATATTTTTGGAATGTCTACTTCTCGTTTCCTTTGAGGTACGAGCGATTTAAAAGGAGGTACAAACAGGTACTAACAGCTGCGGTGGCGTTGTTTGTGCGAGCGACATGGTGTGCAGTTCTATTCCAAAATCCAGTTGCTCTGATTAACGATATTAATTTTATTGTTAATTGATTTTACTATTTGTTCATTCCTTACTTATGATATGTATAAATAATCAAATCCCCTTCTACCGAATTGGTGTAGGGTGCTAATTAAATTAGCGGTATACATATTACTTATGACTTAAAAACCTATTAATCTATTCTATAAAATCTAAAACTAAAATTCGCTCTGATGTACAAATTTCCACCACATTCTCTTGTCTTTCGCTTTCTTTCCTGCTTCACTCCATGTCTCCCCCTTACTCCGCAGAATCTTGCTCATCACTCCATCCCACTGTTCTTGAGACCGTCCTCTACTCCGTCTGGCTATTGGTTTTGCTTCCCATACTTGTTTTACAGCTCTCTCCGTGTTTAACCTGCATAAATGTCCCCACCAAGCTAGCTGTCTCATTTCTATAAATTCTATCGATGGTTTCATGTTTCGCTCCTCTCTTATTTGAGTACTCTTTACATGATCTCTGAGTGTGACACCTTTGACTTTCCTTAAGAATTTCATTTCCATGGCCTCCAATTTCGATTTCATTCGTTTTGTTAATGTCCACGTCTCACATCCATACGTTAAGGTCGATCTATAAATACTTTTATATACAGTAATTATTGTTTTTGCTGATATTTCTTTTTTACCAATAAACGAATTATTCATTGAATAATATAGTTTATTACTTTTTTTTTCAATTCTTTGTGTTATATCCATTTCCTGTTTTCCTGTTTCATCGATGGTAACTCCTAAATAACTGAATTGTTGTACTTGCTCTAGTCTTCTCCCGTTTAGTTGTATGTTGGTGTTTTGTTGTTCCTTTGCTATTACCATTACTTTGGTTTTCTCAATGTTTATTTTCATCCTGTATTTGGAAAACACTTCATTCCAAATTGTTAAACTTTTCTGCAAATGTTGTTCCGTTCCCGCCATAAATTACAACGTCGTCAGCAAACGCACACTCAAAAATAAGAACAGGTTGCATATTTTTATAGCCTACCTGCAGTTTGTGAACACTATTTTGGCATTTTCTAATAATATCGTCCATAAATACTGTAAGCAGCACTGGACTCATTATTCCTCCCTGTCTCAGTTCATCTCTCGTAATAAATTCCTCGAAGTTGCAGTTATTACTGATAACATAGTTTCTTGTATTTCTATACAGGCTATTAATAGTTCTTATTAATTTCTGGTTCACACCCCTATGTTTTAAGTTTTCCCATACCATATCTCGTGGGACTCTGTCAACAGCCTTTTCTAGATCTATAAAGGCTAAGTAGGCTTTTCTATTGTAATTCACTTCGGTTATGAAGTTGGACATATTTTCCTCAAATATTATTTTGTGTGTTTCTTTAATTACTTACCTCATTATTAAATCAATTTCAATAGTGGAGCAATGGAAATTACAAGGGTGGGTTATCTACCAGTAACAAAATAAAATTAAACAACGTGTCAAAAAAAAAAAACTAAAATTTATTTTTCTCAAATCATCTCTAAGTCAAAATATTCCCCGTTTAATTAATAATAAAGCATTGCCAAATAAATAATAATGACAGTATTATATTACCATTCTGCCCTACATCGATTCCGTAACCCTCAATTAAGCAAATTCCATCGTCGCATACGAGTATGAGTATGTAAACATGACTTTAAGCGTGTCACCAGATCGACACAACAAGCCTATAATTTAACAACACACTTTCTCTGTTACATGAAATGACAGATATTAACGTCTCCAGAAAACAGTATACCTATCTAAAATTAACAAGTAGCCAAATAAACTGTTTAATAATACCCTAAATCAGCATGTGATACAATAATTACAACAGCTTTGAGCATAGCTAAAAAGTGTCAAGCATTTATTACGTCTTTACAATACAAATACAACTTTTTCTAGTTTAAAATCAGTAGCCATGAAGCTGTGATATAATGAGTCAGACGTACTTAATTACAATGACTTTGCAGTATAAATTTTAGTATATTGTGCAGATTGTCATCCATGTTCATGTCACCTACAAAAAATTGTGAGGTACGCATAAATAGCAAAATATAAGAAAAAAACACGTTATATATTTTTTACGATAACGGCTAAGATTTTGGATCCTTCATTCATTTTCAATTTGGACAATACTTCGATATCTATGAAGGTAATGATACTTATCTTAGTATCATTACCTTCAATACATTCGGTAGCTTAAGTAGAAAAAGCAAGAAAATAATTATACATTCATGTTATAAATTTAACATTCTAACTTACGTTTATATGTTAGATAAGAATACCCTTGCATATTCCATTTGTATGCAAGATTTGTTTATTTTCTAAGTAGCGTAATAATAATCAATTGAAAATTCTTGGAATAATTGCCGCGATGATTCATATTTAATACGTAAGTGAGACATATAAACATTGGCACTACATGTGTATACTGCGGTTGAAATAAAATAAATATCTTAGATATTCCATTGGTTTGAATTTTGAATCTATCGTTATGTACGCAAAAGTGTTACCTTGGATTTTTTTTTAACTATAGCGCGGAGAAATGATCATAGACTATTAAAATCAGTTTAGTCGCCTCAAGTGCAGACCCATAACCCATAATTTAAGCATCTTGATTTCGGCATTAAAATGAACTGAATTTTCATTTGTGAGAACACAGAGAGAGCATGAATATGATAACGTGTTATCAAATCTCCACTGTTTTAAGAAAACGAATTGCATATACAGTGTGGTCGACTAAGGGTGTAACAAATGGGAATTTTTTTTGTTAGTTTCGGAATTGTAGAATAAATACCGTCAAACGTTGGTTTATGCTTGGCATCTAGACTTTATTTATGAAAAGCTAAATAATTATATATTTTCCTAACCCCGTGCTCCGTCTAAAACATAGGTTTATCATTTTATCTAGTCATCTTATTATTATGGCGTAAGTAAACATTAAAACATTTAAATAAGCATTAAGTATAAACTAACTAATTGATTCGGCTTAGGACTGTCGGTAACAAGTCTATGCAAGTTGGTTAGCAAAGACGTGATTTACGCAATCAAACATGTTTCGACAAAAATACGGGAACTTGTAACAACCTGTTTGCAGGGCAAGTCCACCGGGGCACCGCAAGCAAACAAAGGCATACAAGTTGTTGCGTGCTCCAAATCCAGGGATAGCTCTACTAATGTCTTATTGTTTTTGTGTGCTTCGCCAGTGATCCATACTCGCGCGTGACTGATAAAGTAAAAAAGTCATTATAGCCATTAGTTTTATGACTTTCTATAAATCGGTTCAAAAGTTAATGTATTGAAATTGTGAATTCCAAAATGTCTGAAACTAAGAAGAAATGTCGGCAGTACAACATTGAGTATTCGAAATATGGAATTACGCAATCTCCAACAAACCAATTATTACCTATGTGTTTAATTTGCCAAAAAGTATTTTCAAATGAAACAATGAAGCCTTCTAGGCTCCAAGAGCATTTGAATAAAATACATGCTGATAAAAAAGACAAAGATTTATCCTATTTTCAAGGACTTGAAAAGAAATATTTAAAACAGCCAACTCTATCAAACTTCATATAATATTTCAATATTAATCGCAAAAGCGAGAAACCTACACACAATTGGTGAGGAATTAATTATGCCGGCAGTCAAAGAGGTAATCGAAACTTCATCATAAGACGCCATCAGATATCATCAAAAAAAATCCTTTGAGTAATAATTAATAATATAGTGCAAAGAAGAGTCGATTAAATGGCTAAAGACGTTGAACTATCATTATGTGATTACTTAAAGACTTCCAAATTTTCCATTCAACTCGATGAATCAACATTAGCAAATAACGAAGCACTACTCTTGGCTTACGTCCGACTCATAAAAGAAGAAAAAAATTGTCAAGAATTATTATTTGCAAAAAAATTGGAAACCGACAAAAAGGGAGAATCCATATTTAATACCATGCACGTTTTTTTTTTTCAGAGAAAGAAATTCCTATTCGAAATATTTTGTCAGTTGCTACAAATGGTGCTCCAGCAATGACGGGGCGTCATAAGGGTTTCATTGCGCATTTAAAACAAGCAGTACCAAATGTACTCGCTGTAAATTGTGTTATTCATCGTCAGCACTTAGTTGCAAAAAATCTTAATGAACTCCTGCATACGTCGCTCCATCACGTTATTAGAGCTGTCAACAAGATAAGAAGCAATTCATTAAATGGCAGATTATTTGGGCAACTTTCTAGTGAAAATGATGAAGACTATAATCGCTTGCTACTGCACACAGAGAAGCACAATGGCTCTCGAAAGGTGTTTGTCTGAATCGCGAAGAGAATTAATTTTTAATTTGTGATTATTAATAGATAATAGGCAGACATATGAAATTGGTATAACTAACTATTATGCAAAGGGGGGCGTTGGATTTTTTTTCTTGTAAAGGGGGCAGTAGTCAATAAAAGGTTGGGGACCTATCGTCTAAAGGTTCTACAGGAAGCACCCATTCTAAGTACCATATTGATTCCATAACATTTGAAATGTTAAAAACCTTACTTTGGGAGCAGGATCTGGAAAATCCCGGACTTTGTTAGTGATGGCCGGAAAATTATTATTATGCTTCTGAGTTTTCTAGACTGGGCACACTTAGACTGTCTTAAAGTTAATTACTATAGGGCAGACCACAAAATATGAAAATCGTTTAAGAGTAAAGGACCCTCATTTTGAAGAATACTGCAAAATGTTTGTATTTTACATGAGAGTTTTTGCATATTCATACTATTATTGTAAAATATTGACCTTATCAGTAGAGAGTAGAATCAAAATGTTAACGTTGAGTTGCATATCGTTGCGACCAGCAATGGCATGAAATTTGTGATCGCTTATGAAAAAGTATTCCTAAATACATTTTCCAAATTTGATGAAGTATGAAACAAATCGAGAGATAAATACAGGAGAATACATTATATGTATAAAACTGTAATTTGTCATGTGTCAATCTTTTCCGAAACGCTTGTAAAATAATAAGAGTTCTCCTGTAAAATTGCAATATTCATAGGAACTTACAAATTTGTACTTTTATACAATAGGCCCCTGTAAGCTATTTGACTTTAAGACAGTCTAAGGATGCTCGGTCTAGATTGGCAGTATTTATTTTACAATTACGCCACTAATAAAGAAATTTCCCAATTCTTGCACACTTAGTGGACCACACTGTATATAGTTGTAATTTTGGCATTTAAAATATATTTTGAAGTATTTTGTGTATTTAGAAATACAAAAATTTCTTTACTTACTTTAGTTACTATATCTTGAAAATAATGTTTCAAAATCACGATGGTGTATTTATACTAGTGATGAGCGAAATAGCGATTTATCAATAGCAATTATTTTGAAACGCTATCCGGATCGCTGTTTGGATTGTCCTTGCTTTGCTATTGGGAATAACGAGCATAGTCAGTTCTCAAATCGTGATCGGAAAAATTATAATTATTGCAATAAGAAAATGTTTTTATTATTAGACATTTATTAATGCATGTTACAAGTTAAAATAAATAGGAAACACTATAAAAAAACAAAATTAACAAATAATTCCGATTTTATGAGGAACTAAAGTTGGATTCATAAATAATAAACAAAAAGCGAATGTAAACACTTTTTTGGCATAATATTTATTCTATTAGGCACACATTTCTCAATTTTAATTTTGGCAGTACTTAGGTACAGTCGCCGACATTATTATTTAGCACTCGAACGAATGGCTCGACGCTTTGATGGTGCTAAATATTAATGTCGGTGACGGTACATATAATTGGCATTCAGAAACGGTAACATGTGGGTTTTTTCTATCATTAGGCGCGTTCTAGGTTCACTTAAAACTTGACCAGCTTTTGAAAAAAATGCTTTTGCGAAGCGTTGAAAAAGACAAAACGCACAGTTTTCTTTTTCTGCAATTTTTGACAGATTTTGGAAGTGGTATTTATGTTCGCGCTTAATATTAATAATTGGTTCACGAAGGAAACGATTCTAAACACAAGAATTACGTCTCACATAACAGACGGACTTTTATAATCCCGGGCCCAGTTCAAAATTTTTCGCAAGTTAGGAAGGTATAGAATTTTTGATAAAAAAATCACTATTTGAAAATTTGCTAATTCACCACGTACCGGTAAATGGCTAAACTAACCCCAATGCATTCAACTGTGATGGTCCGTGATTATTGTAAATAGTTATAAATCGCTGTTTTCGTTTTAGCTGCTAACATTTTGTCTTTTGCATAGCTGATTACTAAATCGATTTTTCAATAGCAGCGATTATATAATGCTCATCACTAATTTACAAATAGTGCTAGATAACTCTTCCTTTTATTTCTTTGTTGACTTTTTTTAGTGATCTTATTTTCCTTTCTTTCTCTTTTGGGAAAAATACATTCCAAATTTAGGTCGGAAGAATTATTGGGACATAATTTCTTGCTGGAATGTATTTGGTGTAAGCGACGTTTCGTTATTGGCTTGTAACATTTTCTTTAACAAAAGTTTAAAATTATAAAAACAGATTTTAATTAGAACTGACAAAAGTGCATGAATTTATTTTTTTATCTTAATATTAGTGGTGGGCACTATCGATAACTATCGATAACTATCGATAGTGGACTATCGATAACTGTTGATAGTTGAAAATATCGATAATGCCCACCAGTATTATATTTATATGTAGTTTACAACGCAGAGAGATGCTCAAAATCAATGTAAACACGACAAGTATAGTGCTATTTATTTTCCCTTTCTGAGTAGTTTAAAGGTTTATTTATGTATTATCTTGTTAGTTAAAAACGTTTGTTATCAATCATCAACTATTCATTGAGTGGAACTAATTCATTCTATAGTAGCAGGTATTGATGAAACCATGAAATACTAGTGTTGGAGTTCTTATTAGTCTGGACTAAAAAAAAAACACAAATAATAAATAACAAGAAACAAAACAAAATGTATATGTGGGCATTATCGATAACGACTATCGACAGTTGTAAGTATTGATAGTTGACTGTTAAAACTATCGATAGTTATCGATAGTTCACTAGTCGAGTATCGATAGTTGGTTCGGCTATCGATAGTACTATCGATAGTTGAAAATACTGATAGTGCCCACCACTACTTAATATTTTATTTTTCTTTAGTATTTCTATTAAAATTTAATTCTTTATTAACAAATTATAAAAATTTATATTTTGGGTAATTTGTTTTCATTTAATATTTGTTTTAAATATCTGGTCAATATGACAAACAAAAACATATTAAGAATATAAAGAACAGCACAATCGTCAACCGAACAAATACATATTGAAATGTATATGGTTTGATCTATCGGAAATTGTTGCCCTTTTTATGTGCTCCGTTCGTTTTTTTTAATTTGAACTGAAAACAAAAGAAGTAAAGGCAACATTTTCACGAATTATTAAAATGATATTTACTTACAGATTAATTAAAATCAGATGCGCAAGCCTCACCTTGACTTTAATTGCTACTGATTTATTACAAATTCCCCTATAGCAAGAGTGTGCAAGAAAATTAAAATAAAGAGATACTAGAATCCAATAGTGTTTTATTTTTTTATTTGGCATTAAATGTATGTTACTTACATTAGTATAAAGTAAAACGTAAGGCTTTTCCTCTACGAGTGTATATTGCATTTGATATTTCAAATACTAATGAGGATAATATTTCATATTTTAAATAAATTTCCAATGTATTTTTCCCAACCCTGTATATACAGATATGTGCTACCTATTTTAAAATTATTTATGCCTCGCTACAGGAACAATATTTTCGCCTCAGTGTAGCTTACAAGAAGAATCCACCAAAGCTCAGATTTGGTCTCGGTTTTGTCAGTTGATAGTAGGGACTCCTTGGAGTACTTTTGTAAAATATTGGCTATAATCCGTGTGCCTGGGTTTGAATCTGGCAGCAGAATTTATTCTTTTCAAATAAAATATTACAATGGTAATAAAGTAGCAAAAGAAATTTAATTTAATTTACAGAGTTAAGTGTTGGTAATACTGTTTAATTAGATATACCTATGTATATAGAAGTAAATACCAGTAATTACCCGTGGGGTGGCACCTATCGGGCGCGTTCCCAGGTGGCGGATAGGGAGGCCCAGCGCACCTGACTTGATTCTTTAATCCTGAACAGATGCCCTGGGTTGAGCGGTTATAAGCCTACCAGACACCATGACCCAGAGACCTGAGCGGTCTAAACCCCGCAATATGGTGGAGAGTGACTGGATGTGCCTGAGCGACTAAACCCGCAATATGGCCTAGGTGAAAGCCGGTCCGCGGACCAGTCTCCCGGCCCAGCGGCACTCTGTCAAAGGGTGCTGGCTGAAGACGTTGACATCCTACTAATCCAGGAACCCTGGATTACCAAAGGTAAAGTGGGAGGATTACAGATTAGGGGAAGGGAGCTGATAGTGGGTGCACCCAACACTAAAATCAGAACTTGTATCTGTTTCAGATCTGATCTGGACGTGATGCCAATCATGGAACTGTGTACCGGAGACATGACGACAGCCAGACTTAAAGTGACAATAGATGGAGAGGTACTAGAGACGATCATTGCGTCTCTGTACCTACCCATCGACTCACCAGAAGGACTACCAGGATCTAATATGGAGACCCTAGTGGCGTTTACCAGCAAGAATAAGCTGGAACTAATTGTTGGAACTGATACCAATGCTCATCATGTGACATGGGGTAGCAGGGATAATAATTCAAGAGATAAGTCTCTATTTGACTATTTCTGTAGTACTGAACTTGACTGTCTGAACCGTGGCGACAAACCGACGTTTAGAACATCGAGGGGGGAGTCACTGATTGATATAACTCTCTGCACTCTAAGGGTGCGGGAAAACATCAGGAATTGGCACGTATCGGACGATCCATCTCTGTCTGATCATGCGTACATATCCTATGAAATTTCTAATTATGCAACGGAGCTAAAAACGTACAGGGATCCCAGAAGGACTAACTGGGAGTCCTACAGGGGAGATCTCTCTGCAGCAGCCCGTAACTATCCTATAAGGATCAGGAATAATGAGGAACTAGAGTTGGCCCTTGTATGGTTGCAAGGGACCATTCTCTTGTGCTATGAAAATAACTGTCCACTAAGGGAGCGTCGCTCGTCAAAGACAGGCTGCTTGGTGAAGTAAAGAGTTGAACACTCTCAGAAGAAAAACACGCCAGTTATTTAACAGGGCGAAAAAAAACGGGAAACTGGGAAGCTTATAAGGCTAAACTAGGTACCTATAACAAAAGAATTAAAGAATCGAAGAAGAAGGCCTGGAGGAATTTCTGTGAGGACACAGAAGGTGTCCCTGACATGGTCAGAATTCACAGGATTCTGAAGAAGGACTCTTCTAACACGCTGAGATCCATTCAGCTGCCGGACGGGAGGTTCACAACCACTGCGGAGGAGACTCTTGAGTACCTTCTCAGCGTGCACTTTCCTGGCTCGGACAGGGTGGACTTCGGTAAAACAGACCAATCAGACGCAGTGAGGAAGGCGTCTATGGAAGATTGGAGGAAATCAAACGATATTTTCAAACCTCATCTTGTTCGTTGGGCAGTTGAGTCGTTTGAACCGTATAAATCACCGGGACCAGATGGTGTGTTCCCAAGATTGCTACAGGATGCAATTGGAGACATCATGGGGCCCCTCTTGGAGATATTTAGAGCTAGCCATGCGTTGGGTTACATTCCCAAGGCTTGGGAAGATACTAGGGTTGTGTTCATTCCGAAACCTGGGAAGGACACATACTATCATCCGAAATCATTCAGACCAATTAGTCTCACATCTTTTATGCTGAAGACTATGGAAAAAATTATACACCTAAACATTACAGAAGGAGCACTTGCGAGATATCCTCTCCATCCTCTGCAATGGGCATACCAAAGGGGCAAATCTGGTGAGCCTGCCCTGCATAGTTTGTGGAAGGACTCGAAAGGAGCCTACATCAAAAGGAAGTTGCCCTTGCAGTATTTTTAGATATCGAGGGCGCCTTTGATAACACATCAACGCCCTCGATCAACCGATCACTAATGGAACGGAACTTTGACCACACGACTAGCAGATGGGTTGACTGCATGCTAAGAAGCAGAGTGGTCTATGCCAATATGCTAGATAAAAATATCGTCATGAGGACCACTAGAGGGTGTCCTCAAGGGGGAGTACTGTCACCACTGCTGTGGAGCTTGGTCGTGGATGATCTCGTCAGATCATTAAACGACAAAGGAATATGGACGCAGAGGTACGCTGATGACATTGTCATTGTAGCTAGGGGGAAGTTGAGTAGTAGAATTGCAAAGGTTAATGATTCGCATTGTGAATGCGGTGGGGTAGAGACAACGGGCCATGTTTTATTTGAATATCCACTCACTGACCTTAGACTGAAAGCCAACAACCTGTGGCATCCCAACATCAGGGTGGGAGGACACACTTATACTACGGGCACGTTGCTGGACGGGCCATTGCTACAAATGCCCACGGACAGCATGGCACCCGAAATTATCTTCACTGAAAAGGTGAAAATCTCCATACCGAACAGAGACCAGGCGCGTAGTGAGATCACTGCTAACGAAAACTGATACACGGATGGATCCAAATCCAGCCAGGGGACAGGAGCCGGTATTTGTGGGTCCAGTCCTAATCAAAGGATATTCATAAGCCTGGGGAAACATACAACGGTCTTCCAGGCAGAGGTATTCGCCCTTGCAGCCTGTGCAGAAATGAGTGCAAAAGGGGGCTGCATGAGGAGAAAAATTAATATAATGACTGACAGCCAGGCTGTCATTAAGGCAGTCTCAAACCCTGTAACTAGGTCAAAACTAGTTAGGGACTGCAAACAATCCCTCAATGCACTGGCACGAAACAACACGGTGTCTCTGATTTGGGTGCCGGAACATGAGGATATAAAGGGCAACGTAATCGCCGATGAACTAGCCGAGGGCTCTCAGAGACACTTCATGGGTCCAGAGCCCGTATGTGGGATTACTAAGGATTCCGCAAGAAGGGAGGTCTGGACCTGGTTAGATAAAGAAAGTACAAAGAAATGGAGGTCAACTGAAGGTCAACTCCATACCAAAACGCTGATAGGGGATGGGGATGGTAGTTTCTCTGATAACCTACTCAAGCGCAGTAAGAAAGAAGTTAAAACCATTACTGGGTTGGTAACTGGACACTGCCCTCTGAAAAAGCATCTATACAACACAGGCCGTGTAAGCGAACCGTGGTGTAGAAGATGCGAACTACAGCAGGAAACGAGTTTACATGTAATCTGCACATGTGAGGAACTGAAGGTACTCAGGCAGAAATATTTCGGGAGAGATCTATTGGAGCCCTCGAAGGTCCTCAAGTTTCCACTGGGCAAGATACTGGGCTTTATAGAGAACATCAAGCTGCTCGAGTGGAAATAAGAGAATCAATACGGATGGTACAATGAGCACCAAGCTCAAGTGCCCGGACATTAAGTGCCAACCCTAACCTGAATGAATCAATGAATGAATGACCTGTAATTAGTAACATTTGATCTATTTATTTTCTAATAATCGGATTATTGTTAATTTTACTCCGTTAAAGTAAACAATACGAAATTGTAGAAATGTTTCCTTTAAAGGTGCGGTGTAATTCAGGATGTGGTTAGTTATCTGTGATTTTTCATAGAGAACAAATACCTATAATTGAGAAGTGTTTATTGTGTGACTCAAAGACAGCGTTAACTATAAATATTTACCGTCTGTCAAACTTAAACACGGCAAAAATACACAACTTGTATCTACAGAAATATGAATCAGAACAAACTGATAAAAAAAAGAAAAGAAAGCAGCGAATCCTAAAGTTAACTATGATTTTTATACAAAATATTTTCTCAAGAATATTAACCTCTCTTTCGGCAAAACAAAGGCAGACACCCGCTCAAAGTTAATGAAAAAAGAAATAAAATCCGCTGTCACCCAATCAGGCAGAAACATTTTACAAGACTAGAGTTTCGCTTATCTCATGAAGATGGTTCTGTTGAGATGCTTACAGTTGTCTTTCAACAAAATATGTCACTTTCAATAGGTCCAAAAACGTGTCTTAAGGGGGTCACTACATATCTTTATCCATATGGGAAAACCGCCATTACCTATGTCCCTATTTCTCAGAAACGCCGTGTCTGATCTCATTCATTCTTTTTACACACGTTATCTAGTATTGTCCCAACAGTTTAAGTGAAGGATTTCATGAAATTTCTAAAGACTTTTTTTTATGAGTTTTACAAAATCGATATTTATTTCGGTCACTTTTTTAAATTTTCGAAAAACGCTTCATTCAGTGTATTCTCTATCTAATTCTACATTTAGAAAAAAAATATATATCGGGATACTTTGAACAGGTTGCGGGAAAACGGGACAAGTATGTGAAAAAGCATAAGCGAAGAAAATATCGGTTTGGTAAAATTCAAAAAAAAGTCTTTAGAAATTTTACGAAATCTTTCACTTAAACTGTTTGGACAATACTAGATAACGTGTGTAACAAAAATCAATGAGATCAGATACGGCGTTTCTGAGAAAAAGGGACATACGTAATGGCGGTTTTCCCATATGGATAAAGATTTTAAAGATATGTAGTGACCCCCTTAAAAAATACAGCTGTAGATACAATTTCGGCGTACCTACACGTTGACAGTTAAAAAAGCAGTAATAAGCTTTATGCACAACTTTTTTAATAATTTTGTTAGATCAGAGGTAAAACATATCTTGTTAAATTAAGCAAAAAAAAAAAAACATGAATATAGGTGAGCATATAGTTATATTGCAGAATTAAATAATGCAACCTTTTAAACATTTGAATTTTTAATCATTTGCGTATCTATAACAAAATTATTAATTTGAATTTTTTGAACGATTTCTGGTTGAATGCCCACGGCATATTTGCAAGACAAATTAAAAAAAGCCCATATAGCTTGCTGTAACAATAATACTTATTAAGTAAAAAAACAAGTCAGCTTTTGGCTAAACATAATAACAACAAAAATAGTTATTTTGAAATTATTAAAAAACACTTGTTCACGTAACTTAAATGTTTGTTTAACTTAACAACTTCTGCTTTTTATTTTAACCAATTCTTTTGGTAGATTTAACATGAAATAACTGTTTACTTACCCAAGACACTTATTGCCCTAGCAATATCGAAGATTTAAAATAAAACTAGCGTAATTGTTAAAACATTGCTAGAAAAATTGCAAAACTACATAATTATTTTAATATTTACATGTTGTTACCTTAATAAACGTTTTTATTTGAATGTATTTCACTAAAAAAATGATGTTGGATCCCTATTTTTTTGTTAATTGAACACATCTTCTTCTCTCAATGCAACAGTCAATAATTATTTTTTGACCAATGTTCAAAACCAAATTATACTTTGTGCGATTTCTTTATATATTTGCAGCAAGAAATCGGCATGAAACCCAAAAAATACAAATTTATGAATTATAAATCTAAGACTGTTTTTATTTTTTTGTTGCCCGCTTGTAAAATTTTAAATTTTGGAGATATCTGGCTTTGTACTGGAACCCTAATTAAACAATTTATAAAACCTATTATTTTTTTTACATATTTCAATTTCTGGTTTTAAATAAATCCAATGGTTTATTTAATTAACACATTTCAACAGTTTTACAACTTTTTTTCATTACACTTTTCTCACGATTCTTCGCTCTAAAATACAATGGATACTTATTAACTGGTAAACGATTTTATGTGCGCTGATAAAGCAGAGAACATTAAATTTCTGAGCCTATCAAATTGATAAGTAAAAGTTTTCGTATACAAAGGCGAGAGTTGTCTTACGGGTTTACTTATGCAATCACGTCGTGGACATTCGTTATAGATCAAACAAGCAGTTCTTCGTATACAGTTATTTCATACAAGTCGAATGATCGTAGAAGACAAAAATAACACGTAAGAATATTGACTTGAAAGTATGGGAATCACGTTGGAGTGATGAGAAACTATGTGAACAATTATTGTGACGAGCTTACTCATCTCATTACAAAACCGTCGTTAAATATATGATGAGTCTTCGGGAAGCACAAAGCCCAGCAACATCTGCATTTCCACTTTTTATTAGTTTTATCATCACGAATAACTTATGTATATATCGCAGGCAACTATAATAATTTATTATCAATTTCTGTAATTTTATACTCGCAGTTAACTGCCTGATATTAAAGTGCTTTGAAAACAGTATGGAACTGTTTCGATTATAACTGCACACATGTCGGTTCACGACGCAAAGGTATTGATTTAATGTTTTTCCCTCATTTCCTGCACTTGCTTTCTTCTTAAATTTTGATGAAGAGCATGGGTTCTATTCAACTTATAGGATATAGGTGGTAGAAAAATGTTAAACACACGTAACCTAATGATTACTATTATATTAATTTTGTTTTCATTCCACAGACGTTATTTTTAAACTTCGTTTAAAAATAGCTTCGCACCTCCATAATGTGTTCATACTTTTTTAATTCAGTGGTATTTCGTCGCTTAAATAGCTAAACATAAGTAGTAATCGATAATAAAAATATATCCTAATATATAGTTCAAATATTTTTTTTAGTAGCGCATTTTTTTTAATTTTATTTATTGGGAGAAGACGCTTTTTTCAATAACTTTTACATATTAATGTCACCATTTCATTCATATTTGAGGTTTATAAAAAGCACGAGTAATTGTTTCATTTTAATTGCTTATTTTCTTCATTTTATGAATACTCTCTGGGTTACTAATATAATGTCATAAATATTTTTATTATAAAATCAGCTGTATATTGTTACCTTACAATTAAAATTTTGCGTCATTGCATATCATTTCGATAAATTTGTTACGGTTGATAATCAGTTGTGTATTGCTTTTTTACTCCATAAACATATTTCCATTTTATTCTAAATTTCATTGTTGTTAAATCAAGTGCATTTGGCGTGTTTTTTTACATTATAAAAGTATACAAAGAGATTTGTATTGATTATCCTAACAAAAAAAAAAACTTTTTTACGTAAAATAGAGGCATTCGTTTCCACCTTTTGATATGAATTTAATGATTTAGGACACTCCTTAGAAATGTAATCGTATTTTTCATATTGTGGAGTATTAGTACTGCAAGGTTTAAAGAATAATTAAGTTAACGGAATTTTAGTGAAGAAGAGAATTATTTGACTTTTATTTTTGACAAATATATATATAAATTATGGCAGTTTAAAGTATATATGTCCTCTAACAATCGTCACAAAAAACAGTGCATTACATACCTAGATGACATAATCCCGGTAACATCCAAACCTCGAAAAAGGTTTCAAAAAAATCGAAGAAGCAAATATATTTGGACTACAGGCTACTCTGTGTATAATTTGCTATTCTGTGTATAATTTGTGAGAGAAAATCATGCATACTATGTTAAATTGGTTTAAAAAATTTTAGTCTTGAAAAGGAAAACTGCACAATGAGAATTATTTTTGCTGCCCAACTTGTTTTGTTTTATTTTGAAATAAAACAAAATAATTACACAGACCATATTTCCAATGTCTTTTTCAAATGCTTCTTTCTTTTCCTCTTCGAAGTTCTTCACAAAATTTCTGGCCTCCAAGGGGCCGACCTATCTCCAATGGATTTCTTTTTTTGGGGCTGCATAAAAAACAACGTTTACAAATTTCGACCATTTAGAAATATCGACCACTTAAAAATTGTAATTAAACATTTAATGGCAGAAATCAATTTTGTATTTTTACAGAACATTGCTAAGAGAATTCAATATTGTTATTATTTTATATTAATAGATGTTCACATCTTCGGCACCTTTTGACTAACTTCTATATCAATCTAAAATTGTAACGCAAAAATAATTTTATTTTTAAAATTAGTCTCGATCATTTACTTTAATGTAGTTATAATTGTGGCCTACGTGTTTCGGCCTAAAGAGGCCATCTTCAGACCCATCTACAAAATTAATAAAAATAAGTATATAATTCAAATGTAAAAACTGCCAAACCACATACATAGGAGAAACAGATGGGAAATTAGAATAGCGAATAAAATGACAAAACACGAGTTGCTTCTAACATATACCAACACCATTTAAACAATGGACACAAAATTATAGATGAAAATGACACAGAATTACTTCACATATTTAATAAGGGATTTAAATTAAAATTGTTAGAGGCATATGAAATTTATAAAGATATGGTCGGCCAAAATGTAAAATTAATTAATCAACAGATTGATTTTAGCATAAAACCACTATTTTTATATTTAAATTCTTAATCATTGTTTTTGGTTATTTCTACCACACCTCAATTTTGTACATTACACTTATTTGTTTGTTATTCTAATAATTTTGTTAAAACGTGTGTATATCTTTTGAATGTGTTTTCATGTTATGTATATGATGTTTAATAAATTAATAATGAAATTTAAAACTTTTGAAATTAATACTTGAAACAATGATGAGTTTTAGAATTAATTCATTGAATAGAATTAATTTGTAATAAAACTTTTACTTAATTTAAGTATTTCCATATTCTTACTATTACATTTAATATGTGCGGTTTTTTTACCACATCTCAGGTTTATAGTTAACATCTTTTAATTAAAATTCTTATATTTAATACTTGTTTATTCGAATTAAGATTTAGTACATTGATGTGCCTATCCTTGCAGCGTTTGCTATATTATCAATTCTCTTTAATTGATTACAAATTTTAAATTTGAATATACATTTAAATATTCTTTTTTTTTAAAAAAAGTTATTATTAATTCGCATTAATTTTTATAACAACATATTTATTTATTTAATTTTAATCATTGTTAACGTAAGTATAGTAAGAAAGTTATTTAACGAATATAGTTTATCATTTTAATTTTGCAGATGGTTCTGAAGATGGCCTCTTTAGGCTAAAATGTAACCCGCAATTATAATTACTATTAAAGTAATTGATTGAGATTAATTGCGTTATTACCTAGTATAGTTTCAACTAAGTCTGGACGAAACCATGAATTTTAATTTAATTGAAAACAGTACACAGAAAATATAATTATTAAAGAATACTATAAGGACATGATAATCGAGAGAAAAGACAATTACAATGATCATCACATATCATGCATACGAATACAACTTGTTCCCATTATTACGCTGACGCACCAGCACTGGAGCGCTGAGGATACACACTGTCCTGACTGGATGTAATAGGAAAACATTTTTTTTTCCTTTTATTTTAGTGACGTGTGATCCTGTGATCAGTGATCACATTGTCATTAAACACATTATAAAATGAACTCCGAACATTAAAAAAGGATAAAAAAGGTGTATTTTCAGTAGTTTTTGCATGATGTGCGAGCAGACACGGAATGAGTTACTTGCCAACATATGAGGCACTTGCTACGTATAAACACCTATAACCCATTGGTGACGAAGAATCAGGAACTAGTTATTACTGTGCCGTTAGCTGATGCGATTATGTATGGTATATCTCAGTTAATGGGTATTTCTCATGAATTGTATTCTAAACAGTGAAATTATTTCCAAACTTTTTTTACCATAGTAACATCATTACGATGTACGTTAATTAAAAACAATGAAATATATTATTTCTAAAAGCGTGTATGAAAGAGAGAAAGGATGTATTTATAAAATAACAATATTGTTTTGTGTTGAATGGAGCATTTATCTAATAGCTTACAGCAGCTTTCGCACTTATTAAATTTAATTTTAGGCGAAACTGTTCATAGACAGGGCAATTAGTTGTTATTTACACTGACCTATCAGGAGCTTTTGATACTATAAATCGTCAAATTCTGCTTCATAAAGTAAGTTTTCTTGGTTTTTTTCTATTTGAATAATCGTGCTTTATAATTTGTTTCCTACGAATTTTCTCGCAGCTCGAGTTCGCTTAAAGACTCCAATTTAAGTCCGCTTTTATTCAACTTGTTCATTAATAATAATTTATCACTTTCTTTCTCCTATCCAAGACGCTAATGGCATTAAACTTTACAATAAAATTTACACAGACAATGACTGGCTCATCCTTGTATCAAATAATAATTGTACATTGTATCTTACATACGTGCAACATCACCTTCGACCTTCACATACTCTACCAATTGTTTCTCTCATAAAAGAAAATCTGTCATTGGTGATTTGAATGTATTGTTTGATACTAGTTTTTCTTCGATCAAATCGCTAAGCTGTTCCGAGTCTTGAGAATCTTTTATTTCTAAGAATCTCTAGGATATTTATTTGAATAAAATCTTATATAACGCCCATGTTCTTTCTAACTCGAATACGTTGTCCTCATACGGCATCCTGTCAACATTTACCATTCAAGATTCCTATTCTTTAGTGTAATAAAAGCGAACATTGTCTCAAAAAGTCATAAGTATCTAAAGTTCAGTGATTTGTGTGTAGAATGGTATATTATCTATTTTGCAAATTATTTATTTTATTAAAGTTTATTGCCAGACCATGAAAATAAATGAAAATGAAGAATATATATTTCTTGAATATCAGATGTTTTCACGATGAAATAATCACTTTATCAAAGCCTCTATGGCTATATTTAAAATCTAAGTTCGTGTTGGTGATAAAAATTGAGTAATGGTGCAATCTGTTCATGTTTTTGTCAGATCTTTTTACAAGTAGTCGAACTTGCAAAGCTCTGGATTTGTGCGAGAGTAATGGCACAGATTGTCCTTTCCTCTTTCAAGGTATACCCTTTCCTTGTTCCTCGTATTCTCTCCAGAACTCAATGCTCTTGTGGTAGACATTATACTACTAGGACCAACTGTATGCGAAAAAGCCAATTACTATGCTAATGCTTCATTACAATAGCATTGATTCTATTGACCTTCTTTCCATTTCATAATTTATTACCTCCTATATTTAATTTAGTTTTCCATTTTTAATATTTGCAATTACTGCACACTTTACATTAACACTTATGAACATGTGATCCATTTGTTTTATCGTCTATTATAGGGTGCAAGCTGGTTGAACAAGTTTTCTTATTGTTACTATTAACGCATAAATTGGGCATAGTATTAAACGCAAATATGTCCTAAAACATTGTACATAATATCTCGTAATTTGTAGGCATAAACAAGGATATATTCCACAGGGTCGCTAAAAAGTATGGATACAGTTAAATATTTTCAGAACGGTTTAGCAGAGCTCGTTGAAATTTGGCATACAGTTAGAAGTGTTTAAATTATATCATCTGAGATTTCTTTCAATTTTCTACCATCATTTATTTTGAAAAGAGCATTTTCTTCTGAATTCAGTAATGTAACACATGCCCACCTTTATTTTTATTAACCCTTCGTTAGTGTGGTGGGGTATGCCATACCCCAGTATGTAGGCAAACAGGGTATGGCATACCCCACCACACTAACGAAGGGTTAAAAGGCAAAAAAAATTAAATTAAAAAATTTAATTCTGGAAAAATAAAACTAAGTTAGCTTTGAAAATGCTGTTATTGACGATGTGTCACTTGCATATTCGCCAAAAATTAAACTTGTGTGCAATAATTTGTTCAACAATGGTACATTTATGAGAAACTGAGCGTATAGAAATTCTCATGATGGTTAGTTATGGTGACAGAAAACGAAGCTGTGCTAACTCTTTTTAATGAAATTCATCTAAACCGGGAACCGATCTCCAGGACGACGGTTTCAAAAACCTTACAAAGATTTCAAGAAACTGGTAGCGTTAAAGACCGTGCAAGACCTGGGCCACCTCGAATTATTACCAACGAAGAAAATTCTTTGAATGTTATGTTGGATGTGGTAGAAAATCCAAAAAATTCAGTACAACAGTTGGCGTTGAACCACAACATGAGTAGAGGATCCATACAAAAAATAATGAAACGCGAAAAATATCATCCTCATAAAATTCACTTGCTACAAGAATTAAGTGACGACGATTTTGACCGCAGAACCGAATTTTGCGAAACTATAATGCACAGAATACATCAGGATGGTAACTTTCTTAATCGAAGGTTCTCTGATGAGTCAACTTTTTGTCTAAATGGATATGTTAACCGCCATAACTGTCGATGTTGGTCTGACAGAAATCCGCATTAGATGGAGCAGGTTCATACGCAGCATCGACAGAAAATTAATGTTTGGTGTGGCATTATTGGTCGGAATATCGTAGGTCCTTTTTTCATTAATGGCAATTTAACGTCTGAAAGATATTTGCAACTTTTACAACAACATATTGTTCCACGACTTAGAGAAATATTTCCAAATCACGGCAATCGAAATTGTATACCAACAGAAACCATATGGTTTCAACAAGACGGAGCACCGCCGCATTTTGGTCGTCAAGTGCGCGAATATTTGGATGAAACATTTCCCGGTAGATGGATAGGGCGAAGGAGGGCTATTGAATGGCCAGCTAGGTCTCCTGATCTGACCCCACTTTTTTCCTGTGGGGTCATGTAAAAAATCGAGTGTATGTCAACAGACCATTACAAATCGAAGACCTACAAGAACGTATAAGAAACGAAATTGCCAGTATTTCTCCAAATATTTTGGTTGATTCTTTGTAAAATTTTGCTCAACGTGTTCATTATTGCCAGGAGGTAAATGGAAATCATTTCGAACATCTTTTGTAACATAGAAATTATGTAATTTCTTGTTGGAGCTTCTTTTTATTTAAAATCTGTTCTGTTTCAGTTAAATGTGTTATTTTTACAATTATTATATATTAACTATTATTATTTATTTTTTGGTCAAACTTCACGCAGCAAAGAAGTAACGATAGATAAAGACAACATTTCCAAGGCTTTTTCATTTTTCAAAATTTTACTAGTTCGAATTTTTTTTTAAAGTTTCGATTAAAATAAGATATGGATGTGTTACATCACAGAACGCAGAAAAAAAATCTCTTTTCAAAAAAGTGTAATTTGACCCTTTTATGACCCTTTTTTTGCCATTTAAAAAAAATCAAGTTAGCCTTGTATCCCCAGAACAAATGAAGATAGAAATTTGAAGAACATCTTAGACGATAGAATTTAAATACTTTTAACCATGTACCAAATTTCAACAAGTTTTGTTGAATAGTTTTCATAATATTTAACTGTATCCATACTTTTTAGCGACTCTGTATATAGATATACAAATGTTTTTAATGTAGGATCTCTAGAAGATCCACCCTTATGAGAAGAAAATAGTTGAATCCTCATATGAAATATTCGGAGAAGTTTCTTCATATGCGAGCGAGTACTCCAAATATTTGAGTACAAAGTAAATCCACATTTTATGCGTACCGCCAATGGCCTATGTGTTTAGTCTGTAATTCAGTTTGATGCTACATACACATGCATTTATGATTAAATTAAAATATATAACGCTTCATATGGATATATTCTTGAATATGGACTTGATAACTTTATAAAAGGAAACAGGGTCATTTGTAATCACATTTTGTACGTGTTATCCAGCTCAAATTATAGCCAATTTATCTCCCTAGTGTATAATTTATATATATATAAATATGAATACCCAAGAAAACGTATTTGATTATAATTTCCCCTGTTAACAATTTTAATGAAATCTGTAGGTATTAGTATTCATTCAGTTCAGTTTTAGTTTACAGAAAATGACATCTCATTTTGCATAATAAATACATAGTGCTAATAAAACAATCGAATTCTATTTCTATATTTTTTCATCTGCACTACCCTACTAATAGCCATTCTTGCATGACAGACTTTTTTAAATACTTTAAATTAGGTTAATACAGTGTAAGTATCGTTGTATATTCGTATATTGACTTGTCACTTAATATTTGGGACAACCTCCCAGTTGACCCAACACTTTGAGGTATGTTAACCTTTCTACATCTATCTTGATCTAGCAGTTCGGCTTGGAATGTCCAGACTCTTGACGGTACAATTCAAAAGGTGCTTGAACTGTCAAGGTTCTCATACAAGTTTATACGAGCTTATGTATTGTATAAGCAAATTTATTGTTAACAAAAAAAAAATAAAACGTTTTCAGATAAAAAAATAAAAGCTGTAACAACTCCTATTTTTATCATTTAGGTATCGCACATATCCTACACACACATTAGAGTACAAATAACATGAAAATATTCTATGAAACTGACAAACAACTAAAATGAAGACTGATAAAAAAAATATCAAATTAATGACTCAACAAGTATAATTTTATATTTCATATTTTCATCGATGTCATCTATTTGCTAAAAGAATAAATTCATTTGAATTTATTGCAACCATGCAACTACCAACTGAGCATTTTTTTTAATCAAAATAAATATCTTTCATTTGTATGAGATGGGCATACATTTTATCTGTAAATACATGATTAAGAAACAGATATGTATATTTGAAGATGAAATGCTTGCTTTTATCTTTATAAAGCTATAAATCGCAACTAGAAATTCTACATACGACAACTAATGTATTTTAGTTCTGAAAACTATAGAATTAATTATAGGTTTAAGATTAACTTTAGTGCTTAGACAACTAAAACATTAATTAGCAGTAACAACAGATCTAATAATTTGTTAATAGGTATTATAGTGTATTACGATCTGTAATGTAACACTCACAGATAATCGCAGCCGAATTTAAAGAAGATAATACCGTAAAATATTCTACAATTCAACATAGATCGGAAATTGCTACTTATTGCAATAGCAAAATTTAATAATTCAATATTGCAATAAATTCCGAAAATTTAATTTTTAAATACCTATGTAGTCGAAAAATAATTTAAAGATTAATTTTAGGCAAAAGTTTAAATCGTTAATACTTTTGGAATAGAAAATTTGGTACAAAAAAATTAACTTCAATAAAAAAATACTTATAAAATGTACTGTGTTGCAAAAATAAGTTTAAGGCTTGCAAAATATTTTTTCCACTCATTCTGTAGATTTTTATCTCGACGACTTACATATTTTCCTTCAGAATTTTCTCTCTCGAAGACATACAACATAATTTATATAGGAAATATTGAACCAGAAGTGCCTTAAATTCATGGTTTTCGTGAAATGATAAACGAGACAGAGATCATGGATTATATTGCATTTCATTAAATTTACTCTGAAATATGTAAAACCACCAAAACAATGACGAAAACTGCTGGTCTACCAATACCGGTAGTATCAGGAAAAAATTATAAATGGAATACGAAAACGCGTTTAGCGTTTTTTTGTCTTAAATAGACAAATATTTGTACTAAAAATAAGCCAAACCTGGCTTATCACTGCCATGATATAAATGAGGTAAAATACGTACATATATAGATGTAAAGATAGTATCGTAAGTAGTCATTCTAATTACTTACAATCTAAATGTTTCTTTTTAGGACCTATCATTTCTTCGGTTGTCGCTTTACATACAGATTTTGCTAATCCTTGGCCTGCAATACTGTGCTTGGCAGCTAGAATTCTGTCATTTAAAGTTTGTCCAGCCATTCTGCTATTCATCTTGACGTATTCTTATGAAACAATACACTTCAAACACACAAAACCGACACACTGCCAAAGTCGCAAGAAACACCTGTATGAATTTTAACGCCCCTTCGTGAATAATCGCGTTTGACAGACCAACAGTTCACATCCAATTCTGTCAAAAACAACGTACCGACTGCTATTGCTTCGCTTTCGATATTGCCGAACACTAGCGGAATTATTCGTTCACTTTCGCTTCCTATGTAATAATTACTTTTTAAAGTACACACTTTACACGTTGTAATTATTAATATAACGGGAATATAAAGTTTGTAATATTGAAAACAAGTTCACTAACCTTCACCGAATAGCTGTTATTTTATACAGATAAATGTATTATTGATTTGTATTCTTTTCTGTATTTGTTCTTTTGAGAAAAATAACTCATTTTATGCGATAAACATTGCTTTCTCAATAATTAGGAAAAAACGTAAATGCAAACATATTACGAGATCATGAACCACATAACATGTGCCACAGCCACACCACAGCACAGCGAACACAGCTGTCATCCTGTCAAATTTGTAACCTCAACTTCATTCATTTCGTTTCGGATAAATCTTGTAGATTTTGAACAAATTATCTGTTAGTATTTCATATCATTCACTCAATAATGACAGTAAAACTAAAATTATACCTAGGACGCAAGGTAAGCATTTAGAATACTCATATAATGTTATTTAATTGAATAAAATAAATTGAACAATGTTTGTCAACATAGATATTCACCCTAGATGGCGATACTTGCTGGGTATCTTAATTTTTAATTAGAATGTAAAATACTTTTATGAATAAAGATATGTACAGTTTTTAAGAAATACAAACGATATGTTGATATTCATTGTTATGTAATATACACTGTATAAAGCTTTTATTGTTGTTATGACATTACAGAATTCTGTAATACGAAGATATATAAATTTAATGATTATTTAAATTTTAAAACATTTATATATATAAATTTCTATCTTTTTTGTTTCAATTACATTGAATGTTTGCTCATAGTTAACTGTAATATATATACTTCAAGCTGATAGTAATGAAGATCCTACATGCACCATTGTATTATAATTTTAGAATTTTGTGACATACAACGATTAATCGTACTTGTAAATAAATTATGTTATGAAGTGCATATTAATAGCAGAAATTTTAACTTTATTATATATTACCTTTGCTCTATTTACGCTTATGTGTTATATAACCAGCGTAAAGATATTTGCGTACGCAAGAAACATTGCACATCCGAGGGCCGATAAATAAAGCTGTCTGATTGCCTGTATAAATGTTGTAGTGCAATTCAACCGGTATGATTCACATTAACCATGTATAAAAATTACGTGCTTCCCATCACATAGAGCGATAATACACATATTCTTTAATTTGTTTGCCCCACCAGTAATGTAAAGCAGCTGTGTTTCGACAATACCCTACGTCCCTAATAGCCAAAATTAAATTTTCCGCCACTATTTTTATTGACTTCAACGTAAACGCATTAAATAACTATTAACTATTAATGTAGTACAAAATGGTAGGTAATTTAAGTTTTAACGTTGAAGTTACTAAGAATAATTGCGGGCTATTTAAATGTGACTATGTGGGGTATTGACGGCGCTCTTAGATCTATCATTAATATTGCATTCCATTCAAATATTCTCGTTCAGACTTTGAATAAAAAAAAAGTACTAATTCGTAAAATAATTTATGACACCTATTTTAAATACGGTTTAATTATTGTAATACTAAGAAAAGGTATGTGCACCGAAAAGAGAGACTCATCAAAGAGATATTTCTTTGTCACTCTTTAATTAATTAATTTAATAATATTATTTGAATGGAAAGAACATTAATTGAATGTATTATAATGGTTCTTTTAAACAGTGGTAAAGAAGTATATCTTTGATCTAAAGAACCTTTTCGCTGAATGAGTATATTACATTATGTTTGTTTTTATTATATTTATTTAGTTTTTATAATTGCTAACCACAATCACTATTTTTCTAAGTTTTCCTTTGTTAATGCAGTTCCCTTACATATAAATACAGAATTATATATATGTATTGACAATACTTTATCTTTCTACATATCAACTTGTAACTGGAATCAAATTAAATAAGGAACGACATCAAAATTAGTCCTAGATTAATATTTTTCGCATGAATGTCTTAGAACATGTGGTCAACTAAAAGTATATTTGATATGGTAGCGTAAAAAATAAACGGAAACATTTTTTTTCTACAAATAATAAAATCAAGGAAAGTGTAAACATTTATAGATATTTATAATTTCACGAATTGATATAATCCCCAACTATCAAGTCTAGTTAATACTGACTAGTGGCTACATTACTTATTACTTAGTCCACCAATGCATTCGACACAATTCTTCAAGAATTGTTTTACGTACCTGATTGTTTCTGCTTATAATAATTTACCTGCAGTTTAAACAAACTCAGAACCTATCTCTGTTCAAAAAGCACGTTTCACATTCTTGCTTAGGATTAGGAATTTCGGATTAGTAAATTTTTTCATGTTAAACTATATCCGAGCGGATTGGCAGTAACGATCGAATGAGTTTGTCATACCTAGCTTGAGATGTAACTTAGTTTTAATTAGACTGGAAGAGCATATGTCACGAACAGGCGATGATTGAACACCGCCAAATTAATTATTAATATTTTATAGAGATATAAAGTCACCCTTATTATTATTATATCGGCATGTAAATATTTATGTATGGGATGCGAGTGAACATGTTCTTTTCGATTCCCCGTACACATATGTCCGTGCCTTAGTTATAACGCAAAATGCACAAGGGTAATTTATTATCCGGAAAGAACAAATCTATACGTAAAAAATCTTTAGAGCCTTAACGGGCCGGTAGTTTGCACCAATCCCAATTCTTAAATTTCCTGCGCTAGCTAACTTCTCAAAGCTCTGTCTGTAATAACTAAATTTACTTTTAGATCTTAGATAGCCTAAAAAAGAAAACTGCATTTACACCACTTGATCTAAAACCACTGTTTGAAGTCAACGGAACAAAGGCGGACAGAAAGATACAAATGTATATTTCTTTAAACAATTTGGAAAACTACTTTGGTATTTCGAACGCCAGCGAAATATTAAAAATACAACCAGATGATATAATAAAAAATATACATACGGTACAAGATAGAGCAAACAGGAAAATATGTTTCGATATAGATAGAACGATATTTATAAAAGAAGTAATAGAAAACGGCAAGACAGACATAAACGGCAAACGGAAAAAAATCGTCGTTGAATACAGCTCGCCAAATATCGCCAAACCATTTCATGTTGGCCATTTAAGATCAACAATAATAGGAAATTTTATTGCCAATTTGAATGCTCATATCAATAATGATGTTATTAGATTGAATTACTTGGGTGACTGGGGTACACAATTTGGTTTAATTAAAGTAGGGGTTGAAGAATTACAATTCTCTGCCGACGATATCAAAAAGAACCCATTGCAACTCTTGTATGAATCTTACGTTCACGCAAACAAATTGGCAGTAAGCGACGAGAATATTACAAAAAGGGCCAGATTAGAATTTGCAAAACTAGAAAATGGTTCCGAAGATGACATTGCTCGTTGGAAAACATACATAGAATATACAATATCAGAATTACAACTTATGTATCGCCGATTGGGGGTGAAATTTGATGAATATAATTATGAATCTATGTATAACGTAAAACATATAGCATCAGTTTTAGAAACGTTACAGAAGATGAAAATCCTGAAAATTTATCAAGATGGAAAACAAGTAGCTAGAGTAAACGATAGGGAGATTACAGTAGTAAAAAGCGATGGTACAACTTTATACATAACAAGAGATATTGCGGCGGCTATTGATAGGTTTAAAAGATATCATTTTGATAAAATGTATTATGTTGTCGAAAATGGTCAAAATGATCACTTTAATGCACTAAGAGGTACCTTTTTTAAATTATAGTCTTATTAAAACATTTTTGCAAAATAAAGTTTTTTTCGCTTTTTAGGAATATTGCACCAAATGGATTTTCCATGGGCAGGTAGATTAAAACATATAAAATTCGGCAGAATACAAGGTATGAGTACAAGAAAGGGAAACGTAGTGTTTCTAAAGGATATACTGGATGAAACAAGAGATTTAATGATTCAAAGACAATTAGCATCACCGAGTAAGTAACCCTACGCATAATGACAGATCAAATTGGAACGTGCAACACTCATATATTTCAGCAACCAAAGTGCCCATAAATAACACAGAAACATCAGATATACTTGGAGTATCGTGCGTCATAATAAATGACCTCAAACAGAGGCGCCAAAAGGATTACAACTTCAGTTGGGACAGAGCACTACAAGTAAGCAAAATACGCATGTAAATGGCTTTAAAATAAAATTGTCTATTCAGGTACAAGGCGATACTGGCATAAAATTGCAATATACCCATTGCAGATTATGTAGTTTACAAAAAAATAGTGGCGCTGTACCAGCGCAAACTTGCAATCCAGAGTTACTCCCAGAAGACATTGTTACAGATTTAACGAAAGAACTCGGTAGATTTCATGATATCATATACCAAGCCGAAGAACAATTAGAGGCGTGCATTTTGGTTACTTACTTAATTCAGTTATGGTAAACAGATTCCATACTTTAGCTTCAATATTAAACACTGAAAATGAATGTTTTAGTAATCACATAAACAAAGCTTTAAAATTACTGCAAGTTAAAAATCAAGAATCGGAGCTGGCGTCCCAAAGGCTATTGCTATTCAATACATCCAGAGAAATATTAAACCAAGGAATGACTATACTAGGCTTACAGCCTTTAAATGAAATGTAGGTCAATTAGAAAATTAATCTGTACTTGAAACAAAACATTTATTGTGTAGTAATAATTTACTCAATATATTTTTAACGTTTCTTCCATGTGAACTTTTTTCTTGCCCCTGCTTGGCCTGGCTTCTTTCGCTCTCTTGTCCTATAATCTCTAGTCAATAGACCAGCTAGAAGAGAATACAGTAAAAAAAAGTAACAACGACTACGTGCAATCATAGTTACCTAATCGCATTTTCTCTATCATATCTGCGTCAACAAAGCTTCGCAGCCCCGTTGCTATGCCCCAACGAATCGCGCCCGCTTGGCCTGAAGGCCCTCCACCTTCCACAGATGCTTCTATATCAACTTTATTGAGCATATTCGTGAATATTAAAGGGAATAACAGCTAAAAATATTTAAAAAAATACAATTACAGTAGTGTTACTGACTTAAAATCAATCAATCAACATTAAGCAATAGAACAATAACATGAATTTTGAAATGTGAAAATTTCGAAGTCAAATTACATATTTTTTTGCATGCTTTCAAACAAACAAATAAAAATCAAAAGCATTTTCAATCAATTCATATTCACATCGTTTACCACATTTTGGTCACAGAATAACAACTAAGCAAAATTACTAAATCCTTAAACACTTTTTTATTTATACCAATTATATAAGATGTTTTCAATTTTCAAGTTTTTATTTTACTGAATTCTGAATATCGGGTTAACTCAATTTATAATAAAAATAATACAATATAATAATAAAAAAGCAGTCTTATATACAATTTTATTAAACTAAATACTTTACATAATATAGAGAACTTACAAAAATATCACATACATCACTGCTTTTGTTATATTTGAATAAATTGCGCTTATTATTTTCGAATTGATTTAGCTTTACATTGCGATTTTATACTAAATACAGTAATTATTACACATTTATTAAAATGTAAATATTTTCGTTGAATTGTGTTTAGGCACATTACTGCATCCTTCATTAAAAATATAATAGGTATACGCATGATACACTTTTTATATAGATGTACGCATTAGAATTAATTTACGATTCTAATACTATTGCTGTTTATTGCTTCCAGTATTGGCTTTGGTTTCACTAAACGATTTTACGAAGTTACTAATAACCAATGTTAGCTCTTTAATCTCAGCTCTCAAATGTTCGATTTCCTCGTTGTTTTTGGTTATCTTTGATTGTAAATTGTTTATAGCGTTATTATATGTATCGATAATAGTCTCATTGCATGTGTCCATGTTATTATTAATATTCTTTTTATCGCAAACAGCCGTTACATTGCTGCCATTTGATGAAATTGTGTGGCCATAATATTTTCTCTTTTTCGCAATTTCGTGAGCCGCTTTTAAAATATCTCTCGGTAGTCGCTTCTCTCTGGGATTCAAAGGCTTAACGTTGAGGACAACTCTATATGCTTTAGGAGATACTAATGCAGTCCAATGCAGCAAATTCAACAGATAGCTGGGCAAATAACCATTAAACAATGCTAACTCAATATAAGATATCAATTTAGTTTGCCTAACTAATTTTGATAACCCAGCAGTCTTTTGTAGACCTTGTATATCATGCACAGCAATGCCTACCAACAAATTCATTAATATAACTGTTACGAATAAAAGAAATAAAATAAATGTTACTTGTGCGCTAATCTCAAGCAAGAAAGGCGGATCGTCACTATCATCGTCAAGAAGTAAATCCAGACTCAATTCACCTGTCATCATCACCAGAACTGTTATCAAACCAATAAATGGGTTAGCAAATGAGGAAGAGTCAGGAAAAATGACACAAAAACTTATAGTAAACCCGATTAATAAACAAGAATATGCCAACAGCAATTTTGCAAATTCACCCTGTACTCTCGTGTACATAGCAACATAAGAACCGAAAACAGGAAGCTGACCTATCATCAACATGAGGTTCGTCCACCCAAATAATACTGCAAATGCACCAACATGGTTCTGCCAAGTATATGTTCGCCCTGTGTATATGAAGGATATTACGAAAACACTGGCTATTACACACCATTCTATAATATTTTCAGGATGCGATAAATACTGCCTAACGTTTGGATACCCAACAATGCCGTATACCTTCCGAAGTATTTCGCATACTGTTATACCGACGAGGACAAACCACTGCATCTCAATTACAAATGGATTATTTCGGAGCATGTGGCCAAGCATGGATTTTTTCTCGCATAATTCTATTAGATTTTGCGGCTGACTTTCGTTCATATTCTTCCCTTGATTATAGCAATTGTGTGCCAAAGCAGTTAAAACATACAAAGATAAACTGAGCACGAAGATCAAACTAAATAGCATACGAGCCAGGTAGTATTTTCGTATCTTTTCCCATTTTAAATAAAGAAACGCTGAACACAGAGGGTGTAGCAAAATCTCTTTCTGTCCTTCATCGACGAAGGTATTTAAGAAACTTATTTCTCTCGGATGACAATGCTGAAGTATGCTTCTAAAATCCAGACGTAATTCTACCTCTCTATTTGGAGATTCGGGATGGTGGTGTAAGGTCACTGCAGAGTCTAATTTTTGTGAAATCATTGCCAGGGAGGCTGGCGTTTTCCTTGTAATAATTCCTAAAGCGGTCATTCCGAACTTTGACTTGGCTGTAACATCTGCTCCGTGAAATATTAATACTTCCACGCATTGAGATAGTTCATTTAAAGCGGCTATATGTAACGGTGTGTAACCATATTGATCTTTAGCATTAACATCTGCTCCCCATCGTACTAACGCTTCTATAATATCATATGATCTTGCAGCTTTACCTACAGCAGCATGCAGCGCCGTTCTCCGGTCGTAGTCGGATATATTAGGGTCAGCTCTACCTTTCCTTAAAAGTAATTCCACGCAATCATACGCTTGCGCGCGAGCTGCTAAATGCAAAGCTGTTTGACCTCTATGATTTTTCGCATTTGTATCGGCACCCTTGTCTAATAGCACCTCAATGCAATCAGCATACCCTCCTTCAGCTGCAAGATGTAAGGAACTCAAATCTCTTTCCCTAGTTTTTGCATTTGGATTACTTCCTTTAGCTTCCAACATTATTTTTAAGCATTGTACGTGACCTAAATCAGCGGCCAAATGTATGGGCGACAGTCCAGAATACTCCACTTGTCCTACGTCTGCACCTTCTGCAGTAAATAGCCTAACACAAGCTACTGCATTTGCTCGCACAGCACAATGTAAAGCGCTCTCATGGTTATTATTAGGGAAGTAGTTAAAGCATGTACTTTAGCAGCGTTATTCAAAAGTATCATAGCAGTTTCCGGAGAATCACCAAATGCAGCACAATGTAAAGGTGTATAACACTTGAAAGACGCGTTCACGTCAGCTCCTTGCGCGATTAAAAATTGAGTACCGGCTATACATCCCGAGAAAGCTGCTAAATGTAAAGCGCTAAGGCCTTGATGAGGTTCACAATATTGTAATTGTGCGCCCAGCTCTAAAAGGCCTTTCAGTAAATCCCAACGTTTCGTGAAAGCTGCCCATAAAAACGCAGCATTAATTTCAAATTTGGACGCTCCAGCCATGGCAGCTGGTAAATTGTCTTGATGAGTTTTTTTATTTTCGATGTCGTCAAAAATTTGGTGGCGTCCGGACTGTGACTTGAAGTGATCGAGAAGATTCATCTTTATGGTATCGTGGCAAATTTGAACTGTCAGCTCATGGTTCGAAGAGAACTCTTCAAAACTCTCATAAATATTAGGAGTATGATCTGACGGTGGAGACGGACCACATTCCATGTACTCGAAATCTTCAGAAGGATAATCTTCTTCAAGCATTTGTTCTGGGTCACCTTTATGTCGTCTCCATCTTAATATGGATGAAGGTGGTGAATTGTACAGAGGAAAGCTTTCTGCTTCAACGTTCATGCTGACTGATTTATCCAGCTTACTGCTGTTTTTAGTATCTTGAAATCCTAAATTATCCATTGCTACAGATTGATTGTCCTCTGATGCCGATACCATTTATCTAAAAGAACAAAAATAAATATATAGTTATTGCACTAGAATTGGGAATGTACAATCGACTAGATTAAGTTTTAGAACACCGCATCGCACTAAACCTTCCACAAAACTATTGCTATCTCTTGTTACCACGAGACAATATGAGATGAACAGCAATAAATTCACATCAAGTGGTGTCGTAAGACTTATTATAGCCGATCGTACGTGCTATATGTTTAGCAATAATAAAAACAGTTATTAAAAATTGACGCGAATGCGATGGGATGCAAGGCTATACTTCAAGTCTTTTTGGTGAAAAAATAAAAATCATGCATCATGTTAGTATCTCTGAGAATGAGAAAATACAACTTTGGAAAACTTGGCGGATAAAACTTCGCAACAAACATGAGAAATGTATATTTCTGGATTTGTAAAAGACTTCATAAAATAATTTTGGCCTTCACAATATAAATACCAAATTAACATCTAAAAGACATCCTTAGCGATTTTTTTAGAAAAAAAAAACTATCCACAAAATTGGAATTTTTGAGGAAACTAATAGTACTAATGGTCTACCGAATATTTGAATACAATAATAATGTCATTATTTCAACTAGATAAACGCTAATGAGAAACTAGAGTCCAGTTTTCTATTCCTATTGCAAGTTTGAAGCCTAAGACGTCGTTACTTGAGGAGTCTAAAAGCTATGAAGGGAATGGAATATCATAAAGTTCGTCGTTCTAGGCGATGCTCCATGTTCCACACCAGCATCAACTTACAACGGTTTATGAGCTGCCAACTGGTAGAAGAAACACGACTTGTAAGTATTACTTTAAGTGCAATACTTACAAGTTGTGTTTCTTCTAACCCATATGTTCCTACAGATTACAGCCAATTTTTATTTCTGTTGTTAATAATAATGTTTTTGAGGTATTTACTTAGTAAGCATATAAATTTCGGCAACGAGCATGGGGTTCAGGCGTTCCTACCTTACCCACAGGTTGTGCAACAAATATTGGATCATACCAGTTATTTAAGTAGTAGTATTAAATACGAATGCTTACACCATTTTATATTAAAAACGGAAGATTAGAGTTTTTTCAGAATGATTTGTAAACAAGCAGAAATTATTCTATTAGTTTTTTTTTTTTTTAACTAGAATTAAAAATTTTTCGAATTTGGTAGAAACATTTTTGTAGTCATTGTACATATATACACCTTTACGGTTTACTACGTAAAATAATCGTTATGTTTCCAGAATAGAAAATTACAACCAGGACAAAGAAAACTTTCCTATAAACAATAAAACATTGGTTAGTCACGGGAATATGAGATTTGAATCTAGAAATTAATTATTTTTCATTGTTTCAATTATTTCTTGTTTAAATTTTATAACCATTGCTCGTTTACACACAATCCACATTGTCTTTAATTTAATGTGCAAATAAAACTACTACAAATATTAATAACTTTTATGCACTTTTAATTATAGCTTTCCAAGCATTAAAACTAGGCAACTGTTTTGACATATAAAATTTTCTAAGGTAATAATAATTATTATTACTTTAACAAATACTAAAACACTATGTATGGAATAGAATTGGTTAAGTATAAATAATTTACATGTTAAATCATAATGCGACAAACTCCTGGCAAATATTGTAAAACGAATGAAACTTTATAAACGAACAAATACACAAATATTTGCTACGCAATAAATTCTGTTATACCATAAGATACTTGGAAGCATCAAATTGCGAACTCCCGGAGATAAATAAGGATTTATTATGTTGGAAATTATATCTGTAAAGTGTGACGAACATAAAGTAGAATCTGATTTTCTTTTGTTTGTTATCATTTCAGTATTTTTCCTACATACAGTTTGTCTCTACTTGATTACTGCTTGTTGCAGTTGTAAACAACGGAAATTGATATTTAATGAAATCTGTTAAATCTTTAGATTATATGATAGTACTAAGAGCGTCTTTGTTATGGAAATGAACAATAATTTAACAGATATATACAGTGTCAGTGGCGCAAAGTAAATTTAAAACACAAAGTATGAGAATATAAAAATTAATAAATATTATCTCGACATGATTAGTCCACTACGATATACGCTTCATCTAAAGTAAATGGCAAATTTAAAAACGAATTACTAAAATGCGCTTCATACTTCTTTATATAAGATCGGGCAGATAAAATTACAAATTGTTAGATAGTTAGCTATATGCTAGCAATGTAATCTACAGGTTGTTCAAATTAACGTGCTTACTATTATACTTACTATATAAATTATTAACTGATGTAAAATTTAAAAACTATTTAAAAAAATACTTACTTAATAAGGCATTTTATGATGTAGATCAGTTTTTTAAAGAGATAGTTTCATAAATTGTTCGCTTAATGTTCTGATATTTTAATGTGTTGTTTGTATTACTATAATTTGACGTTTTCTATACTGTATGTATTATGGAAATAAATATTATTGTTATTGGAATCTCGTATACAGTAAAAGATAGAGTTAAATAAGACAAAACATACATACATAACGCCATGTTCTGGCTACGTATGGAAGTATTGAAAGGAATGCGTGCTATAGAGCAAAAAATGAAAATCACATTTTGTTCTCTAACAGATTTCGTATAAAAGATATCGAAATGACTACTTATTTTAACACGGTGAAGGCACATTCTTATGTAGCATTCAAACATTGTCAAAAATTGTATGTAGCGATTTCTACACAATAGCGATGAGCAAGGATTTCTTGGAAAATCGGAAGGTAACACGAACGCTCATAAGGCGAATAAACACGAGTATGTCTAATCGTTGTAAAATGGGATTCATTCTCCCTATCCTGCCCATCGCTACTACGCAAACTGTTTTATTCCAAATATAAATCGTACAAAGTTTTGAACTGAATTAGAAGAAAAAAACAACGAAAACTAATTAGAACAGTTTATACATACTGTAGTGCGCGCCTGTATTTAAGTTTCAAATGTGAGTTTCTTGCTGTGCCGGCAGGTGGCGCCATCTGTTAGGGCACGAGACTGCTCATAGACTGAGCCAGTATGATGCGCCAATTTGCAATGGAAATTTCAAGGTGTGAATCCACTGGAACATTCAAGAAACATGTAGATTTCTCTCTGAGTCCAGCGAGGCAAATATAGAAACATGCGCGAGCGGGATCGCGTCAGTTTGTATCGGACAGTTGCAGCGCGCAAAGCCGAGGTGACCGACGCAAATGGTGAACATAAATCAGTTCAAATGAATAGCAGTGAATATAAATCGTACTAACTGAGAGAATCAGCTTTAATAAGTGTTTTTAGTAGTGTATAGTTATTTAATAATTAGTGCTTCTTTATCAGTGTTAATTTGTTTTTCATAGACTTTAAGTGTTGAAATAAATACTTTTTATTAAATATATTGTCGGTATGATTATTTAAGAAGTAAAAACGTTACAATACAATCCTCTACTTATACTTAAGTACTTTGTAAAGACAAATTACACGAAATGATGAAAATGTTGACCATTGTTGTCAATACAAAACCGAGCTCTGCTTACTATTAAATTAATGCCTTTAAACAAACAACCCACTTGTCCAACAAGTCCCTTAGTGCGTAAGCTTCAGTTCTTTCGCAATATTGAATTGTTTTTTTATACACTTTGTTTAATATATGTAGTCTCAACGAAAGGAATCCATTGGCGATAAGCTTGGGCACATGCAGGCTATAAGATGTAATCTGTATTTTAACTATAATTTTGTTACCAAATCTATAATTTAATTAATTGCTAACAACATTAGCATTCTGTATGCACAAGATAGTAACGGAGTACTACCAATGAATAAGAAAAAACTGAACGGAAAAGTCAAACCCCAGTCAGCGAGTCATAAGTTTCCGGCATTTTAATTGGCTCTCCATCTTTTTAGAACCACAAATTTATGAGTTGAGCGGAATACTGTTAAGAAGATCCTCTACATCACGTTAAAATAATTTAAATAGCATTCACTCGCTAAATTGTTATTAAAGATCATGGGCCCCAGCATAGGCCGAGCATTCTCCTGCCGACAATGCCACACCAAACATTAAATTCGAAACGTTCCTGATGTCAAGGTTCATAGCGAGCATGATGGTTTTCTGTTGCCCTATAGGGAACGTTATGACCCTTCACCAAACCTGTATAAGACGAAACTAACGTGTTGACTAAAGAATAATGGTTACAATTATTATTACTTACTATTCGCATTTTAATCGTATATGTGACCGTATACTGCCATTTCAATGATGATTTTATTTTGTCATCGAACTCTGATGTACTTAAAAATTCTTTTTTTCACAGTATCAACTGTAATTGAACTCTTATGAAGGGTTAATATAGGCTCAGAACGCCACAAAATTAAAGAAAAGAACAAATAACTGCATTAATTTCTATAACAGCAATTTGACTCTATCTCTCACCGTCCCGAGTCCCATTGGTGACCACTTTAATTGGAACAGGCTGTGTACAACACCGAACTTTTACTTAAAGAAAAAAAAAACACATCTTTGTAAATAAGCATTTTTTTTTCAATTTGTGAGCCACCATGAAATTAGTATGTTTCCGTTGCTATGAATATTCATCTCTAAAACACAAGGTTAGTTCGAACTTCTACACATAGTTTATTATGGATACTTCTTGAATTTAATTAAGTAAGTTAGCGAAGTATGAACGAAATTGTGATGCAATAACATCCTGGAATCACATTTATATAATATTAGAAACTAAATATATGAATGCGTAAATGTTCGGAAACCCACAACTAAAATAAAATAATATTTTAGCTTTGCCATTAAATTCTCCCTGTTAATTTAACCAGTCACTTTTCAACTTTGAAATTTTAAATGAAAAATCTTTTTTTCTTATATTCTGATAGAGCATGAAACTCTAATTCCCTATTTCATATAATTTGCTATATCTTCCGTTATTTTCTACGAAAATCGTGCAGATATGATGGATATTTCATAACCAAAATCTGTATTAAAAAGGTGATATAAACATGCTTGTTTAACAACAAATACTAATCGTTTCAGCACAACTATAACAAAAAGATACTTCCTACACACTCACGAAATGATTAGACATGTTGGAAGTAATATTAATGGTGAAAATTATATGCAAATACATACGTGATTAACTTTTATGGATGGATGACTTTTTTCTGAGTCGTGCTTCTAAACAAAAAAATAGTAACCGACATAACCCCTATATGATATATATAACGAAAATAACTGAGAAAATACACTATAAATTATGGAAAAAATAATTTAAACAAATATATGTGACAATTCAAAGAAATGAACAAAAAAAAACTAACTTAAGTATCTTTCTCTTAAGTAAGTCTTTCTCTCTGTACTGTTGCCGCTAGCGTCTTTTGTACATCTGCACATCTGAAGCCATAACATTAACAAAACTTTTCTTATTATACTAAACTCCTACAGGAGTCTTCTGGCAAATAAACGAAAAGAGACGAGCTATACATAAAGTTGTTTGCATAAGTTTTAAAAATGAATTTTTTATGTACTATACAAGGGTAGGTACAGCTCTCCTCTCGATAAAAAGACAACATCCCAAAAAAATTATAAACAAATAGTATATAATTACTTTTACAAAGAATTTAAGTCCAAAGTAAAAAAAGGAGGAAGCACAAATATTTCCAACATTCTAACGTCGATACAGACAAATATGCCACCAACAAAAACCAGTCGAGCAGTACCAGGCGCTTATGGCGCTAAGCTGGTAGTGGCGCCCGACGATGCCAAGTTTTAGCGCTCGTTAGAATGCGCCCCTGGCGTTAATAAGGCCTTTGATTTTTTGCCACTCGTTAAATACGGAAAAATACTATTAAGAGAAATTAATCTAATATCAGCTCTATATATTTGTGTATACTATATGATACGAAACAAGTTCCCTTGGATTTTATGCATGTTTCCAAAGTCGGCAGTGCTTAAGTTACATGATCTGTGTTAGGCATCTAAAAACAAGTAGGTATACAGGAATGTGACCGATCCTAGTTTGCTGTCACAATTGTGTTTTATTACGTGAAAATAAATATGGCGCTATGATTAAAATATTTTTTTGATCACTAGAATCTTCAATGGTTTTTTTATATGAGATAGTATTAAAACTAAAGCCAACTTTAGTATTTGTGCTAGTTTCGAAAATTCAACAGTTTCGTGGATATTTGTGTTTAAAGAAAGTAAAAGTGTCAATTTTTGTCTGTATTTCTCGCAAATATTTAATTTATAAGAATCAAAAAACTAGTGAACATATTCACAATTCTTGCCATTATAATTATTATACAACTTAAATCTTATAGTTCTTTTTCATAATTTTCAAACAATGTGTATCATAGGCCATCTCCACTCAATATGTAGGTAGAAAGCATTTGTGTTGCTATGATAATTTCGGAAAGATTTTGACATTGGTGAGATTTGCATTATTACTAGTTACCACAGAAATCAGTTTCATTCAAATAATTATTTACTAAGTCTTGAGATTGTCCTGAGATATGATTGTAGACGCAAATGAAGATAAATTGAGTATGATTCTAATTTATGGAGAATCTAATCTAGTAGTAATGCATCTGAAACAGTGCGATGAATGAATGCTCTGGCTTTCCAAATAGGATCTTACTAGAACACAAAACATTTATAAATCCATGCGTAAATCTCAAATATCGTAGCTTTAAGAAGCCAAAAATGTGGATATTTTTACTTATAAATTCTAGACGGTAACAAACAGTTTCTCTCACTCTCGCCGAGAGTGAATGTATATCGACCCAATTTTTCATTGGAGTAGCTCTATTTAAATAAATTTTATATTACGCAACAATCAGTAACATAATTAACAACAAAAGCGATTAACAATTATTAAAAAAGAAAAACAGAATATTGAAATAAAGATTACAGATAATTTTACAACGATAATAAGAATAGATTTTAACCGTTACCTTGGTACTTTTATTTTATTCGTTGTCACAGGCAGAGCCTACTAAACAATTTTTTTAATGTTTCAATTTATTATAAGGTTCCTGTAATAGATGATGCTCTTTACGAAAACTATCAAGTTTAGATATAGGCAGTGTTATGTATGTTCGAAAAATGCCTGCCAATTTTATCCGACGACATAAAAATATACAGGGTGTTCCATTTGAAAAAAAAAGGTTTTGTACATTTAAAGTTTTTGAAATTCAGATGTATTTTAAGAACAGCCTGTATAATATAATGGAAATGTTTTGTATCTATTGTATTATCTAAAAGCGCGTTAGGTTACTGTCAAAAATTTATTACAAAATAGCAGTGAATAAGAGTGCTATTTTTTTTTTAAAAACATTGTGAGTTATTTTGAGTTATACAGCATTTGATCTTAAGCAACTTTTACTTACATTTTTTTTCGATTAAGTGATTGAGTAAAGTATAATCGACCGATGCCAGATAAATGGCACGACCTGTATAGAGAGTAATAGGAAAGAAAAATAGTTTTTGTTTTTCAAAACAGAATCTTCTCTATGCGATTCTGAGGAAAAAAACGCACACCTACACACGATAGATGATTATTTTGGATTATTATCCATGGAACATGTCGACAAAAGTCCATTCCAATTTTCAAGCTATTGCATATTGTGAATGATATAAGTCTCTATACTGAAAGTATTTACCAATTTTTTGGGCAAATTAAATTATTTACTTAACATAAATAAAAGTAAACAACATGCGGTATGTGTTTTATAAAGGTCACTGTTATAATCTTTATAATCTTATGGACTTACACATTCTCCTGTGTTAATTTAAATAACTGTTTCTACTAATACGCATACATTTCTACGTTCGCATATAAAAAATCAGTTCTAGAATATCAATAGTACATTGTTTACGCTACACAGAATATGCTTTCACTTACAATCTATCTAATATATCGAGAAACTCCAACAAATTCGTGTTCACTAATTTTGAATAATAAATAATTGTCTTACAAGTATCCCTCTGTGCAAAACATAAGTTTCATTCATATTTACAGAAGCTCCAATAAAATTGGATGGCAAATATTAGATCTCCAAATATTTGTCGCATTAAGTTGTTAAATGATTTATTCTCACGAAAATATTTTCGGTAACATCTAGCGCGTTTAAATGCTAATGATTTGTGATGTATGCAAAAGGATTAATGCGAAGATCGGAGAATACATAAAATTATGAAAATGGGTTGATAATTTCAGTTACGACGGATTCCCTACGAACCCAATTAATTTCGATGCAATTGGAAAATTGGTAGCAGTTTGAGTAAATTGAGGAAATCAACGAGAAGAAATTACATCAAACGTTAAGTATTTGCCAGATAATTCAAAAAATGGTAGGTTTTTGACGATTATCTTATTTGCAACATGTTGCGTGAATAAACTGATGGTTCATAAAATTAAGCAACGTCATATAATCAATTGGGTTTGTCTGTACGTTATTAAAGGCCGAGTGAATTCGGTAAGAAATGGAAAAAAACACTACAAACGGCTGCTAGATATATATACTTGAAAAACACTTACCTGCTTTAGATTTCCTTTGAAATGTTGTGGGCTAGGTCATAGTGTTAACAATATAAAATGGACAATAATATAAACATTCCACTCCATTTCTTGTTTACCGGTGGAAGAATATGTTAAATCACTGCACTTGTGTAAACACTTACAGTCGATTATAAACAACCAGGTGTTTAACAATAACGAAGGATAAATTAATAATTACTAAACGCACTCTTAACATTAAAAATACGCATTCGGATATTCCGTAATTCCCAGGTAGAGAACATGTATGAATGCACGAGACTAACTGACATATGTATTATCTATTCTAAGATGAACAAAGTAAATTGTTAAATTGCCCTGTGTCGCGTAGATGCCTAGTTTTTTAAGCGAGTGGGAGATAAATACTCTTCGTACGTTGTATACGGATATGCATACACGTGAAAAACCAATGGAGTATTCAAATATATAATACCTAGTTCTACATGCTCGATATTCGGTTACCAATAATAAAATAATTGCTGGTATTACGCAGGTTGGGTAAAGTAATTGCAAATTACTTCAAGATCATTATGTATCAAAGCTGTTACGAACATATGTATAAGACGGTCTGCGTCCCGAGAATATATCTACCTCTTAATATCTCAATATGCTTAAATAGTTGGTACAGTGGTGGTCTTATTTAACGTCTCCCCTTATGGCAGAAAGAATATCAATACTACGGTCCCTGGATATCATAGACAGTTCGGCTTCTGTCGGTTTGCGCAGGTATAATCCTTCCTTGGAGAGCATAAATATAAAGTACTATCGTTTACATACACTACCATTTTTTACTAATTCCCCATCATAGGGGGAGACATTAATTAACACCACCTCTGTACACGGTTACGATAGGTTTTAGCTGCACAATCCGTATGATTGGCACTTTTACTATTAATTAGTAACTTATTAGTTGATGGAAAGTGTAAAGCGTAATATTATTATTATTTCAGTGTTTAACATGCATATATAAACTGATGAAAATCTGAATCCGTGTTCACTAAATAGCATTTCCCAAATACGCTCTTTTTTGAAATTTGCAACACATTAACAATAAGTAAATAGCGTTTTGCTACAAAATAATGGCGCGATTTAGGTGTAATAGACTCTATGCTTGCTGTTGTTATTTTCAAAAGACATGCACATTACTTTATGACCTTTTGTTTGTCAATACGTTGTATATTAATTTGACTATATGTTCTAATGATGAAAAGATAAAAAAAAAAAAAAACAGATCCGAAATGTAGACATATAGAGTGACTTGAAATATCTCAGGCTTGGCATTAAGCAGAGAAATAGCTAACAAACGGTTGATATTGAAATTCCCCTTTAGACTTTCATTAGAAGATTGTCAAATTCGCTTAAATTCGACCCCACAAGACTCCTGCGGTTAACCAATAGTCGACCTCTAGGTTCTAGAATATCCAAGTCTAGATAATATTTAAATTAATGTTAAACAAATCAGTTAAGATGTTCTACTACTATTGACGCGACAACAAGAAGGTACTTGCTCAATATTGTAGCAATCAGCACTAAATCCTCTATTTCTCATTCCTAATAAATCTTTTGCCGCATTCACTTTTAGGAATGGTTCTGCATCCATAAAAAAATCATGATAAATGTTTTTTTTTTGACATTGATTCTCTATCGCTTAATATAAATACCGTCGAATGAGCCAATATGTGAGAGTAGGGTAATATGGGACAAAAATGCATTTTTTGAAACCTGACGGTTTTTCATAAAAAGTAGCTATTTTACCGTAATCTGTACTGGTGTACTTGTTCGCAATAGTCCAAAAACTTTTGGGTTGTTTTGTTTAATCTACAGCGACCGTTATTATCAACCCCAGCGATAAAATCGAAACTCTGGGACCTTCAGCTGGCGCCGCAAATACAAGTCAATTAATACAACTTTACATTAATATATTTATTAAAAGTTTATGGCGTTAGCTCTTCTTTTGTATTCTCAAAACAAGTTACGAAAAAAGTATTATTATTATTTTATTTAACCCGTTAACAGCGACATTTTTATTGCACAAATTTTGACAAAATTTTTACTCTTTGGATGGTGACGGATGAGAATTTGACAAAAAAATAGATTACCATATAGCATTGCTAGCCGTTAACGGGTTAATAAATCAGATTACAGTTTTAATTGTTTTAGTTCATTGTTTATTTGCTAAAAAATTTTTTTTTAGTTTTTGTTTTGTATATGTCCCATTCAAACTTTCAAGAATCCAATGCAAGCCAAAATTTATATTTAGGTGGACTTTCACTGAGAAAACTAGCTATGTCTACCACACATGTAGGGAAATATGGGACCTCATTAAAATATATATATACAGAAGGGTATGAGATGTTTTCAAAACATAACTAGGTCCTTTATTCTCTCCACAAACTATATATTTTTCAGATTTTTTTTAATTGAAGAAAAAAAGTTTACAATAACAAAACCGAGAATAACGCCCCATATTGCTCCGTTCGACGGTATCTCGTGAAATTTTTCAAATTATATTAGTAAAAATCATAGGGTTAGAAATGCTTTAATAGTATCGGATTCGAGAAATTCTTTACTGGCTCTTCAAAATAAGAATGTTTTTGATCATAATTTGATTTGGAATATTCTAGAGAAAATTTATTTGTCGGAAATGAACAATATTTATATTGGTTGTCGTTGGGTTCGTAGTCATAGCTTCTGAAGTCAAATTATACTAGGAGGATTTTATTGCACTGTAGAGCATTTGTAGAGCATTCTAGAATTGGTATCGTTGAATCATCTCTATATCAAGTATGTCAAGAAGTATGTGATATCAATGTAGGAAATATGAATTGGAAAGAGGATGGAGCGGTACGAAAGCGCCTCTAAGTATGTTATCTTAACAATGAGTGCGCTTCAAATAGTGACGTCAAAGTTAAAACTGGTTCGAGCGTTTTTGAATCGGTATACAATGTCGCTTCAAAATACGTTTCAAAGTGAGGAAGACGTTTTTATCCAGTAACAATAAGTGATAGTTGACTAATTGTAAGAAATGAAAAGGCAAAAAGCAACAAAGCAACTAAACTTCAGACTACCCAAATCTGCACCTAACTCATTTATGTTTAAAAAATCACTTATGCCCTCTGATTTTTACTCCTTCAAATTGTTTTGGTAAGGTTATCTTATATGTGTATTATTATATATTATATATCTATTATTTTATTGCAACTAATTACTATACTTCAAAAAAAAAATCGAAATCCTAAGTCGCGAAAAAAACGCTTTATATATAAATCCTGAATGTTTAGCAGCTACCAAAATATTTTTAAATCATATATTTCATCTTACGTTGTTTAATTTTTTGTTGTTACGTTTAGTTAGTGTTAGCGTTATTTTAGCACCAGATTCCTGAGCTGCCTTTCTTTCATTTATGTATATCAATCATGAAGAGCGTGTATCAGAGAGGGAAGTGCAATATCGAGCCAAAATGGCGACTGTTCATTATCTGGTGTCATATGCTACGTTAAGCGTATGTAAGCTCTAGTAAGTACATATTAGGCATTTTTGTAAATATAAATCGCGATTGTGATTATGTGTGCGATTATAAATCACATCGTTGGAAAAGTATGAACTTAAATCGTCTTTGAAAGTAATCACGTTTGAAAAATCAAATCGCAATTCAGGCGATTATAAATCGCAATAATCGTACCTATGGAGCGATTACTAGTGATTTGTTTACATTTCAAACAGCAATATGGCTGAAAATGTGAGGGTATACGTATTAAACAAATCGGTGCGTTGGAAAACTAAAACAAATCGCGGATTAATCGCTGTGACGTAACGAATAATCTCAGAATCATAATCACAATCGCGATTTATATTTACAAAAATACCTATTGCATGGCATTTTAGTGATAATAAAGAAATTATTACTGCTATTACAAAATAACAATACAATAAGAAACAAAGAAAATAACAATAAGTTGAATTAAAAACGGGGTGGAATTACTCCAAGGATAATAGACGTTTTCGATTGTACACAGCTGGTTAACCAATGAGTTCGAACCATGACGTGATAGGTAAGAAACGGGTATTAACAACAAGTTATCCGATCGAATGTAAACGGTTATACAGGTTTGGTTATAACTGTTGTAGGTTATAACATTCGGCTTTATATTTTCGAAATACTAACGTAACACTAGCCTTTTTTTTACGAAATGTATAAGAGAATTACTGAAAAGGAAACATTTGCGTCTTGCATTTGGCTGTTGGACAATATCACACATTCTCCAAACAACAGTTTGAATGTTTTGCCTGTCATTTTAAAAAAATGTGCATATAAAATTATTCCTTTATACGAAAGAGTAAGGCATGAGAGAATACCAGATTATTTCAAAACTTGGGTTAATAGATATCTGGCGTATGATTTTTATATGCATTTTAGAATCCAAGTCGATACATTTCAGTGCTTAGTCCGTCTAGTACACTCAAACTTTACAAGAAAAAATATAGGCGTATGCATGGCAGTGCCATTAGAAAAATGTCTCTTGATGAGGCTTTGGTATTTAGCGAAAGGAGAGACAATTGCGTCTATTGCAGATCGCTTCAATGTTGCAAATTCAACAGCATGTGTATTAATAAACGAACTATTGGAATGTATTGTAAAACTATCAAGTAAGATAATTATTTGGCCTACGTCAGAGGAAGCTACGTATTTCAGTAGCCAGAAATCGCTGGGTTTCCTAGTAAATTTCAATTTTTTTACTGATTTAGAATACGCACATATTCAGTAACGCAATTCACGACATTAATTAAAATAATTAATATTAATGGAATGTCACTCATAAAAGATTATTCAATTAATAGTGTAGTTGTAAAAGTTTCCTATATCGCATAAGCCGTATTTTTTTAATTTGCCGCTATTAATGGCCTCCTCAAAAAATTCATACATAAAGTTATCATCTGCAAATGTAATTTTATTAAGAATAAATGTAAAACACATATCTTTATATTTACCGTGGATTAAATTATCTATAACTATACTATCAGTTTCTTCAAACTCAACATTTATATTATTAATTATAAATTTAAGCAACATTTTTAATACTTTTTCTACGACTGATGAAAACTTAGGATTGACACCCGTTGCAAACAGCTGTAAACAGTAAGAAGAGGTTATGTATATTGCTAAAAACGTTTAATACCCAAGTCCCGACTCCGGTTAAAATTAGTTCAACCAGGTTCAACTGTGACGTCACGAAAAACACAATCGAATACTATTGGTTATAACCGAATGATACCTGGTTAAAACCAATGTACAATCGAAAACGTCTATTGTTTAATTATTGTTGATTAGTGCCAACGATCGTCAAGATCAACGTCAGAATAATGGCAGCCGCACGCTATGTAAATTGACGGTACTGTCAGAACGCCAAAGTCACATGGACATAGATAAGTAATATGAACCCGTTAAAAATAACAAATTTCGCGTCTTGTCTTACAATAAATAGTAAATTGTAGTACCCGTTTGCTTCTTATTGCCTTCTATTACTGGTACATACTTCAATTTGCTACATATTTATTGTAATAGCTCTACCTGCCTTTTTATTGCCTTTATTTAAGTAAACTATTACCAAAAATATTAATCAAAACTTCTGTATTTCACACTGCTTGAGGATTTTAACCATCGCTAACGAAACGTAACGACAAAAATACACAATGTAAGATAAAATATACGGTTTGGTCATGAGTTTTTCCCTCGACGTTTTCGGAAAATGCGATCGGATTGATAGTCGTGATCAGAGATAATATATAGCAAGGTCGGTGATCTTGTCGCTTGAGAATGGGGTTGGACCACAAATGTCTGTGTTTGATTTAATGAGTCTAAGTCAGTTGTTGTGCAGTAATATGACGGATCTAACTGATCTGAGTCTCATATTTTCGTAAACGCCTATTATACTTTACCGGTTAAGAACTTCCTTTTTTATCATTATACACGTGCGTCCGAATTTTATATAGTGGTCACAATTTAAGTGACCCATTAGGTCATATTCGTTTTGGACGGTAAAATTGTCGGGTGAGCCTATTACAGGAGTGTATAGCGTTAAAAAAATTAAATTTTTGATTAAAAACATAGGCAAAGTAGCCGTAATGTGTGCTTAAGTGTTTCACATTCAAATGGAGTAGCAGAACATTTGTTTTTCTATGATAAGGGACATTATAACAAAAAAGAAATAGGCTTGGTTCAGATAATTTCGATGTGTATCCGCGGGTGCGGCCCAGAAATCGCCAATTAAGAAAAATGCGAAAACTGCTCGGCATGTGTAAAGGGGCATTTAGTAGAACATCTGAATGTTTAATGCTCAAAAACCAAAGAGTTTAATGGTAGGAAAGCCTAATATAAATTAATCAGAAATAATGTAAAAAATTACTAGATAAATAAAAATTGCAATGTCATTTCAAATTGATATCAACATCTTGTATAGCGGAAGTACCTACTGTGATGCTAAGAATATTTTTTTTAATTTTTTTAAATTCTCAAGTAAACTTACCTGTTCTCGGTTCTGCAAATCTTGAAAATAATGTATATCCTGATTATTTATCAATATTTTGCCTTCACCTGGAGACCGAATTGTGACATGACCTCTAGCTCTTTTCCTCAAACATTCTACAAAACTAAAACATAAACAAAAAATGACCATAAACATTTAACAGGTAATACCATAAACTGTTAAAAATGCACGCCCGTCCTTATCATATTGCAACTTAGGGATATCAGATAAATTAGTTTGGCTCATAAGGGGTTTCTGATATACTGCAATAAAATCTTTAGCTCTATATGAATATGGCAAGCATTTTAATCTTTCCATTGCATTAACAAAGCTATTATAATTTTTATCGCTGATTTTTTCTACCAGTTTCTTTTCAAGCAAATCTTTATCAAGCCATTGAAATCCCGTAGTTTGCCTGAAAAACATATAAAGTATTTTTTAGCAATCTAATGTTTAATGCAACAAACAAAGTTAAATTTGGATCCGGTTTATTATTTTTTGCTATCATAATATCTTCAAATTTATTTAAGTTGTTGATTTCTTCCACTATATCCTAAAATTACATGTGTAAACCCATTTTAATGACTTAACTATGTTATAATTACATATAAAAGCTTGTAAAAATTTGGATTTGCAGTATAAAACAAAAAATGATGAGGTCTGCCAGTTTCATCAAATTCTGCAGCTTTCCTTTGAGGAAAAATTTCTTCTGGTGCACGCATGACTGGCCTAGCCTTCTTTTCATATAATCCTGAAGGAAATAAATATTCTATAGCATTCTAGAAATTATAAAACAATTACATTCATCTTTTCCCTTTTAAGAACTATAAATACATTAATATCTGCTTGTGTAAACGTTTCTGGATCTTCCCCCATCATGTTTGCTAAATGACGTTTCCCAATTTTATATTCATAATTTTGCTGTTTCATAAATTCATCATGTTCTCGAGCCCTTTCTAGATATGCTTTCATAGTCTTACTAATTTCTTTTTTCTCTAACGGCTCCATATTTACAGTGTTATCTTTGTTATTCTCTTTTAAAGTACACATGGATCCAATCTACAATAAACTACAAATAATAACATTATTTTAAACATGTAACACATACGGTAGTCCTCCATATTTTATGTTTTGAAACTAATTCACACAAGTTATAACTTTTGCGAGAAATCATAACTTTCCTTATTTACTATTTCAAAACAAGCACATAACCCAACTGACCCAACATAACCTTTAACGACTAACGAGTGTTCCTGCTTCCCGCTATTGTGATATGATGGTAATATGTCACTGTATCACAGTTATGGCACAGTTCATTATAGTGACAATTACACGGTAACGTAAAAATAAAAATTCGCAGGTTGGTAGTTCTAAAACAATCGACCGTCGGCTGTGTGACGTCATTAGATCACCAATTCAAATGACGCATAATTTCAAAAAATAATTCGTAATTGCAAATATTTAAAAATGTCCGAGGAATGGGCCAATTTACTGGCAAAAGAATTCTGTGAATGGAAGTATCATAAAGTATTTGGTAATTTATTTTTATATTCTCCCTCACAGCATACTTTTACTTTTAGCAACATATTATCAGAGCATTCAAAGATTTTAAATGTACCGTGAAACAACGGGAAGAACTAAGTAAAAGCTTAGAAAATGAAATTGCGAATTTAAAGGAAACAAAATGTAATATTACTCAAGAGCTTATGTTTGAAATGCATTACAAATTTACTATAAGCAATAATATATTTAAATTAAGTGAACTATCAGATCAAGTAAATAGTTTGTGTAACGATAATGAAGGATGTCTGGAAATATGTAGCACATTCAAAGAAAAAAATAAATCTATTTTGGAAAATATGATAGCCAAATCACTTCAAAAAATAATGACCAAGAAAAATATCTTAAAATCCCAAAGTCATGAAATGGATAACATTAAAAACACTATAGTCAATCTTTCTAGTACTTTAATGCAAGAAAGAGATCTGTTTGGATTAAACACTTTAAAAGAAATAAAAAAGAAGTGTATGGATGATTTCAATTTAATAATACATGAGAGGGAAGTATCTGACAAAAATATCTTGAAAAGCAGAGAAAATATAAATAATATCAAAAATAACAAGGAAGAATTAACTAACTTATTACTTCAAAAGGATCAAGAAATAAAGCTTATCTCATATGCTATTGAAAATGAAAATGTAAAAAGCGGTGAATGTCTGAATGATTTTAATAGTAAAATAACCAGTATGCTAAAAAGGTAGGTTACTTTCCAAGTTTTTATATTTCATATAGTATAAAGTAGAGTGCATGCAGGTTTGAAGAGATTGATTTAAATATTGACAAATCAAAAACAAATCTGAAAGAATGCATTTGTGTCAACATAGATTTTTCAAAAGAAACTACAAAATTGAAACTTGAGTCTAAATATTGTCATCAAAACTGTTCAGCAATAGCAAAGTTATTAACAAAAGAAAAGGACAAGTATTTGTGTGATTATACAGCACTGCAACATAATGTGGAGTTATTAGCCGATAGTCTTCAAAATAGAAAATCCATTTTAATAAGAGAGGAGGAAGTTAAACAAACTGCTATAAATGTAAGTACCTCTTATTTGTTAAACAATTAAAATATAAATTCTATATAACACACTTATTACTGCTAAATTGGAGAACACTACAAAATAGATTTCAATCGATGTTTCGTTTTTTTTTTAAACATATTCAACCTTATGTTTATACTGATACAAGATACACGCGGCTATTGATGAGTAGTTAGTATACAGGATGTTCCACTACCAGACTAACGAATTAGAATTTTTCCAAATTCTAGTAGCCATTTGATTTTGAAATTCGCAAAGCAGTCGTATAACCACAGTGGTCTTTTTTTTAGCCACCATCTGATTTTAAATGAAATGTTACAATTTTTATAAGTCTACTTGACAAAGAACTTTTATAAAACTTTTCCAAAACTTTCGCTGTAGAAGTTCTTTGTCAAATATTTTTTATCAATTCAATTCCGCCGCTATTTATTGTTACAACTTGCCTAGTTATGCAGTATTTAAAGTGGTATATCTAGCTTATATGAAATGTTTATAGTGTAATTTCCTTACAAACCCTGCAATTTTATGCAAAAAGTGTTAATAATTCAAAAAATAGATATAATCCTTGTATCATCATCCATTAAGGTAGACTTTTGCGTTGCATTGAATACCGTAATTAAAAATACCATATTTCGTCGGAAAGAAGAAGTTTACTTAATTTATAGGTAGCCATATTAGAGATCAGTTTTTAAATAGTCTGTATGTGATTTAGTGCTTGTTGGTATAAGCATCTATAACGCTGAATACTAGTGCAGAATATACTTGTACCTAACGACATTAATAGACCACCTAAATGTTTAACATCCCAAGAAACATTTCATTTTATTCGAACGATTGCAAACGTTAAAAATTGAACAAAATCGCAATATGTAATTCAAAGCAGTTGAATTTAATCATTTTCGACTGTTTCCTATGTATTGTCGTGTCGCTTATGCTCCGTAGATTAATCTAACATTTTATAGAACCGCACGAAGTATTGTCGATACTTGGTGTTCTGTAATTTTGGCGAGCACAGTCGGGTGACTTAATTTAATTTGCGGTAGACCTAAAACAAAAACATCATTTTTCTAAAACCACACTGCGGACGTGTTGAAAATAAATGATAAAAATCAGAAGCGACATGACACTACATTAAAGGTATCATCCTAGGTAGCAGAATGATATAAAATGACGTTTAATGGACGTAAGTATTATGTCATAATGACGTCTATTAAATGTCAGTCTGCTACCTTGGATTTTGAAGCGGATGGCTGACAGCAGACCGCAACTACTGGCAACGGCAACAGACCGCAGGTAACATCAACTTATTTGTATAGTTTTCTATGAAATACATTCGGAACACGACGTTACTGCCGTCGGTTGCTGCACTCTGCAGTCAATGCTGACAGTGGTGACTGCGTCATCATTCTCGAACCACTAGTGTCGCCGACGCCATCTTGAAAGTAGGCTTCCGCACACGGCGGCAGGCGACAACTGCACATGCGGCAGCGGCAATACTTTGTTAATGCAATAAATATTACAAAGTCTGCCGCTGCCGCAAGGGCAGTTGTCGCCTGCCACAGTATTCGGAATCGTACCTATAGCGGTGTTGCGTCGCAAAGCTACAGAATCAGAAAAGTACTATTGATAAATTGACAATTCAACAAGACACTACGAAAAGCGACACAATTCCTTACAGAATCGCCCTCCACGACTACTATGCAAGTTCCAAGGTCAAATTCCTGCTCACTAAAGTGTTAAAAAATAATCTAATGCTATTTGGTACTTCTCTACAAGTTATACATACATGCAAAGACCGACTCGAACGAAACACGAGTGGTATGGTATATCATTCATCAGTGCTTTAAGACAAAGAATATATCAACACATTGACGTATTTTCTACCTTAACGGTAGTAGTGTCGACACCATTTGAGTAGTTGACCTACCTTCTATCTCACCTGTGGAAGTTCTACGGCCTTCAGGGTTCTACTATGGTTATTAATATACAGATCAAACAGTCGGCCTATGGTCAGGGTATCGTATGTCGGAACTATAGGACAAGTAAGAAGTAGGTATGCATTGTGATTCCAGATGATACAGCACTTCACTCGACAGCATGCAATTGCATTTGTTGGCGAAATAGAGTAATTCATCCTATCTCCCTTCCCGAATAGTTCCAACCTGCGATGCTCTGACTATAGGCCGACAGTTTGATCTGTATATGTTGCCATTACCACAATTTGCAATTTATTCGTGTTTATTTATTTTACATAAGAGTCAAGTAATAAATTCTCAGAAATGCTTAAAATCCTGTTTTTATAATAACTTTTATTTATTATATTTAAAATTGTATTTGTTTACATCTCTAGAACATGGAGCTGCTACGCATTGATGTTCATAAACAAAGATCACAATGTAATGTGATGCAAGAAAGTTTAAATAAGTTGGAGGAAGAAATAGCTCACTTGGTGAAGGTCAACGATCAAAGATCGGATTCAATCGATTTATTATCCCAAAGAAAAATAGAAAAAAATATTTACATTGCGAGTGTTAAAAACAACATCAATGAGTTAAAAGCAAAAATGTTAAATGTAACTTCGATGTGCACAAATACGACTGAGAAATTAAGCAAAGAGATTACAGCAATTAAAATGAAGGTGAACAATAAAAATACAGCTATAGAAGTGGAAAGATCCAATCTGGAAAAGTATATCGAGAAACTCAAGCTTGAAGATAAAGCGAAATTCAGCGAGAGGAAATTGGAACAAGAAAAGGAAATTGAAAAAATAAAGCAATCTAAAGAAGTAATTTCCGATGATATGAAACAATTGATAATAAAATTAGAAAGAAGTGCCCTAGAGGTAGACATCTTATTGAGAAAAATAAAAACTGCAAAGGAACTGATTAGTTCATTGAGAACTGAATGTCAATCAAAACCACAAAAAGTATATGATCTTAAATTCAACAAAAAGAGACAAATGGATGAGACAACTGATAGCAGTTTTGATGGCAGCTTACCATTTCATGAGCGAATTTTAATGAAAAAGAAAAAGAAAAATAAACTACAATTCAATTAGATGCGTTATATTTATGTTGTTTCTTGTTAAATATTGATTGTTGTCGTTTACTAAAAAACAAATACTTAATAAACTGGGTATCCTAAATATTTTTGTATTTTTTTTTTTTAGAATGACAATTGTTTTTAAATTCCTAAACTCTATTTTACTTTATTATAACTAAAATAATTCATACACAGGCTTTTTCGTTAATTTTGCTCTGGAAGCCACTTAAATAAATGCAATATAAGATATTAGTTGACAACTCTAACTTTCGTATTATTTATAACAACATTACAACGATAGCACAATTCATCAGCAGTAGTTGATTGAAATTTTCTGCATCTTGGACAATTGTGTTGGTTAGTAGTGCTAATTTTAATTTTACAGTCTCCGAGTTTTGCAGAAGCATCTCTTACAATGTTTACACTTGCAACTTGAAAAATATCAGACATTTCCACAGAGAGATTATCCACACTAATAAATTTCTAAAAAAAAAATAAAGATGAAGTAATATGAACATTAATATTATCTCTGATGTAATACCTGAACTTTTTCTTCAATTTCTTTGTTTAAATATATGACTACATCCTTATCAAGTGTGACACCACCAATTTGTTTATGTATTTCTTTCCGGAAATTTATTATAATGCCCATTAATTCTGAGACATTTTCAGAATACCATTGTTCACATGCATGTAACTTTATTGTTTTGAATAATGAATCAACATCTTGGAAGGGCAAATGAGCGAAAAGTTCTTCCGCTAAATGAGGAACTAAAGGAGCAATAGTTCTTGTAACTATTTGGAACATAACGTTAAGTACATATTGTGCGGATCTCCTGCTCAAACTATCTTGCAAATCACAATATAATCTATCTTTGATGCTAGTATAGTATAAAGCCGATACTGTATTTGTTAGCAATTGTATAAGCGACGTTTTTATTTTCTGATATTGATAAATATTTAGGAATTCCTCTGCCTAAAATAAAAATCCATTAATAAGAAATATTAATTGAGTTTGAATCTAATTATTCAAATTCAATTGATATTGCTTATCACGTTACCTCTTTTTGATAACATAATATTAAATGGAGTAGGTATTTATCTATCAGTTTCAGATCAATATATTTTATATCAGTATTTTCATAATCCTGTAGCGCAGCAACAGCAAATCTCAAAACACTCCTGATCTTTTGAACTTCGTCACTACTTGCTTGTAGTATTGTAGAACTAACTTCTGCTATTGATCCTTGATTTGCATGGCATGCTACCCACCACCTTTCAAAATAAGGTAGATGTAATTTCTTTATTTAATACAGAAGTTTTAATATAAAAAAATATATTGTACTTTTTAATGTAATTAGTTGAAAGATAAATTAAATAATATAAAATTAACAAGTTCATAACATAACTCTTACCTTAACGAATCAATACCATATGCTTTCTGTTTCTTAGTACCTTCCAATATATCTTGTGGGTTAATAACATTTCCAACCGATTTGGACATTTTTTTTCTGTTCCCATCAACTGCGAAGCCATGAACATACAAGGCTTTATAAGGTGCATTACCCCTTAATGCAGACGATGTGAGCAAGGAAGATTGGAACCAACCAGTAAATTGATCGACACCTTCCAAATACAAATCTGCAATTTGTTCGCCAGGAAGTACACTAGACCAAGAAATCCCACTGTCAAACCATATATCTAAAATATCCTAAACAAAAAAAAAACAGTTTTATTTTTTATTTCTATCAAAGCCATAAAATAAAATTGTACGCGAATAATATAATGCCATAACGAAGTGAATTCAAGCAAAAAAATATCCCTCGACATGATTGATCTTGTCGCTATTAAATCAAAGCCTTATTTTAATTATTAGCTGTGACAATTTAATAACAAAACGGGTGTCAGAAGTGTGATTGATTGTAAACAAAGCTACACCCTTCAACGTACTCCTCTTCCTTAACATGCTGCATTCAGTCATTCATTGTTGAAAGCAATGCTGTAAGTCCTCAGTTGCCATTCTTTTCAACGATGCAACCATTTTTGTTTTTACTTCTTTCACATACTGAAAAAGTTTTAATAGACTTTTCACTTTTGGGAGCAAGTAAAAGTCGCTGGAAGCAAGATATCCGGAATAAAAAGTATGATCAAGCACAGGAATCCGCTTTTCCACACTGTTTCTCACATAGGACATTGTCCTGATGCAAAACTCATGTATTGTTCTTTCACAAATGCGGTCTTTTGTTTCTTTTTCCGACTAAGACTTATTTCTAATATGTCTGATAAACGACTTGGTCTAATGTACCCAAAAGCAAGCATTCAGCTTCCACTTGCTCGTTCGTGCTTCTTTAGTTCTGAGCGATATGGGGGTCTTTTAGTGCTTCAAACGACGCTTTGTTCCTGAGTCGTATCGGAAGACACAGCAGGTTTTACCGCACGTGATACCACCTGTGAGCAAATCTGGTTCTTACAGTCAGAGATGTTTTCCGATTGCCTTTTTGTTCCGATGAGAGATTTTTCGAGACTATTCCTGAAAATTTTTAACATTTATAATGCAAAATTTCTCTTACTGTCTCTTGGATTATATTAATCATGTCAGCGATTATCTAAATGCTCAGATGTTGCTCTTTCAGCACAATTTCACTAATTTTCTGAAGGTTTCAATCGGTAAACCGGTACGATTACCATCAACCACTTTCGAACCTTGCGAAAACTGTATGTGTAATTCAATAACTCACGCATCTGACATAGTATTATCACAAAATACCTCCTTTCAGATTTGAAAATGTTCCACTGTCTATTATTTTTGTTTTGTTTTCAATTCCACAAGGAATTTCAGGTAAATGGACTATTCGAAACGGAAGCTGCTCCTGAAGGTTTCGCATTCTAATTTTCCCAACTCTAGTTGCATCATATGTGGTGCGATATCCCATTATTAAATTGTCACACCTTATATATTTCCCAAGCTTACTGTCGATGCAATGACATACTTACCTGTCCTTTTTCTATATTATTCAAATCCAAATTGTGTTTCTTTAAAATATCTCCAGGTAATATCTTTTTCAAATCCAACTTCCACCAAAAATCGCAACCATTTTCATCTACTAATCTAGAAATTGCGTTTATTGTATCTCTACAATGAAATTGTATAAGTAATTACAAAACGGCGACCAATAAATTAATGTTACTGATTAATTACAGGCTCATCCGTATTTGTAAAATAAAACACTGGTATTGGAATGCCCCACGATCTCTGCCGAGATATACACCAATATGGTCGTTTTTGCAGTTGAGTTTTTAAGTAGTTCTTGTAGACCTCTTTATGTATTTCAGGAATAATTTTAATATTCTCTAACAAATCCTACAAGATATAATAAAATGTGATAGTTATTTTTTAATTTGTTTTAATTATTACCAAGGCTTTTTGTTTTATAGAATTAGTATCTATAAACCATTGTTTACTTGCCCTTACGATTACTGGTTTCTTTGTTCTCCAATCATATGGATAGCTATGGATATAATCTTCAATATGAAGTAAATGATCTTGTAATAGGTTAATTACACGTTGTGTACCATCAGATAAAACAAATAAATCATTTAAATCAGCCCCAGCTTCGGGTGTAAATTTCCCACTTTCATCTACCATACATTCCTAATAATGATACTGAATAAATAAAATTATTGAGTCAAGTGTTGTAAAACATACAATAGGAATATTGTTCTCTAGAGCAACTAAATAATCTTCGGGGCCATGAGCTGGTGCACTATGGACTAAACCTGTTCCCATTGTTTCAGTTGCATGAGAAGATGGTAAAAAACGTAGAATTTTATCCTGATAAATGGGGTGGAAATAACTAACTTCTTTTAAAGCGTTTCCTAAAAAATATATTAAGAGAATTCAAACGGTAATACTTTGTCCGAACTGATATCCATACTTTAAAACGTTTTTATTTTACGCACGAAATCGCCGCGAGATGATACATTTACAGATGGAGAAAAGAAAAGCGAGCAATTAAGGATATCAATGCATCAGGATTTTTATTATATACTAGAAAGAACTTTCCCACCATTTAGCGCATTTTTTTGTATGTTACATTTTTGGAAAAGGTCTAAGTATTTTATTTATACACCTTTTCCATCCATACTTATATAGGTGTGACATATGTATATAAATTTATTTTAGAAAATTATTTTTTTTTAATTCGTCGACGAAACATATGTATGTGTATAATGGTCTTCAGTGAAGAATTCATTGTTGTAAGAAGTTTTAAAAGTGTAATACGTTGTTCCGAGCTAATGAACCTAGGTCGACCAGAATTGCTACCATACGTTTCGCTCACTTTTGCGGCAAGCATCTTCAGTAGCGAAACCCAAATATTCTCCGTGATAACTTGTCGTCGTGAAACCGTACGACGTGATGATAGTGATAAGCCGGCAACTCAACTAAGGTGAGAACCTGATATCCTTTACCCTTTCGTCCCTGATAGCAGGTAGCACAATCAATTCGCGAAGTGGGTGTGAGAAAAAGCAAATTAGATTGTTCTGTAGGGGTTTGATGAGTGTCATTTCGATGCGAGAACGATAAAATAGTACTTGAATTCAAAATTTACCTCAGTAATGGTGTGATGAAGGCGGTCGTCACATCTCCAGGCGTTAGCTCCTAATTTAAATCGATGTGAAGTACAACACGGAACTGTGTTTCGCTCTCAATCTATGCATTTTAAATGATACAAATACCGTTTGTGTACAGATATGCAAACTTTATACAGAAAGAGATCCTATCGTACCAAACACTAATGTACCGTACGACAAAGTTTATTTTTGTTCGCCGACTTCTACTCAAGGACGCCAGCTAGATGTCTGACACAAGCAATAGCGATTCTTCCAAAACGGCCACAATAGCATTCACAAGAAGGGGGAACTATGATGGTATCGGACTCCCCGAAACCCCGTAGTAAAGGAATAAAGTCGGAAAAAATGGAATACATTGGTGTCATCCTTGAATCTAAGCTTATTTGGAACCATCACCTTCATACGATTAACACCAGGGCAGAGACAACTCATGTTAGCTAGAAGAGCCCATGGAAAAACTTGGGGTTAAGACCTAATATGGTGTACTGGACATATATCACGGTGGTTAAACTCATGATCGCTTTCGCATCTCTATTGGTGCTGCAGAGATGACTTGAGACTTGCTATAACTGAACTTAGCAAGATACAAAGGTTTGCGTATTTAAGAATAACAGGAGGAATGTGTAGTACTCCTACAGCAGCAATGGAATACCTCCTAGACTAACTCCTCCCCGTTTGATAATAATGGGGGAGGCAAGAATGGGGCATCCTGGATTACAAGAACTATCAAATGGTAGATATGCAGTATTCGGACACAATAATAGTCTCCATCACGTGGAAGGCAACCTTTTCGGAATGAGATCAGACCACAGGATTTCGACATGTCTTTTAACAAAAATTTCGAAGCGAAAATTACGGATCGGATAAGCTGGAATCAATCCAATTACCAAGAGAGGTTCGAAGAATTGATTTGGCTTACAGGCGGATCAATGCTTTTGCCATATTCTGTGTGAATGCGAGGTCTACACAAAAGACAAGTAATATTTGCCAAGCCAAAAATAAACCAAAAGGATTATTTCGATCAACGAGCCAGAAAGCTGTACAGGTTAATAGAGAATCTACAGTGTAGTAGGATACTGGAATGGCTAAAAAAAAAATGGAAGAATAAAAACGAAAAGCCGGAAGCTGCAGTGTTTCCGGGGATTCACGTCAGACGGCTCTACAACAACAACAAAAATTGGGGGGGGACGATCTCGGGCGCAGACGTTTTCACTGTTCTGGGCGCGAGCGCAAGCAGCGGTGAGGATCTGCTTAATGTAATCTCGAAGAATTTGCAGATCTATATCAATCTGCTTGTTTCGGACGCAGCAATTTTTTTACGGAATGCTGAATATTCTCCATCCTGAAATAACTTTTTGAAGAGGCTGTAGGGGGCGCTTCCTGTCACGTTGAGGAATTTTAAAATTCCATAGATATATGAGAAAATAAACATTTTGTCATCACATTCGGCTTTCTAAATAAAAGCACCTGTGGCAGTTTCATTTCGGCTAGCCCAAGTGGGATTAGTGGTTTCATACAATTTTCAAGAATTTATTTCACTTCTAGTTGACAGCAATTGATAAGACCATCCCCTAAAGTTGGGTGAAGGATTCTATTTGCAAAATCTAAAGTAAATCCTTTCCCTGGCCTAAAATATATAGTCACTACCTTAATAAAAAGCACAATATTGTACCCGTTGCTGTGTCGTTTCTTTCGCTGCATCGTTTTGTATTCTATTGCATTGAGTTTATGCGTATTATAAATACGATGAGTGTCTCATTGGCGCGAATAATAATTTATTCGCACCAAAATTACACATATTTGTAAATGATTTTATTTTTTATATTGTAAATATGTTTGTAACTTTGTAATACTATAAATTATTAACGAAAGACTTTTAAGCTATACGAAAATTGTTAATATATAAATAATAAAGTATGTTGTGTTTATACATACCTTCAAAAGAATAAATAATTCTTAAATCCGAATTTAACTTTGAAGACAAGTCTCGCACTAAATTAGTTGCTATAATATAGTAATCTTCTTTTACGAGATTTTTTACAATAGAATAAGATAAATTCGGATTATAACATATTGTTTGATTGCTAGGCAGTGTCCATGGTGTTGTAGTCCATACTAGAGCATATATGCTACAAAATACATAAAACAATTATACAATCATACAAATACTGCATTCTCAATTCTCACATACGAGCCACTGATATTGAATGTTGATGGCACACACTGTAATTTTACTTTTAGCGTGACTGCTGTACTTTTGTGATTTGCATTGTATTCTAATTCCGCTTCTGCTAATGCCGTTCTGCAAATCCATTACTTACTAAAATTTTAGGTTAAATATGGCTAATTACCTTGAAGATGGTGACCAGTACACAGGTTTGACATCTCGATAAACTAATCCCTTCTCATATAAATTATAAAATTGACGTATTTCATTCTTTATGTAACTTGGGTGGTATGTAGCATATGCATTATTCCAATCACCAATTATTCCCCATGATAAAAATGCTTGCTTTTGTTTTTCCATTGTTGCCAAAGCAAAAGACTTAGCTATGAACAGAGTAAGAAAATTAAGATATTTTTGATAATTTTTAAAATTTTGTAACAATATTTTTTTTTTGTTAAAATACTTCTATTTAATTAATTTAAACGCCAACCTATTAATTTTAGCTTGCCAAATAATAAAACAATCTTTGGACCACTTGGAATGCAGGTCGTCTTTCGGAGCGCCCATTAAAATTTTGTTGAATACGTGCTTGTCCCCAGCTTTAAATTTAGTACAGCTTATTGAATTTGTTACAGTGTTGGTGGGAAAAAAATCTGTTGCACAAACAATTTTAGATGACAAAAAAAAATGTGTTTTTTTTTTGTAAGGGATGACACAATTCTAAGAAATAAATGTTGCAAAAGTTACCTTACATGGTTTCGATAGTTATAATACTTTTTTAGACTCATATCAGTTATTTTGCCAAAGTCATCTAGAGTTAATCAGTATATATTATTTTTTAACTTCTTTATTTCGTTGGCTGATTTAAAATTTTTACTAAATTATTTACTGGTTGTGAGTAGACATACATAGGCCAGGATTCTAAGTGCAAAACTGAGAGGAACGGAGTACTGACAAAGTATAATCGCAAATTATAGAGATGTTTTAGTTGCTGTCATTTTAGATGTTCGTTGTCGAAATTTCACACATAATAACAATAATAACTCCAGAATGACGACTAATTGCTTACCACGCGCTGGTCAAGAAAATAAGCGGGAATGAAAAAAATAATACAACTGCTTCGATTTTCGTAATTTTTGGATATATGGTGTAGAATAATCATAGTAGTAAAGTTTTATTTCCGCAAGAACCACGTCTTATCCATTTTTCAGGATTCGCACATTTATTTCTTAAATGTGCGAAATTAATTTTAATTATTAAATTTATTCCCTTTTGGGTTATCAACGAATAACCGACAAAAGTGTTAGATCTGATATTTTCTTGAAAAAAAGCCGTTTTATACATTATTTTTGCCAGAAAAGAATACATTAATACTGACAAGAAATTGCATGCCACACTAAGGTTGGGACTGCCGTCTTCTTTTTTCTTGCATTTATCCAAAATAAGCTGTATTCGATCATAACGGTTACTCGTTAAAAAAAAAGAAACAATTTGCCAGGTTTCGTGTTTTGTTATGATTCCTTTTGTTTTGTACTGACATAACCTAAAAATCGCATCTTTTTTATTTGAAAAAAGTGTATAAGATGCGGTTTCCGCTGACAAAAACCATACCATCATGATTCTGGGACTTATTTACCCCAGACATTTGAAAATCATACAGATCGGAGTGGTTCATTTATTCTGGGATTTACCCCATTTGTTGTGTTGAACAAAAATGACAGCAAAAAAAAGATATAACCAATGGACAGCACAAATTATTTACATTAATGAAGTGTTTAGTATTGAAGTCACCCTATCATTCTCACATTGGAGATTTTCTTACACTATCTATAAGTACAACTTTTCCATTACCTTTTTTCCTAATTGTCAGAAAATCTAAATTTTCTGTGTCACCTACAGCTTTCATTTCAATGGGTAAACCATGGCAGTCCCATCCAGGAATATAGTGAACTTTATTTCCTTGCAAAATCTTCGTTCTCAGTATGACATCTTTCAAAATCTATAATTAACCTTCAGAAATATTAATTGATAAGAGCTACCGCATATACCTTATTTATTGCATGACCCATATGAGGGACTCCATTTGCATATGGTGGACCATCATGCAATACAAACTCATTGCCATTTAAGTGAATCCTTTGCCATATGTATAATTGCGTAAATTGGGAATTCTGGGATAGTTGAGTATAGAGGACCTGGTCAAAACATTATTAAAGTATACTTACATTGCTCAGGGTTTTATCTCGTTCAATAAGTTTCTTGTTTTCTAATCGCAAAGGTAAAGTAGTTTTTGGCAGCAATACTGTGTCAGAATAACGTGACTTATCTGTGTTAAGTTTTGTACTAAATTTTGCATATTGTAATTTACTAAAATTCTTAAAAAACATTCTTCTTTGCTTAAAAAAATTGTCTATTCTGTGATTTAGGTTATGCTTACTTTTGCTTGAAATTTGAATGAAGTTACAGCATAGCAGCATAGAATAATAAGTGGAGAAAGGTTAAAATTGTTTTAATGTAGAGCCAGTAGTTAAAAATAGCAGTTACTTGAATAGATGAATGTTCATGCCTCATTTAGAAAAAAAAGTAGTCTATTTTCAATCTCTTTTGGTTTTACGATAATTGTAGCGAGAATTGTTATATAAACAGGCGAAAAGTATCAGAATCGCCATATTTTCTGAGTTCGTGCTAGCGACCACCATACTAACGACTTCTTGTTCTGTGTGAAAACTGTTTTTGACAGTCATCTGACAATTTTCGAGGTTATGAATACACCACAATACACATTTTTCGCAGGATTACAGGATCTTAGCCTGGCAATAAAAGAAAAAGAAGAAAATTATAAATATTATCTATTTTAGTTACACTAACATCATACAAAAATTTTATTTCTGAAATGGATAATAATTTAGGCCACTGTTATATTCAAATTTAGGTTTATCCAATTTTCTAGCTTGTGCAATCAGATCCTGTACTTTTTTGCGATATGGAGGTGGTTGAATTTCCATATCTAAAGTACATTCTTTGAATTCTGACTCTTGCTTTTTATAAATTCTTCGTCTAACTATATCAACATCTCTTCCATATTCTTCATATATATCCTCTATATATTTTGGCGGGGCATTGAATTCAATAAAAAAGTAACTATACAGAACAAATCTCTGTTACTACACAAACATATCGTAATTGCGTAAGCAAATGGTTACCTTGCTTTATGATGTACGTTGCCATGTACACTAGTTTTGTTTGGCATATCTTTCATTCCCAGACTTTCTAATTTCCTTATGAGTCCGCCTTTTTGGAAAATAGTATTTGCTGTTCGTTTCAATGTCGATACTAACTCTGACTAAAACATTTTATTGATAAGTCAGTTACTTTACTGATTTCTAATGTTACCTTTGGCATGACACGAATAAGTAAACATAATTCATAAGTGATCATTTTGAAATTTATTGAAATTAAAAAAAAAAAACCAAAAATATATGTACTTGATGTTATATTATGCCTTTCTCTAAAAGCTAACCACAGTTAAGTTGCCTTGATGGATATTTTCTCTGGTTTTCACGTACGGTCACAGCATGCGAGTACGAGTTCTAAATTGATTTTTTGATAAGTATCTTTTTGGTTTTTGGTTATGTTATGATTGGTAAATGTGTGATAAATGGCAGTTGTGTTCGACCTACCCGTGATGTAACCACATGCTCTAATTTGATGCGTGTAACACATGCGTAATATCGCAAAAATTCTCTTATTATTAAGGTTAAGGTTATAAATTACTATTGTATTACAACACTGTACGAATAGCGAGTAACGCTAAATGTATGTAGTGTAAACTTTTATATTAATATGCTATTAATTAAAATATTATAAATGTTATAAGCGATAGCGCATTATCGCTGCTGCACCATGTCAACACGCTCGTGTAATAGCAGCATTAAAATAACAACCTGTGATGCTGTGACGCTACCTTAGGTTTTATGTGGGTATGTGGTGGTTATGTTGATTTTATGATTTTATCACATAAACGTCAAAAACATACATACGTGAAGAGCAACATACTTTTATGTTAAAAATAAAAGTAAACAGTGCATTCGTTTGTGTAGCAGGTTTCGACCTGATGTGTTGATATATTTAACATTAAAACTGATTCATAGAAAATTAAGAAAATGAATGTAATTGGAGCTGTTAAAGCATATGTAAATAAAATGACAGAAGAAAGCGAACCAGGAATGAAAATATTGTTACTAGATAAAGAAACAACAAGTATAATAAGTATGGTATATGGCCAATCTGAAATTCAACAGAAGGAGGTGTTTTTACTTGAACGATTGGATTCAAATTCACAGAGTAATAATAGCACAGGATATAGGTTCCTTAAATGTTTAGTTTTTTTACGACCTACACAAGTAAATATTGAATTATTATGTAAAGAGCTAAGAAATCCTAAGTATGGGGCATATTATTTGTATTTTAGTAATATAATAGCAAAAGCTGATGTCAAATTATTGGCTGAAAGTGATGAACAAGAATTAGTAAAAGAGGTCCAGGAAATGTACATGGATTATTTAGCTGTAAATCCACATTTATTCTCATTTGGAATACAAAATTCTACTGTCTCTTCCTCTTGGAATTATTCAGCTCTACAGAGGAGTATACAAGGCTTAATCGCCGTATTGTTATCTTTAAAGAAATGCCCTGTTATTCGATATCAAGCAAATTCGACTGTTTGCAAAGATTTGGCAATGAGGTTAGAAGATGTTATAAATAAAGAATCTGCCTTGTTCTCCTTCAATCAAACTTCTCCACCTTTACTATTAATGATGGACAGAAGGGATGATCCTGTAACACCATTATTAAATCAATGGACTTATCAAGCAATGGTTCATGAACTGCTGACAATAAATAATAACAGGGTCAATTTATCTGGAGTGGCAGGAATATCTAAAGAATTATCAGAGGTTGTTTTATCTGCTGAACAAGATTCTTTTTATTTAGACAACATGTTTATGAATTACGGTGAAATTGGACAGAATATAAAAAACTTGATGGATCATTTTCAAAGTAAAGCAAAAGGCCATAAAAAGATAGAAACTATATCAGATATGAAAAATTTTGTTGAAACCTATCCTCAATTTAAAAAGTTATCTGGTAATGTGTCAAAACATGTGACAGTAGTAGGAGAATTATCTGCTATGGTTACTGATTATAATTTATTAGATGTATCTGAATTAGAGCAAGAGATTGCATCGCAAAACAGTGATACTTCTTTGCATTTGCAGAACATTAAGAAACTAATTCACAGTAATGTAAAGCCAAATAATATCAGAACTGATAAAGGTAAAATTCGAGAATTAGATGCTGCTAAGTTAGTGATGTTATATGCTTTAAGATATCAAAATCAGGCTACCAATAACATATCCATGTTAATAAATATGTTGGAAAAGAATGGTGTACCTCAGTATTACATTAAATGTGTTAAGAATATTCTAGATTATGGAGGATCAAACATACGTCAAAGTAATTTATTCAATGATGAAAGCGCAGTGAAAATCACAAAGCGATTTTTCAAAGGTCTAAGTGGTGTGGATAATGTTTATACTCAACACAAACCACTTCTGCATGATGTTCTTGAAGATTTAATAAAGGGCAGATTAAAAGAAAACTTGTATAAATATGTAAATCCACATAGCATTAATGGAAGATACCAAGATATTATTGTATTTATTGTTGGTGGTGCAACATATGAAGAATCATTAACAGTTCATACAATTAATAAAAGATATACAGGAACTCATGTTATACTTGGTGGAACTACTATTCATAACTCACATAGTTTTTTGGAAGAAGTTTGCCGTACTGTGGGAAAATAATTTTTCATTTTTAAAAAAATAAAATTTAAAGAAACTGTATATTAGTCAATATAATAAACAGCTATTAATAATACTAAATGTACTATTTATAACTTTTTAATGTATGTCTATCTTAATCTTACTGGCTACTGCATTCCTGTATATATATAATACATATATATATCTATTAATTTATATTTAAAAATAAAACAATATGTAATATATAATAAATTATTTAATCATATATGATGTTTTACAAGTTAATAGTTGACATCATAATCTCTCATCTTTTTTGTCAACACCCACCATGTATCTAAAAACCCAAAGTCAATAATTCTGCTTGGAAAATTTTTATATTCCAGTTGTAGATATGAACAGTGTGCTTCAAATAAGTTACAACTGCTACTAAAATCATCTAACCATATCAGCGAAAATAATCCTAAGTTTAAATGTCGGATAAGATTGCCATTATATGCTTTTTCAATAAAAGTTAAATGTTCAGCAGTTTCTTTACGTTGCATGCTAGGATGCAAGAGTATTACATCATTATTGGCTTTTATAAATGTATTCTTAAAATGTTTATTGTCAGGATTGTGTTTGGCACAAAACATAGCGAAACCCAACCCTGAAAAAATGAGTATTGCTTTTGCAGGTTGATTTTTAATGTCGTTTTTAACATCAATTGCCACATCTCTATAATCCTTCCATACAGTTTTCCAATACTTTATCCAATTTTCTACAATCGTGCCTTCCACCTTTTTATTAAAATTTACAGCTAGTTTTGTTGTGTTTTCATTAACTACTTGTGCAGATTGCTTCACAGTACTAATCAAATTAATAGTTTTTGTTCGTAGCCCAAACATTTTCAAAATTTTCCTTGCATTCGCTAATGAGCTTAAACACTTTGTATGACCATGACCATTTGACAGCTTCCCTTCGTGATGTCGGTTGTAGATGTCGTCTCTGGGTTGTAGGTTATAGAAAACAAAATCACAAGCATCGAAAATTATATATCTAAATGTTGTCTGCCCTGCGATAATGACAAAAGGTTTGTTCGTTGGGGTTATACCAATTACACTGGTGCATATTTTATCTTTTTCAGATACGTAAATAGCAGATCTTCTATCCTACTCTAAGTAGGCGCCAGTGTAGCACCAACGAACCACGATTTCCTTAGAATGCATTAATTTGTAGGCGCCAATTACAAACATTGCTGCGATAGTAATGATACGAAACCTGTGGAATGTTTTTCTTTTCCTTGCGAAGAAATTTATTGATCTCTCTTCATAATTTCATTGCTATTCTCTATTTAGAATTCTGGTATCTTTCAACTTGTTCATTTAAAGACTGCAAAGTTTTTACCTAATAGAAAATTTTTTGCGTGTAAAATAAATTTGATTATTGTTTAGTGGTTGTATCCACACAGTAGTTTCGAAGAAAGGTGCATTTTAAATTTCACGGTATAGAAAAAAAAAAAATGTGATAGGATAGTCCTCGGCATTATTACAGAAACACCGTTTGCAGTAAATCATAAGAAAATAAATAAACTAAACTTAGAATTTTAGAAAAATTATAGTAGTCTTATTATTTTCATTTAATTATATATTATAATAATTATCATTTAAAGAAAGTCATTCATTTCTAACATATCTTTTATTTATAAAAATCACATTACATTCAGTACACAAGTGATAAAATAAAACTGCAGTAAGCAATTGCCGATTGAAAAAATAGGTATGTAAGTAGAAATAAAAAAAAATAATACTAAAAATACAATATAATACTGATAATGTAATATAAGAAACATATTAGTATGTTATCTTTTTTTAAATCTTTTTCCTTTTTTGTAACCTTTTCCAAACCATCCTGCTTGTATTTTCTTACTGGGATCTCTATCAGGGTTTCTTAACGCTTTATCCTCTACTTTTTTCATTTTATCAGACGGCGATCCATCATCTTTCGCACTTGTTTCCTCTTCATCAGTTGTATAATCGCAACAAGTACACGCTAAAGGTTTTTTGGTGCTTTCCATTTTACTAAACCTGTACTCCATATTTGTAAAGTTGGGTTCAGTTTTGGAATAAAATAAACAAAATATTGATTCATAATGTTTTTTACAAAATTCACAGGCGGGGATATATGTACCATTTTTCTCATGATTTTGATTTGTATTAAATGCATCTGTAATATGTGGTGCAGGTTTTATTATACTGTGTAGACCTGAATATAGTAAGCTGGTTTGAAATGGATAATAAAGAATGTCTTTATATCCAAACATTTGATTATGTAATAAGATACTGGATAAATGGTAATATTTGAACAAGGCTTGGTTTACAACATTGGCATTAACGACGTTTTCTTTCGGTAGTTTTGGAATGATTGTTAATGGCCTCTCTAATATGTTGTCTATTGTAAAAGATGTACTATTCATCTTTGGAGGTAGTATACAAGTGTTTGTAGTTTTCATTACCGATGGAAGACTATTTGTAGGTGATGTCATATTACTAGTCCCACTAACGGTCATATTGCTTAGGTAATCACAGCCACTGGATCGAAATTGTTTAAGATTACCACGGTCATTGTACAAGCTTGGATCAACATTATCTACATTCGACCAGTTTACTTCTTCCTTATGTTCAAATGCAGGAAATTCATCTTTAACAGATACCAACATGGGTTGCGTTGATGTATGATGTTCCAATTCACTCAAAACTGATGCATGATAAAATATTGGATCTTTTTCGCGTTGATAACATGGTACGATTATTCCTAACTTTTCCATTACTATTTTAATTACAAGATCACATTTACCATTAATCTTTATATTTGCACAGTCATCTTTCGGCGTCCATTGCAAGTTTACTATATATAGATTAGGTCTCTTTTTCGCTGGTTTGTCCATTTGCCAAAGCCATGGATACTTTTTTAAAACTTTTAGACTAGAACCTAAACAGAGTATTGTGGTTGCTTTCTTTGCGTTCTTACATGCGCCTGACCAATTTAAAGGCCACTGTAAAGTTCCTTTTTCGCCAAAATGAACTATTGTATCAATTAATGGACCGTTGCATTTATAACATTTACGGGTTGTTTTATGAGCATAACGGGCAGTATTTTCAGTGACATCAAATAATCGCCAATATTCTTTCGGTGGTTTGCAGTTTTTGCAAACTTCTATGTACATATTGCCATGAAGTTCAGATAATGCTGTCCTTGGTAACCCCGACCTTAGATGCAAACCATCACAGTTTTGAGATACTACATATTTAAGAATATTTCTTCTATACAATTCAAATAGTGCCATATGTGTAAAGGTAGGTTCAGCTTGGCTGAGATCATGGTTGCTGTAATAGAATATTTCAGATGCAAAAAACATAGCAACAAATACATATATAATATATTAACATAACGATTTTATTAGCACAGTTTTTAATATACTATCATAATCTTTACTGGGCATGTGTAATAAATATTGTAAAAACAAGTTGGTATAATTTGTCTGTGTAGTCGACAGTATTATAGAAATTGAAAGATACAAACGTTGTACAGCAACGGAACAAAATACCCGCTGTGCTTGGCCTGTGGGTAATACAAAAATACTAGCGTATGTTAGTGATGTGCTTAACAAGCGATTTTTGCACTCGTTTGTATCAAATGAACGATCGATGATTCATTAGCTTATCTAGTATTCGGAAATCGGCAAGGCAAATATTCCGAAATATATATGAAAATCCGAAATACACTTGAGCGAGCAATGAATAAAATTGTAAATAATTTTTTGCTGGTAGATTGGCTTTATACCTTTTCGGACACATGTTTCACAAAACCTTTCAGATTATTTATCGCACAAAAAGTTTACCTACAATGCTCCTTAATGATTCACTCTTTCAAGGACATACTATGTACACAGGTATTATATAGACGCATAGAGTGTCTACTAGTTTTCGGAATCTTCACTTTGCCGAGTTCCGACTTCTCGATAAGCTAATGAATGATCGATAATTCATTTGATATAATCAAGTGCAAGAATCGCCCGTTAAGCACATCACTAGCGTATGTTATTCGCGTTCGCAGTTTTACGATAAGGTCATAAAAAGATGTAAAAAAGCGAGTGCAACGTATCTATTTATTGCTACTTCCTGGAAGTATTTTTATATATATTCTGAATTATTAAAGAATTGGGTAAAATTAAATTGGAAACGATTACCCATATGACAATATCTTAATTTTTCTAGGTTCCCTTATAAATACATAAAGATTAGGAGGTTTTTGGATTACATTTGGTATTACCATACTTAACTCTTGACTATTACTACTTGACTGTATTCTTTTTTTTTCAGGAATTGGTAATTAATGACGATATATTTATTTCACAGACATTTTTATTTTTATTGTGAATATTAAAAAAACATTTTTTTGGCTTGTTGCATCTTTATCTTACACACCGATATCGTAATATTTTAGAAACAGTTGGAGATAAGTATAGGAAACCCCTATAGAAAAGTTTATGGCGTAAAAAAAAACACCCAATTATTGTAAACCTCAAATTTTTGTAGTTAGTTACTGTTTGAAACAGTTTTGTTAAGCCGAAAAACTTCTAACTAGCTGTCCTATGGAGAACCTTATATATACACCACAGTAAATAATCAGTAAACTCCTTATTAAATAAAGACTTAATGACTGTACAGGGTGTCTATTAACGATTGTACGTCAATGTGTTAGTACCAGTGACTTTTCTTTTCCAACAGTTGGTGGCATCCAGTGACGTAGAATAAAGTCTTGGATTGACAACAGTGTGTGTACCTTGAAAAATTGAGACCCATTTGAAAAAAATCTGAATCCATCTGTACCATTACGTTTCAGTCGGCCCAGATTTTTTTTCTAGGCAGTAAATATTAGGACAATAGCTGCTTACACAATTTGAAAGTGAATGACAAGGAGTTTGCTTTCAACATAAATTTAATGTAGGTATGCAAAAAATAATATTTTAGAAGGGTTGATATGTTGTATTATTTATGATAGTACTGTTTGAAACAGTTTTTGTTTACCCACCTTTGTATCATACCAATTGAAATAATATTAAAATCTTACCCGATGTCTTTACCCTGTTGTAGTCTGGTCCATATGCCATTAGTGCCTCTATAATCTGGTATTTTGGCAGCTGTACTTATTCCTGCTCCGGTATAAACAACTAAGTGTTGAGATTGTGCAATGGCTTGTGCTAATACTTGGCATTTTGCTTCCAACTGTTCTGAAGGTTCTTCAAATTCCTCTGTACGTCTTTTGGCAGCATCTCGTTTCCTCCACCGTAATTTCACTTCCTCAACAGCATCGGAATATTGTCTGAGGGTTTGTAGGTCATCAACTGTGCGATCGTTTTCTGTTTTTTGGAGAATTTGTTGCACCTGAAAATGTAGATTGTAACATCTTGCAGAATGTGGGGACCCAACACACCTTTCTAATAGAAGCATTTCTTTCATCTTTGGCACATATGTTTTTATTTATTTTTTGTTTCCTCAACAATCTACCTTGAGAATAATCATTTGGATCTCGATTATCGACATTTAGATCTTCAGTATTCTGTGTGTCCATCATACATATATTTATAAATTCTATTTATATTCATAATTTTATGGTTATATTCATTTCACGCCAGTATACCTTGTGCAAATGATAACTGTACATATGCTTTGCATACTTTTTATAAAAAAAGTACGCATAAGCATTAAAATTCATTAAGTTACAAATACATATTGCATTTACTTATCAATAAGAACCCATTTGCTTTTACAAATTACTACAAAATTTACAATCTTGATAGGAGTACAATGCACTAATGGGTAGTGGGTGTAAAATGCTTTGAGAAGTGTACCAATTTCAATATCTGAAAGTAAATATGACTAATAAAATTTAAGTATTCGTAATAGTAATAGGTAATTAAATTATTTATTTGGTAAAGTAAAAATCGAGAAGCACTTTTTTATTTTACCCACCCCAGTAAATAAAAATGTTTTTATTTTGACAACTTATTAGATCTAAATTTACTACTTTTAGAGTACGGCAAAGCAACAAAGCAACTACATTATAGGATGTTGTCTCTGTTATAGGGTAAAACAAATAAAACCATAAAACGGTTGGCTGACTTAGTTGTTGCAGTCACATTCGTACTTTGTGAATTAAGGTTATTTTTGCACTCTTATCTAATTTATATTGTACATACCGAAACACCATAAGTTATCAAATCGTTAATTTTTCTTGCTAAAAAAGGTTCGCATTTCAATAATATTTTAATGTTGTAGGTAACATATCTAACTATATATTTCTTTTACGCTTTGCCGTTGTTCCAAATGACTGATGGACCTAAAGAAACGCTAAAGAGATTTATTTTTACTTCCAAGATTAATAGTGCTGGTGAAGCGCAAGAGGAAACGTTGGAGGTTATTATACCTGAGGTATGTATGTCAAATTTTACTAAAAGTACAATGCTTTCCTTTCCATAACATTGCTACTTTTATGTTGTGTGATGTTGCCATGAATGGTAACCAATAGCTAGCCATAAATTAACTCTTTCTGGTGTATGGAGTTATAAAATTGACCATATTTTATGTTGTATTGTGGGGTGTTAGTGTTGCGTTGACCTAGTAATATATGTGGGCATACGATTACATTTCTAATGCCAATATCCATATAAACTACCAAACAAAAAAAGCAGCTACCTTATATCCATATGTTATTGAGAAGGTTATCCAGTTATCTTTTATTTTATATAAAGCATGGCAATAATAATTTTTATTTATTAAATTTGAAGCATAATATCAGGTGAGGTTCCTGCCAAAATAGCCATTGCTTTCAATATGTATGTATTCCTCTTTCATACAGCCAAGGGAGATTGAATATTAATCACACAGTAGTAACACATAGGTTATTTAATACGTTTATAGGAAACTTCCGAAGCATGTAGCAGACAACAATACAATAATATTAACAATAGTATGTCACAAGTGCAGTTGCTGTCTGCTTCTTGTTTTGGAAGTTGTACAATTCACATAGAAAATTCCAATAAGAATAAATGCAACCTCAAGTAGTTCATGAATTAAATGTGACCCAAGCTTCAGTTCGAGGAGCCAGTAAAGAGGAAGGCATGCTATTGTAGAGGAATGGAACAGCATACCACGGAAATTCATTGTTAACATAATTATGTTGATGAACTCCTGCATGAGGGCCATAATTACTTACAGCACAAAGGGATAATACAAGTTATTAAAATATTTTTTTAAGTGCCATCATCAATTTTTTCAAAACTTAATTTTTTATTTTTGTTTTTTTCTGTGTATTTATTAATAAATGCAGCTGGTCAGCAATTTTAGTCTCACTTTAAAGATAAACAAACACTTTTTTTGGCAACATCTATTTTTTTTTAACATGAAAATTATTATTATTATTTATAAATTAATTTTAAACTGAAAACTATAAGGTGGCACAATTTTTTCCTCGCCAGCATAATAGACAAAGTGAAAAGAGAGTATTAATTAATTTCACATTGTAAAATAAAATGAGTTAATCTCAACTTATTAAATAGTACTAAATATCTACTATTATGTATAGATTTAATTCCGGCTTGTTGAATGTTGCTTACAATAGGTTATTAGGATTGCGTTTCCTGAGGTCTGCGGGGAGTAAAAGGGTGAAAAAACAACCCTGTTTTTGCAAAATATATACCAAATAAAATACTAATAAAATATGTATGGTTTTCCTATATGTTTACCTTAACTTTTTTCTTCATTTTCTTTTCTTGTGAATAAACTCGACTAAAACCGGTTGTTTTCATTTTTTCTGGACCTTTTGGAAACACAGTCTTAAGTGAGGTATAATAATTATAGGGAGAATACGGAACTGTGGATGGTCAAATATTTCAATCTTAATTTTCGATTGGTGACATGGATTTATTAGTCATACAAGATTATACCTCACCAGCTGCTACTGAAAATACTATTAAAGTGTCAACACATTTGATTGTTAGTGCTTGTGAGTCCTATTACTAAATACCACACTAATGTGCTAAAGTTTACCTAGTGTGGAGCTAACAATATGTTCAATGTCTCTTACATTCACATAATTAGTTAAAATTTCATTTCAGTTATTGCAAGCTAGTTACTCTTTCTATACTTGGCCATCTGCACCAGTACTGGCTTGGTTCCTGTGGGAGAGACGAGCAGAACTTTTAAACAAAAGGGTTTTAGAAATTGGCTCAGGCACAGCTCTACCCGGAATTGTTGCTGCAAAGTGTGGAGCTAAGGTAACCTTAAGTGAATCTGTAACACTACCAAAATCACTGGCCCACATAAAAAGAAGTTGCCAATTAAATAGTTTAATCATAAACAAGAACATAAATCTGATAGGTCTTACTTGGGGATTATTCTTACACAATTTTGAGGCTCAGGGGCCAGTTGATTTAATACTGAGTTCAGATTGTTTTTATGAACCATCGGTTTTTGAAGATATTTTGGTAACCGTTTCTAACATTTTGGACTTAAACCCAGGATCAAAATTTTTATGTACATACCAAGAACGCAGCTCTGATTGGACAATTGAACATTTATTAGCAAAGTGGAATTTGCATTGCTACGTTCACAATATTAATAACATAGGAGCCAGCGTCGGCTTAGATATTCACGAACTAATTGGTGATCACAGTATTCATCTCTTAGAAATTTCCCACTAATGGCATCTGTAGCGCGTAACTTGTACAAACTGTATGTAGGAAACATTCCTTGGACGATAAGTCATAATGAATTAAGACAGTATTTTAGTAAATTTGGTCATGTATCTACAGCAACTGTAGTATTTGATAAGAATACTGGTCTATCTAGGAACTACGGTTTTGTTGTTTATAGCAATCAGGAAGGTTTTGAAAGTGCAACTAATATTGGTACACATAAACTAGAAGGAAGTGTTTTGAAAGTACAACCAGCAGGTAGTGGAAATAACTAAACGTGCTTATTGCAAATAACTCAGTATAATTAGATTTATAAGACAATGGCCCAATCATCAGGTAGCTTTAGCGACTTACAAGATTTTGGAATAGATTCCGAACCGGAAGATGATGTATCTGAATTATTCACCAAAGCAGCAAATCACCTTCCAAGCCTTTTACCAAACGTCGATAATCATACTTTAACTATGTTGTACGCCTACTATAAACAAGGAATTGAGGGACCCTGCAAAATTGCTAGACCCAGTTGGTTTGACTTAAAAGGAAAAACAAAGTGGGAAGCATGGAATAAGCTCGGCAACATGTCTCAAACTCGAGCTAAATTATCATATATAGAAATAATTAAAAGCCTGGATAAAGATTTTCTCTCTTCAAAAGGTTCTAAGAAAGAATGTTGGGTCACTGTTTCAACGTTACAAAGTGCTATTGAAGAAATTGATCAATCCGAGAAATCATTAGTAGATTATATAAAGGAAGGAAACTACAGTTTGGTTTTAAACTCTCTGGATACGCTTGACAAAAATAAATTAAAAACGTGCATAAACGAATTAGATGAAGCTGGATTAGGATTAGTGCACTGGGCCTCTGATCGAGGTTCTCCAGATATTTTACAATTGCTAATTGAGAAAGGTGCAGATGTAAATTTACCTGATTGTGACGAGCAAACGCCTCTTCATTATGCTGCCAGTTGTGGTCACGTTAATTGCGTTCAACTATTGATCGATAAAGGTGCTAAAGTTGACGCAAAGGACATCAATGGAGATACTCCTTTTATGGTTTCCAATGAAGATACAATTAAGACACTATTAGAAAAATGATTGGCCAATGTATAATTTTTTGCATTTAATAAATAAATGTATATCGTAAATCAGCCTCTTCTCTTTACCTTTCCCTATGATTTATAAGCGTACCTGTTTTTCTGTATAGTCTGTATTAATTTGTGCTATGAACTATATAAAAAAATAGTATAATTGTAAATACCGCAAACACCAACAAAAACACTTAAGACTACTTCTATAAAATTTATTATAGAACTAATAAGTATATGTATAAAACTTCATATTTATTAACCAACAATGTAACATTTACAATTTATTTTTTAGTAGACAAAGGCAATATTTGTCTGTTCATTTATAGGCTATAGATGCGTTAGTTTACTGTTAAGCTATTTTTGTGATAGTATATATCTTAGAATATAATGTATTTAAATTTGGTACCAAGTAATTATAATGTTAATGTGACCAATCTGCAATTAGAACTAGATATGCCGTATAAAGAATATTTTTGGATGAACTAACGCTACAGCAAGCAATATATATATCATACAATGTTGGATTTGATTTCACAGTGACTGATTACTGTGTAATGGTATTTAGCGACAATAAATGGCATTTCTCTACTTTATCTCTTGGTTTTCAGTTTCAAGTAAAAATTAATTGCTATTTTTTTTACCAATAAAGTTGATAACATTTTTTTATGTTTTAACGTTACATCTATAAGGAAATAAAATGAAAAAGAAAAAGCATCAAAATATAAATTTTATTAAATAAAATGTAATAGTCAAAGGAAAAATCTTAATTAAAGATGAATAATCAAAATATATGAACAGCTAAAAGTATTCGTGACTTTGTTCCTTTAGTCCTTGTCGCCCTTTTTCTATATCTGCTAAAATGCGGAAGTGGGAATGTCATTGTTGATGAAATAAAATAGGTTTATTGTATGAACACTTTTGTTAAATGCATAGTTTGCAATAAATAGGTCAAATATTAATAGTTACCAAATAAGTGTAATAGCGGTTAATTACTTCAAACACACGTAGTTATCACACAAATCTTTAATATTTTAAATTACACTACACTTGGATTTGTCAAACTTTAGAAGAGCGACTAGTTATTTTTAATTATTAAGTTGTGAAGCTTTAGAATTTATAGCTTGTGTGTAAAATATCTTAAAAGAACAAAAATATACACACATATTCTTATAACAAATAAGCAATCCTAATATTTTTATATCATATCACTATTAACTATAACGATAACATAGAATTAGAAATTTAATATATAAATATTTAAAGTCATAACTTTCAGTCAATTATTATAGATTGCAACTTCTTATTTCTTGAATTCCATCAAGAAATGACTTCAAAATATAGTACAAACTATACAGCACATATCTTTTTTTTTTTAGTTATGATAGCTTACTTTCTCGCTTTTGTAACTTAATTTAAAACAAACAAAAAAAAAAGAAATCACCAAATTCACTAGAGTGGTTTTTATATATTGATAATAAATACCTATATTATTAAATTTAAAGGTCAGTACTGTCGCCTTCACTTTTTGCTTTACTGGCCTGTGTTGGTGGTGGTGGAGGAGGTTGGGTTGGTTTATTTAGGCTTTTAGGGGAAGGAGGTGTTGCTAAGGGGTTCACTGAGTCCACTATATTTCCATCGGACCGTGTACGTATATGACTAGGTTTCGTGTTACCATTACATTTTTCATTAGACTCCGTATTCAACACTTCGTTCGACTTCATATGTGGCGGTTTGTGCGGTAAATCAGGCTTTATTGCACCACCTATGGAGGGTGTCCTGTTTCGTATAGAATCACAATTAAAATTAATATCGCTAAATTTGTTCTCCACGAGCGGTTTAGTTTGATGTCCTAGGAATTTTTCTTTTTCTGCCATTTGACTATCATGGCCTTGCAATTTATCTCTATTTTGTATATGAACAATACTGGGCTGCTGTTTGTGTGGCGTATTGTAAACAGAACATTGAGTTCTCTGGCAAGTAGAATCATTTGCGTCTACACGTATAGGTGTCCTTAAAGAGGCTGGTCTCACAGGCACAATTGGTTTTGGTCTGTCATCACTTGCTGGTTTACGTACTTGAACTTGCTCTGAATCTATAATCATGGAATTTAAGGATCTGGTCATAGGATTATCTTGTCTGGAAGATTCTCTATCAACAGCAATATCTGTTAAAGATGGTCTAGGGGCAGCAATAGGTTTACCTGAAAATATAATAATAGACCCACATTACACCTTGTTTATTTATTAAAATAATAAAAAAAAACTTGCACATTACCGTCCAATTTATTTGTGATTGTCGGGGGATTAGCGTTTGTTAACTGTGCTGTAAGCTGATGCACAGGTCTTGCTGTTGTCAATTGAATATTCACACTACTTTGGGAGGTAACATATTTGTGATCCACAGTTTTTGACTCATCTAAATTCATCTGTGGCTCCTTGGACATTGGGGATTGAATTTCTTCAAAACTCTTTCTGTTGGTAGCTTTCACCATTAATTCTTCCTCAATGGGTTTTGTCTAATAAATATTAATTAATCTGGTGTATTATGTATATAAGAATATTTACCTGTTGGAAATTGTTACTTTCTTTATTTTTATTGGATCTCGTTAATGTCATGCTACCTGACGGATAAAAAGATTTATGTTCAAGTATATCTTGTCGTTCCATTTCTGGTCCTTCTAAATCTTGTGCTATTTTGGCAGTTTGACCAGGTATGGTTTGTTGTGACAGAGATATGTTGCTTTCAATACTTTCTAAACTTAATTTTGAAGACGCATTGTTTTGGTTTAGATTATTTGCTTCTATCGAATCTTGTTCCTTTCTATAGTGGAAAGACGGTGATGTATTATGTTCTCTTTCTAAGAAATCAGTGCCTAGTTTCGGTGGCGGTCCAGGTGCTACAGGTTTTTTCTTTCGTGCTAGAGTTTTAGGACTGGCAGTCTCTGGTATAATTTCATTTGGCCTTACATGCGGCATGTACGGCCTAGCAAATTCTTCTTCCTCGACAGGAAAGAGGTCAGAATTCGAGAGCTTTAAGTAACCACTAACATCGTTAGTGAATAACTTATCAACACTGTTTATTAAAAATTCAATAACCGTATTTAATATAGCACAATTAGACATGTTGTCCAAAATTTCCCTATCCTGCCACAAAAGATTTGGCGCCATCACAATTGCTATATTGCTAGGGTTCATTTTAGTTTCTGGATGTTTCGATAGCTGGGATAAGAACTGAATCAGGTAAGTCAAATTGTCTCTGTTGGCCTGTGGAAGTTTTTCTAGAATACTCTGTACGACCACAAGTTTTTGATCGTCTGGATATTTCATAGCTGTGATCCAGTCATTGTACAACATACTGGTTAAGAGAGGTTCTGGCAATTCTCGAAGATACATTTTTAGGATTGCTGCTATTACATGAACATCACGGTATTCTGGGAGCAAGAATGAGAAGCAGCCGGAATCAATGGAAAGCTTAAGCCGTTTTACTCTAGTGACACCTAAAATATAACTGTATTTTAACATATAAGCAAGATATTGTAGACAATATAACATTATATTTGCGAAGGTTCGATAATTAGAGGAATAAATAAAAGTTTGTCTAAAGTAATAACATTTCGATATTAAATTAACAAGAAGTATGAATATGTTATAATGAAGTAGTGCTACAATTACAAAACAATAAGCATACAGGTTTCATTATCGGTAACATAATTATAAATGTAAGACAAATCTGGTAAGTAAAAAAATTGTATTATTTTTTTTGTTCCAAATTTGAAATTTTAGCCTTTAGCTAATATTTCTATTTATTTATTCATAAAATGTCAACAGTCGTCGATTCAAGATGCTGTGCAATGTACTGCAAAACTACATCAAAATGTACTTGTTATTCTTAGCTAGTCCATATGCACCCTGCATGGACGACTAGCCTTCTGATTCGCTCTCAATTTACAGAGAGGGCGCTACTGCATTCTTACGTTGATTTTGACAGTTGTTGGGAGTAATCGAGAAAAATAATAATAATAATAAATGACTTTATAGCAATATCACAATATTACATTAAACATTATCCTTGGAGTAATTCAACATTTTCGCGTCTTTATTCAACTTATTGTTATCTCGTTTGTTTCTTGTTCATGTTATAAACACATAAGATGTGTTTACGTACGTTTAAGTCCAACGTTTAACGCACCAAATGAGAGCAAGTGATAAATAGCGGCCATATTAAGTCGAGATTGTACTTCGTTCTTTAACACATGCTATTTGTGATTGGTGTAAATGAAAGAAGACAGTTGAGGCATCTAATGCTGAAATAATGAAGTAGCGCTAAAAATATTTTTTCTGGCGACAAAACATCAAAGATACCGACAGCAAATGTCGCTTCTTATCTCTTCGCTCCATCATCTGCATCATCATTATTTTCAGGAGCTTGTAGTGCTAAAGCAACAATTTCAATATTATCTATTTCATTGTCATCATCCCTTGCGTCATTCACTCTTGAGGTGCGGGGCAAAGATTTTACACAACGCCACTGATTCGCATCCATTACTTTCTAGGTGGAACAGAACATGTAACATATGATTTGGAAGTTAACACGTTGGCTTTCTTCACATTTTACGAATTTTTAAACCCTTCTTCTCGTTCAATTGTCATTGAAGAACTTATCTGTTGCTTCTTCCATCGTTTATTGCGGTATAAGACACCAAGTTCAACAGATATTTTTTCCAATGATTCACTTTTATCTAAACATTCCAGCATGTAATTTCTGTTGTGATGAACACACGATGCGCTTTCTTTTTTACGGCATCATTAATTATTTGAATATTCATCACGTATAACGCAAATAATTTAACGCCTAATAAAATTAAATACATACATTTAGTAAATACTATCACTAATGGAACTACTACAATAATTATTCATATAAAACATTTTTTGAAAATCATATACAACTTGACTGCAGGAAAGAAATAACTGTCTTCTCAATCAACATGCATAATTTATTTTAATAAGATCTAATGATTTCATAATCTATTATTTGATGAATGAATGTTTTTTTTCCATCATTCTATTATGTCCATCACTACCACAATCACCATAATGGATGGTTGGATATTGTAATTTCGATTCCATTAAATTAACTTTGAAAATATTTTAGTGAGAAATATAATGTTACTTACTTCCAGCAACTCTGAACAATCCTTCTTCTGACATGCCTAATTCTTGCAGTGCTCGAATGCATATTTCTAGTGGATACGCAATTCTTCTTTTAGTAACTCTGAGGTGTTCCTCTAATGATGTTCCAAACACAGGTTTAATCGGACTATCACCTATAGGCAAATGCATAACATGTGTGATTAGTATATCAGCAAATCAGTTACCAATTTTTTTTTCTAGATCTGGAATTATCCTCTCTAAACTTTTCAAAGAACTTTCATGATGGGCTCTCTGTAATTTTAGTATCTGTAAAAGATATTGTGATAATTCACTTTCTCTACGTAGTAAGCTAAACATTTCAGCTGCCAAAGCATCTCGACTCTGCTCGACTTTAGTGTCTGCATCTTCCATTTCCAGTTTGATACTCTCCTTTTGAGAACCATGTTTAGCTGCCTAGAAAAACAATTATGTTTATATGATCGATAGTAAACATTATATCATTGTTTATTACATTATTATATCTATTTTTAGCAGAATCCTTATCCAAAACATACTTGGCTAAAGATCGTCTTAGTTTAGAAACATTAGGTAGTTCTTTTTCAAATACATCAAGTAATGGTCTTCCTACGAGTTGCTCTACTTTAAGTTCATGTTGGTATTGCTCGTCAGCCAATGCAAACTCTGCACAGGCACATTCAGTAATAACATCTCTGAATAATTCACAACTTTCCTCACTTTTGCCATTTAATTCCTGGATATCCGAGTTTCTTTTATTATATTGCTCAAATACAGTTGCTAGTTGAAATTCAGGGTATTTTTTCTGTAAGACGTAGAAACACATACATTGTAGAAACTTGTAATATAAATAAAACTCACTAAATTATGTACATTAAAAGTAATAAAATGCAGTTTGTTGGATATTTAAAGGTAACTATTTAACTGAATCCTCATTAATTTTATAACTTGCACAAAATACTTTGCACATATTATATTAGTATAGCCATACTTACAAGTTTCTTCTCCTTATTTTCGGGGTGGAGATATCATTTGGTATCTTTTTACATATTGCATTAAGCACATTTTTTAAATATTCAATTTTACGTTCAGCTATTTGTAATTCTTCATAGTTTAATTCCTCAGTTTTATCTGCCCTGAAATAAGAAACTCATAAGTTTAAGATAACGAGAAAAGGATATTTTATTATCACGATTAAGGTAAACAAGCTTGAAAATGTAGCAGCTTTATTAAAACAGGAAATGGAAAGATAAATATGTATCATTGGGTTATATGAAAATATATTTCCCATATTTTTACAACATAGATAAAATATTGATTATTGCAATGGACAATCTTATAATACTAATATAGCAAACCATGAAGGCAGTGATAAGAAAAGTAGTGAACAATTGTTCTGTAAACGTGTGTATTAAATGATTTAACGTTGATAAAAATTCATTGCATAAAAATATTGCCAAATACCTGAGAAATGTTTGATCGGCGAGTTGTTTCACACGAAAAAATTGTTTCTTCATACTTCATGAAGCATTTATTGTGCCTTTCTTCTTCTAAAATAATTATTAATCGGAGAAAATCTAATTATCAGTATATATCATCGCCCATATAATGGACACAGCCTGTGCCTGTGTGTAATAAAATTTATCATTGATAAATTTGCCGATAATTAATGTAGCCTGGGATCCGAACCTAACGAGACAACGCAGTACATGCACACTTTCCACTGTATTTTAAGACACATTTAATAAACCGTGAATAGAATATTAATGTAATAGACGTTTCATTATAGCACTGATCCGCAAAAACCACATTCTATGAATCACATACAAAAATAAACAATATATCAACAAATTTCTTTCTTATTTCGCACTACAACTAGCGACATCACTGTACGTGGTAATGTATAATAATAAATTGCTAATGTTAACTACATTGCGAACTGGTGTAAAACATTAAATTATGCATTCAAATTAAATTTCTGTGGGGATACCTACTCTCTATAACTATTATAATTTCGAAATTTTGAATTACATGAGTGAAATATAAATAATGCTTGCTTTCTTATGCCTTATTTGTTGCCTCATACTTCTGATTGTCGTACATGGATGGCGCTTAACGTCTAAGTGATGTGTCTATAGCTATGGCCGCTATGGTTGTTTGATGGGTATTTATTTTTATACTTTGTTTAAATATTAAAATTCCGTTATATTGTAATATTGAAATCTACACTTATAGCTTATTTCATTGTAAAATAATAAATAAATAATAAATACTATTCTTTCAAATGTTTTAAATATGTTTTAGTAAAATATCAATTTCGGATATTAATATTGTTAATTGAACACACTGGAGAAACTAAAAGACCTTATTTTAACAATTCAAAATGTGTAAATCGCGTGTGAAATGTATTTTCGTAATTTGTTGGACACTGCTTTTATATTGCATACGTATGTTCAATATCTGCACCGCACAGTATCCATTTATTTGAGTTTCATCGATATTTAATTATTATTCTATGCAAATAAGTCAATAATTTTTTGTTTTTCCTATTTGATGTTTTAAGAAAAATAGGGCTATCGGAGATTTGATTCTAATTTTAGTTGGTTTATGGGTTTTTAATTATATATTTTAACGTTTATTTAATACGCGAAATATAATTAAACAAATACATTCGTAGGTTGTTCTTGTTTTATAGAGATTAATACATATTTTCGAATATTCACATCAAAACTATTATATCAACTGACTAAAATATCATCATGCGCAGAAAACGCTGTGTAGCCACGCCCCCATTTAGGCGCGAATGTTTTAGAATGTAAAAATGTTCATTACAATATGTAATATTATTGCTCAGATATATCTACTTTTCTTTGAATATAAAGCTTGTCTCAATGAAGTTGCATAACAAAGAACAAAATAGCTGGGCATTACATCGACTACGACGAGGTTTTGTGGTATCATAATATTTACTACAGAGTACAGACAATCATCATGTAAATGGACGTGTTGAACAATTTGCCTATGGTTTTATTCTACAATAATGTGGTACAAGTCCGTAATTTTGAGAATTAGGAAATTTTGCTCTCGGCTGGCGAAAGTACAGTGCTTCGGGTTTAGTACTCGACTTCCTAGATTTGATTCTTAGTACTCGAATATTCGGACTCCATTCTAGCTTTAGAAGTTAAAAAAAAATGTTAATTGTTTTTTTTTTCTATTTGGGTTTCAAAGCGTTTGTCGATATTCTCGTTGATATAATATACTGAACTGGCTAGTTAGATGTTTTCCGACTTAACAAAACCTTAAGCTTTAAAAATTTGGGGTTTGCAGTAATTGGGTAGGTGGTTATTTCTTTTCTGAAATACCTTTAAGTTTCTTATTCTACGAGTTAACCATGTTATTTTAAATAAACATCCCCTATATCTTATTACATTTCTAAATTTAGGCTAAAATTCTTTGATAATTTCGTATACCTATTTTCAACTGCTTCTAAGATATTGACGATTTTCGTGAAAATTTTGACATATACGCTGTCGTACATAATTGATTAATTTTCACTTGTTTTAAGTATCAGAAGTCTCAAGTACCAAAATCGTTTCACCAAACCGCGGTAAAAAGGTTCCTTCGTATCATACAGAGTACCAAGTATATAAAAATTAGCGATATCAAAGAATCTTAGCTGCTAAAAACTGTATTACCACTTTAAAATATTTATAATATTTTAAAGTGGTAATACAGTTGTACAGTGTAATACAGTTTGTAAATTTTTACATAAATCATACCAAAAATTATCTCGAAAATTTTGGTGAGAATTTTCCCAAGAATTTTGTCGCGACACTTTCAAGTCGTTTTACACAGGAATAAAGGTTAGCTCCATTTGCACTTCTAAGTTGTAACTTAAATCTAAACAATTATGATCCATATTTTGCTGGTTTAACGGTTAACTGCTATTTGTTTAGGATTTCTATGTTATAACAACAGATCGTGAAAAATTCCGGTTAAAATTTATTTCTGTATAAAATGACTTGAAGTATCGCGACAAAATTTCTTAGAAAAATTCTCACCAACATTTTCCAGATAATTTTTGGTATGATTTATGTAAAAATTCTCGTACGTGTAAAACGGCTCTAAGTTATTAATAATTTAATTTATTATCTTTATACAGATGAGACTATATATTGTTATATTCTTACAGTTTGCGTCTGTTTTAGTTGTTTTTGTTATTCTTCTCCATTCTTCTCTGAACCGGCATATCTCTTTTCCAACCACTACTCATTCTATCTCGCCTTTCTAGGTTTTCTTTGGTCTACCTCTTCTTTTAGGTCATAATGGAATCCATTTTATATCGGATTGACATAATTAATAAAATACTATTAATTATGTCAATCCGATCAGTACTTTTAATGTAAACTTAAAATAATTTCCATTTATACTTTTTAGTTTTGTATTGCTTATTTTGTTATCTTTACAATTGCGGACTCTTGTTTATGACTGTTTTTTTAGCTGATCTGATGGTGTCCCGTTGAGGAAGAAACCGGTCGCCTGAATATTATTAAAGTATCTGTGTAGAATTATATAGACTGTCCATAGATATAACAATTTGACTTATTAAATAACAAGCAATATTCAGAAAAGTTTTAATTCGTTTACCCAACCCGTATAATTCCTTTCACCCAAGGTTGATCCACAGGGGCGTATATTCACAAAGATATATATGTATTATGCCTATTCTATCTATATCTATTATAAAAACAATGATGTTCCATTGTAAAATATAGATATTAATAGGTAGGAATATTTACATTTTAGAGAAAACATATGTTTAACACCTAGATAAAAATGAACTTAAATATTATAATTAGTACCTACATACCTGCAAGGAATGAGCTTAAAGTACTCGTCTTGTATACGTTATAATTAATTTTTAATTTTATAATTAATTTAAATTGTACCTTAGCTAATACTAGTTTAGTCACCAGAATCACTAATTTTATCGTCATCCATATGTATTATAATTTTTGCAATGGAGTGTTACATTCTGAATTAATTTTTCGACTGTCTCGTAAGACACTGCTGTTAATTTCGATGTTCTAACAACTGCCTTTGCTTTTGTTCCATAATTTTCACTTTTCAAAGTGTTGTACATGTTCCAGATTATCAGGGACTTTGATGGGGTTCAATACTCCAACGATTTCTTGCAATATCAATATCGTTTTCTCTCTGGGTCGAAGAAAATGCTTAATTGTTAGAAAATATTTTAAATGCGTTCAACACGATAATAACCTTAAATATGACATTGGAGATGTGGCTCAATGATATCGGTATGTTGCATTAATTTACGTCGGTATTAATTAGTAGTACAAAATATTAGTGAAATTGGTATTTTCTAATGTTTATGTTTTGATATAAACCATTGATTTGCTATACACCAAGTAATGTGTTTCAAATTTAAGTATTTCAATTGCTGTGTTCTTTTTGATCCTTTTGCATTAGGATGCAAACGTATGCACAAGCGCACTCGTGTTTTTTTTTCATCAATTAGATCGCGCGTTTTGCATTCTAACGCAAAAAACACAAAAAGAATAAAGGTGTAGTGTAGTGAGGCATAAGCCGATGCTATTTATTACGAGGCTAATTCATAAAAGTACACATTTGTAGGATCATTCAACAAATTTACAAAATCACTTGGAGGTTTTCCATCCAAATGAATTTACTACAGTTAGGTATGTTAGAAAAGTAAGATGCAAGACAAGAATAAATTCCAATAATTTAGTAGCGACTGACAAATCTAAAAAAGCTAAATTAGATACCACATCTAATTTAGCTTGATGCTTGTATTAGATAGTATGGAGTTTCCACTACATGGAAGACCAGTACCTAACCTTGATAAATGACAAAAGGCATTTCAAGATATTATAAAAATGATAAATTTTCAAAAAGAAACAATAAATTCACAGAAAGTGCGTGATGCATTTATTGAACAGGCAATTAAAATTTTAAATAAATGCACAAGAACCAAAGGAAAAATAAAATGTTTGAAGGTAGATACAGATAGAATAACTTGCATGAGCAAGTCATTCTTAGGAATTAATGTGCAATTTATAAAAGACAATAAATTACAATAATAAGTCCGAACATTGCACATTGCCGACTATTTAGAAATTATTATAAGACAAACTTGTGCTGTGTATGGAATTGGAACAAATCAAATTTACACAGTGACTGTTGATAATGCAGCAAATATGTTAAAAACAATCAGAATTTTAGCAGAAGAAGACGATGGTGATAATGATAAGGAAAGCATGGAGAATATGGTCTTACAGGCTAAGAAATAATAGACGTTTTAACCAATTCCGCTTGTAACGAGTTCTTGTCAACACCACATTTTAAAATTAAAGCAGTTTGATGTGCAGCACATGCTTTGCAATTAGAAGTTGTATATTTATTAAGAAAAGATGAAATTTCTATTATTCAGAAAGCTAAAAAAGTAGGAAAGAGATTACGCACACCTCTATTTAAGTTAATTTTGGTTGCAGCAAAAAAAAAAATCTGCAGTACTAGATTGTTTGACAAGACGGCATTCCACGTTTGATATGTTGGATAGGTTACTAGATCCACTGGGCAAGATACTGGGCTTTATAGAGAACACCAAGTTGCTCGAGTGGAAGTAAGGGATTTAATATGGACGGTACAATGAGCACCTAGCTCAAGTTCCTGGACTATAGGTGCCCACCCTAACTAAATGAATGAATGAATGAATGAATGAATAGGTTACTAGAATTGAGGAAATATTGCGAAACAATCAACTATAAGAACGTTTTCTGCATGAAATGTTGATTTCGCAAATGAATTTGTTGAAAATTTGAAAAGGCGACAATCTACGTTATTTGACAATGACCTACTTTTAGCTGCAATCTATATGGACCCTAGGTATAATGTTATTTTAGAAGACAAATAAATGAAAGAAGCAAAAAAAAAGAAACGGAACAAACTTTAAATCAAGAGGATGATAATACAATTGAGGGTACAATAAATATGTCAGAAGAAGATGAATTCGAATTTTTTTTAAAAAACGTGGAAATTTCGCGTGCGCAAAATTGATCACAAAGTAGAGCTTTATACTCCACAATCGAAAATAAATTAGACGAATTTTGGGAGTATCATAAGAATGAAATTTTGATGAAAATTTTGTTCTTAGCTGATAGTGTATATAAGTTTTCTCTTCTTTCTTGAGATAGCGGCTTTTTTATATAAACTTTTTTTACATATTTATTGATTATCATATTAATTTAATAAATAGTTCTTTACGTTTCGGCACATTTTTTGTTATCTTTCTCAGAAATTTAATTTTTGTTTACAAAGTTCTACAACTTAAATATTAATCTATATTAATATTAATATCTAATTTTAAAATTTTGGGAGAATCAAAGAACAACTGCATTGAACAAATTAGCAGAAGTAGATCTGGCTGTACCACCTACACAAGTTACTCTACGTTAGAACGATATGTTGACTATTCGTTTAAATTAAATATAATAAAAATTAATTTCAATAAATGTGTAAGACATATTGTAAACGTTATGTTGAATAAAAGTATTTATAATTTTGGTTTTTTTTTTACACTTTTCTGAACCGAAAATACCCGATATATAACCGAAAAAGAATCGATATCGGCAGAGTAATCGAAATCGATACCTTCATGAATTTCGGTTCTACATAACTGTTATGGGAAATAACTGTTTTGGAAACCGAAATCGTTATCATAACTGTTTTGGATTACTGATCTGCAGTTTAGGGTTAGGGCACAGATTAGCGCAGTATGCACGTCTGTTCTATATCCAATCTCATTTATTAGTCAAGTATTGAGGGCGTTTGTTGACATTAATGTTGTGGTAAAAGACAGACGCATGTACAAGTCAGGCGACTTTTGCATGGTGCTTTGGCTAAATATGTGGAATAGACATTCTACATAGTTTAGCCAATCAACATCTTTTAGCATATCGTGTAGGTACCCTCTGATACTTTATAGTTCTAAAAATTAGTCTGGCAGACAGGAGTTTTGTACTAGAGGTGCGAACAGAGTGGACCGAAAAATTCTAGATGCGGGCCGGGCCGGGATTTTTTATAATGGCACGGACGGTCCATAAAGCTTGTTCGATCCGTCAAGCCCGTATGGCGCGCTGATTTCATTTGTGACCATTTATAGCATTTGACTAATACTTACATGTGAGCTTGATGTGGAACAAGTTTAAAATAAGTATAATTGAAATCACACAATTCCATTGTAATTAATGTATACCATTTGTCTATCTGGACTGACAAATGCGATGGGACGGGCCGGGTCGGGTCAAGCTAACAAAGAAACGGGCCAGACTGAGATAATTGTCAAAATGCGCACCTCTATTGTGCACATGTTAAACTCGTAGCTTTTCATACTAATTGCAAGATTTGGATCGTATATAAAATAAATATAAAAAAAATGTTTTTTTTTATATTTTGACCCTGGTTTACCTTCTTAAGGACTAATTTCGAAATTACTGCATTATCTTGCAGAAATATGTTCTTGAAGAAATGCGCATAGTAAATTTGACTGGAAAGGCAAGCATCAAAAATTGTAAACAAATTTATGTTTTAAAGTAGGTACTTATACGCTAATACATATTTAAGTTTTATTCTTTACTTATAAAGGCAACACAGATTTGAGAAATTTCTCTCATATTTTCGAAAATATTACTCAACAAGTCCAAAACAATCCAAATCAACAAATGAACACGTACTCTACGTCACTTACAGTGCAATCTGCGGCAACTGCTTTCGTTAATATATTTGTCAGTTAATGTTGATGTTAACTTCGCGCTCTGAGTATATAACATGTGTTTTAGTGGGGACTTGATTCAGTCAATTGTAGGTAGTAAAGTAGTGCGCGCGTTCCGATAAATTCAAAAACCAAAACAGGATGGCGGTAGATAAGAAAATCATCAACGTTTTCCTTTTAGGATTAGCGTTTATGTTAATATTTACAGCTTTTCAAACAATAGGTAACATTCAGGTATGTAGTTAGCAGTAATGAAAATGTCCTTGGAATTTTAATTTTAATGATAATGTATAACTTTCACACAATTCGAGCAATTAACGCTTTAAATGAATGCAGATTACTAAAAAAAACTGTTGTTAAAATTACGTATGCCAATTTATAATTTAATTAATTGTTTAATATATGTGGATTTGAAGATAATTAAATATACAATATATTTGTTGTATGTTTTTTTTTTTTTAGTAAAGTTTCAATTCGTTTGCAGTAGAGTGTTTTGATGAAATATACTCTTATGATGTCTAGATAATGCTGTTGCTTGAATTTGTGACTATTTTTCGTCAATGCTTATTATTTTCAGTTTACTATAAAACTGCCAACAATTCTTTTTTTGACTCATTTCGAGTAGTTGAATTAACAATCCATAATCAATTTTTTTCGAAATTTTGTCTTGGTACAATATTTTTTGGAGACCAAAATTCTGTCCTAAATATAATATCGCCCGTTTGCATTCATATTTAAACATATCTAACAATAGTATTAAATTATGCAATTAAGGTTTTTAATAGCAAAAATAATATAGAGCGTAAAGTGTAAGGCTAAAAAACTGGAATTATTACAATCACATAGTTTGTATTCATGTAGAGGCCGACTGCTTTCGTCACAGACACACCTCCAGAACTGTAAACCACTACACACTGTTATTTGACTCTACAAAGCAAGCGGTTCGCAGAACACATACGTGTTCATTGTATGTATTACACATATATAGGTATACATAATTCGCATTTTCTGTACTTACAGACTTTCTTTTTAACGACATCATTGAGATACGATGATACATGCGGTTAAGATCAGGTGTTCTCTTTTGTTGTTAAAAATAAACAGTATATTCTACAAATATAACTTATTCTAAGCTATGGATCAGACAGTCAATTATTTTATTTACTGTTAATTTTTCATTGCTAATTAATGCGATGACAATGACATGTATATCTTATCACTTATCACCCAGCAATAGGGACGTAGTGAAATAAGACTGAATTGATGATTTCCAATATGTATATTTATACATATTAATCCTTAGCATTTCTTTTTTTCTTATTTAGCCAATACTCTCAACATTTATTTTTTCTTTTATTTTTTGGACATCTAGTCGGAGGTAATAAAATAACTATTTTCTAAAACCTTTCAGCATCTTAATGCCCTTTCTAATTGCCAGAACAATCCTGTTATTTATCGTAATATCACGGTATTAACAATGTTTTAAAACTTTATTTAAAATTTTATAACAATTTAATTATCACAATAAGATTCCTTAGTCAAAACTAATGTCAATGAGATTTGAATTTATACTGAAGATGATAAATGATATACGGGATGATTTTTTTAAAAACGACCCACCTCAAATATTTCAGACACTAAAAGGAATTTAAAAATTTTGAAAAGCACATCTACTTTTCATTCAAGGGGGAGACTATTTGACATATGAATTACATTTTTGACGTTTACAACTGCACTCCCACGAGTATAGTGAACCCAAAATGAGAAGTACATATGTTGTCATCGTAGAAAAGAGGAACTACATAAAGTCATTAATAGTGAGGGTGGTTTTTTTTTACGATAGAAATTACATTAATACTTCTGTCAAAGTGACAGGAACACCCCTAAAGCTACTATAATAGACTCTTCCGACGATTCCAGCGCTCAAAGCGGATATGACGACATATCTACTTCTCATTTTGAGTTCACTTTATCTCCTCACAAATTTTAAATGGAACGACCCATTCTGTGGTATCTCAAATGAAAGCCTCTTTAATAGGATTATGATGATGTTTCACTTGTTCACTTTTTGTTTAGTTTATCATCGAAAAATGATAATTTTCATAGTGTACAATCTTACAATCAGTTGAGCGTAGAAAGCGTAAACACAAAATAAGAGAAGCCGTTGATGTTATTTTTGACAACTGTCACGTTAGTTGCTGTCATTTAACTTCACCTGGATTACGTAAAAATAGTGTACTCTATTGCTGAGAGGGTGAAAGTTACTTACATTTAGTGTGTTGAGCAATGCGCTCATGGCACACCAAGGATTTTTAATCAAAGACATCCAGATAAATCTATCCAGGTGAAGTTGAATGACAGTAACTAATGTGACAGTTGTCAAAAATAACATCATTGGCTTCTTTTATTTTGTGTTTATGCTTTCTACGCCCGTGACTGTAAGATTGTACAGTATGAAAATTATCATTTTTTCGATGATAAACTAACAAAAAGCGAAACAAGTGATACATCACTTTAATCCTAATAAAATAAGCTTTGATTTGATTTTAAAATAAAATTTTAAATTTTATAACAATAAGATAAACCAAACTAAAATTCTCTAGTCATAGTGAATTTTGAAAGAAATTAATTATTGATTAAAATTTCATAAAACTCTTTTTATTAATACATCCACGGTGACAAAGTTACTGAGTTCAAATTTGCGCAGTTAATTCCTAATAAACGAAATAACATCTTTCAATAAGTATAACATTTTAAACTCAACTGGGCACAATAAAATAATGGAAAATCCCAATGGTAGATATCCTCAGGGCTGAGCAAACTACATTCCAAATGTGTTTCAAATATAAAATACATTTATTTCAGATATTAAAAATACTATAAACAAAGTATTCAAAGAAAATAAAGTATTTTAGTAATCTGCTATCGGCTGCTAGGAGAAAAGCCTTACGTTTTCGTTCATAATAATGTAAGTAAAATATGTTTAATGCTATCTAAAAAGAAATAAAATAGTGTTCTACTATCTCTTTATTCACATTTTCATTTCATTTTAAATAAACAACCACTTCAAAAAGTTTATCTGTTAAACAACTTTTTGAAGGAGTATGTATAAACCTTACAAATGAAATCTTTTTTGAAATAGTATTTTTGTTAGTTTCTTCGGACATCATACAAATAGCAATTACGTTATCTGTTCAATTTTGATATTTTGGAATATTTCCTATTTAAAATCATGGGAACACTGTCAGTTTCGTTATTATTTGTTCCCATTATTTCTAACGATTTCATTGAAATAATATTGTTATCATTATTATCGAAATACGAAATCGAAATGCATCCACAATCAAACTATTCAACTTTAGTAATTAAAGTAAGGTTAGGGAGGCACAGAGCGTCAAATACATGGTATATTATTAAATAAACATCGTTTGCATGATATGATAACACCGGTAGCGCTCTCCGTATAAATACACGGATACTCGATTTTGGCACGCGTTATTTTCCAATTATGGTAACTATGTACTATGAAGGCGTCTGGCGCTCATATGCTAGTAAATAAAGTAATTTGTATTTCAAAATACACAAAATACTTCAAAAATATATTTCAAATACAAGACAACATTATTTCAAATATAAAATACAAATACGTATTTGAAATATTTACATTTTATATGTGCGCAACCCTAGATATAGTGTTGGCGATTATTGGAAGGATAGGAATGTGTTGGACTACAATGCTATCTATAAATTCGTATCGGTGTGAGATAAAAGAATGCAGCAATGAAAAGTTCCTTTGCACTGAGACAACTGAATAATACGTATATACCCTTTTCCTGTTCTAGCAAGTAGAAGCCATATTTGCCTTTCTTTTATTTTTTACTTTAGCCATCTATCAGTCTATCAATATGGTGTATATTCTGGCTAAACAAAACAGTACCTAAAAAAATATATTTAAAATCACAAATCATCCACTTATTTAGCCGCATATTAAAAAAAAACATAAAAGCAAGTTTATGCATAGATGTAATTTTGATTTAGATTAAAATTCTAGCTAAAGAACTGGAACAACACCTGGAACGATCTAGAAATAATTTATGTTAACAAAGATAAAAATAGTAGTAATAATAATTGCACGGAAATTACTAATTTTACGAGAAAATATGTAGCGCTATTTTCCACTTATAATAATACAATTTCTTGATGTATTCTCTTTAGAGATCATCATAAAAATCACATAAAAATTTCAGGAAAATACCACATTATTATTGAAAATGGTTTTCCAATTGCTAACAACATGCTAATATAACGTAATATAAAAATTACATTATTTATTTTTGATCATTGCTAATGAAACACGTATAATTTGTGTCAGAAAAAAGAATGTTGCAATTGAATTGTGGCGCATATATTTACACGTATGAGTGGTGATTGTATTTAAAATACAATAATTTTATGTCACGCCAATTTACAAGAAATTTAAAGAATTAATTTCGAAACTGTAATAATTTAGAAATGTACACATAGGTACGGCACGTATACTTCACTAAATAATTGGAGTCATAATAACAGATTTAAGTTGAAGGGGTAAGGAGAAAAGAGGTATGACTGCAAAGAAAAAGCATAGCGGCGAAATTTATACGATTAAACAATCTGGACCCTTTTACTTCTCACCTTTCAGATTATGAAGTTAATTGTTTATTGTAGGGATATTGAAAAAAGGTTCCTACAATTTTGATAATTAATTCAAAATATCGAATAAGTATTTTCTTTGATTTTTTTATTGGTGCTGGGGTATTTTATGTAGTATATTAAATATTCGAGTTGATAACAGCAGACACTCTGTTTTATATTCACAGCAATTTTTATTTCTAGCATTGTTTCTTTTGCAAATAGGTAATTACGTTTTCATAATGATCAGCTCCAAAAATACCACGACTAAATGTTTATTTTTAAAACCTTTGTTTTATGGCCAACTTGATTAGTTTTTAATTATTTTCCAGGGATTTGATAAAAAAATGACCTACAGAATTTTCAATGTAATTAGGTAACCTTAAAGGCTACTTATTATACATCATACATACTAAATGTTGAACGTTGTGTTATTCCTTATCATGTTATGTATATTTATACACATGGCCAAGGCCAATACTTGTATTCTTTACATATATGATGTATCAAAGTTATATCAAAGTGCAATGACTAACATTTCAATTTATTTGTTCTTTCTCGTAAATTTTGCATTTTAAGGGTATGCACCTACCTACATTTTACAAATTATTAAATAATTAGTGCTATTACAATGAAATTATTAAGGTAAAGTCAGGTAAGTGTGTAACCGGGGCAAGTGTGTAGTTTGGCTATATTTATTTTCAAAATTAAAATCTGGATGTTCTCTGTTATATTACTAATGTACTAAACTTTATACTAGTTTTACAAAAAAAATTCACACCTCCTAACGTGTAATAACTTAGATATCTTGTAAATTTATCATACCTCATTAAAAAGGCATTAATATAGTATTATACTCTTGGTCGAACTAAAGGATAATGCTATTAATATATAAAATGCGGAACGGTTACACACTTGCCCCATTTTGCTGGGTAAGTGTGTAGTATTGACAGTGTTTAAAATTTATTTTTTTCTAGTAAACCATTGATAATTATAAAAGGCGTATCTCTTGAAGGCTTACAACTGGGCATATATTACGTAGTTCTATGTGTAAAATTTATCAAAATGGCTTATTATGTGAACAGTGTTACATTTTCTTCACACTATGCAATTTTTACTACACACTTACCTGACTTTACCTTATCTAAATATAGGTATTATTATACTTACTCCAAATACAACAGAGAAGCTCTGGAATTAAAAATAAATAAACTATAAATAGTAAATGAGCTTTTTTGGGATAAATTATTTTTTTCAATTCACATATCTAAAAATCTACATTTCAGTCATATGCACTTACCTGCATTTAAACACTTAAATAAATAGTGCTCTTACAATGAAATTGTAATCTAAACATCCATAACAGATATCGAAAGAGAAACTGCAGAATGAAAAATTTAAAACTATAAATAATAATAGTAATAGTAAATAAATAAGTCTTTTTCTAAGAATTGACACATGGTCAATTTTCAATATTTCTACGTTACTTTCCAAAAAAATCCAAACAATTTAAAACCAGAATTAAGGTTTCTGCCGTTTTTACAGAATGATAAAGATCTTAATCTCCTAAGTACCTAATAGAGCTTTATTTGGGTTAAACTATTTTCTACAACGTACATATCTAAAGAAATTCTTTAGATTCTTCTTTTTTACCATATCATCAATTCTATCTTCACATACCTACAACACCATATCAAAATTATATCAAATATCAAATTTTTGAAAGCTTAAAAAAAGTACTTGTCTACTATACATCACTGAATTTATAAATTATATATTATATATATGTTTATATTATTTACGAAACGTAATTTCGTCTAATTTTTAATAAGCCAAAAAAAAAGGTTGTCAAATAATTTTGAACTCCTTCTTCTAGTCTCTCTCCCTTTAAATATAATTACTATTTTTTCTACCTTCAATATGAATCTCCGTGAATGTGTAAAATATTTAGTTTTACCATTTTAACAGATAACAAAGTAATTCTAACATGTTTACATTTATTTTATGTGTATTTATCATTGTTTAGTGAATATTTTGTAAGATTCTACCACTTTGGAGTGTTGTTGCAAAATAGGACGCCTTAAGTGTGTGTTATGGCGCGTGAGCTCAATTAATCTAGTTGTTCATGTTTATCCTTTAACTATTTATTGATTGGCAAATTTTTGCTTTCAGTTCATTGTCAGCATTGTCAGTTATGTCAATTAAACAATAAGTGACAATATGAAAGATAAAGGATATCTGAAAAACAATGATCGTATATGCCCCAGGTCTGAGCATATACATGTATAATTCATTAATAATTGCATGAACATAGGAGTGTCTTTATTCCAAGTGCATTTAAATGGAAATTTTCCTATCGATTTGTTATATGAGTGAGATAAGTTTTTATAAGCGTAATGCTGAAGGAATATAATAATTGTGCGGTAAATGCAACTGTTTTTTATTTACATTCTTAGGGTTATCTGAGTAGGCTTTTGGCCTATTTTTTCGCGAAACAAAAATATTTCTCGACACATCTTAAATAATATTATTGTTTGCCAACTTTGATAATTGTGAGAGCATATTTATCTTCTGAAGGAAACATCGGTAGAGAGATTTGCACGCAAATTAAGAATATAATATGCAGTAATTTTTTTTTATGTAAATTAATTTTACTAAAAAAATAACATCTGAGTAAATTTATATAACAAGCAGAAAAGGTTTGTAATCAATGGTACTAAAACATGTTTTCTCTGCGAGTAATTTAACATTTTATTGCAAATAATGTGAATTATCATTGCATAAATGTAAACACATAAGGATTTAAGAATAAGATCGAAAGTGGAATACTTTCACATATACTACCCCACGCCTCCACCAAAATTGGATACACTTGTATGTTATATTAATCTTTACCAAGGACAATTTTGCCTGAATTCATGTTTTTCTAAAATAATAGTATATACTATTACAAATTGATATAATTTTCAAACATTCAAAATTGACAAACAATTTTCAAAAAAAAAAACATGTCTTGTTCGAGTCTGAATAGCCGATAGATCAAATTGTGAAAATTCATTCTGACATAATAATTATGTATATTTCCGTCAAGAAGACACATTTTTTTCCATTTTCAAAAAGCTGTCCAAACTATGCCACAGCAATATACAGGGTGATTCACGGAACCCGTCCATTAAACGTTCTTAAATTTGCAATGATATCTCGATTTTGAAATCTTAAGGTTAAGCATGATCTGTTTAGAAAAAATAACTTCATCTATGTCGCACTTCCGATTTCATCGAAAGTCATGACTAACTTTGATATTATAAATACAAAGCTATGTTTTTAATGCATTTTTAAGCATTTTAAAGGCAATTTTATAAAACATCTGTTTAAGGTTACCGTTTCAGAGTTATTTTGGTTTTTGTGAAAAAAAAATACAAAAAATATGATGCATTAAATGAGTATAACAGCTGTACAGTAAAATGTAGAGAGTTTTTAAGAAGTAAGCAATTTACGGTTGATTTGGGGTAATTTCTTAATACTAAAAGTATTTTTTTTTATAAATGGAACGTCCCTGTATATTTTTACATCATGTGATGTAGAATTGTATTCTCTATCGAAAAGCTAGTATTAGTACAAGAAAGTACTAATTCAAAACTACATTTTCTGAAAATCATTAATCCTGAAAGAAACGATAGAGATAGTTAAGTATGAGAACACCTATAGCTTTTTTAGAGAGTTCAATTTTATATCACATGGTGTAAGAATATACAGAGCGTGCCGTTTGAAAAAAGTACTTCTAGTACTAAAAAGTTACGCCAAATCAACCCTAGATTGTGGGATACCCTGCATAATTTTGTTTACTTTTTAATCCTTGGTTGAATAGTGGAGGACACAGAAAAATTCAATGGCGCAACACTGAGATTTTTGAGAGATGATAGGTAAGGCATAGATTTTCCACTACCAATCCATGCGTTTAAAAACAGTATATATTTATCAATTTTTGAACAGCTTGATGATGATGAGTTTGGCATCTATTTGTTAGTGGTTTACTGGATTTTCATACATGGGAGTACATTAAAAGTAACAACTCATAAGATACTACGTTTTTACAATTAAAAGCAAAAATAAAACGCATATGTTTGTTTTGTTTAAAATAATATTTAATTATAACAAAAATAAAATAACTTATATAAAGTGGTACGTAAGCATCAGTGGACAGAATAAAAAGAAACACAGTAATATAAACGTTTTGGTGTAGGTAGGCACTTGGTACTTATTACATAAAATTTGTAAACATATAAAACTTACGTAATAAAACATAAACTTGTTTAATACTTGCATATTACATATATGTTATAAAAGTTAGTTTTAATACTAAGGCCTTTTACTGTTTAAGTTTGAAAAATTACTTGCTTTTGATTGGGAAAATTACCTCATTACTTCTTCAGATAATTTTATGAAATTGAAAATTGAGGAAATTAATAACTATTAAATTTAATTAAAAGTTAATTGACTAAATCCTGTTTGAATGGTGTAGATAATAAAATTAAAATGTAATTGTGCTCTCCATTCACGTTTAATTTAAACAATGTAAAATTTGTTTAAATTAAATGAGAAAGGACAATTACGTTTTAATTTTATTATCTACACCATTAATTAAAACTGTTCAGATATTATTTACGGTATTATCAATTTGACGAAATCTAATACAGATCAACACTTGATTGCGTAAATCTTCAGAGACTTGTAACTCTTAGTTCTTTATATTGAATATTTAACTAAAAATAGAGAAGAATAGTTGACAGTACTCATTATCATGAAGATGAATATACATAATGTAGAACATGTCCATTGTCGAGTGTTTATGCTATAAAGTCAAGGCCCCATACATTTCTCTTGCGATCTTGGTGTACTATTCAAATCCGTCTTATTACAAATATTAATTTTTATTCAGAACAATATTGCTTTTGGATTAAAGCCAGATAGTTACTCACATCAGATTATATACAAAGTATATAATAATCATTTGTTTTTAACTAACGTTCTAGCTGCAGAAATCCCAATAATGTAAGTTATTCTTCGTTGAAACTGTTACGATTTTATTTGCGATTTCGTTCTAACGATTTGATGTTTGTAATTGCATCATACGTACACAAATATAATAATTTATCAAATTACTGTTAAGTACCTAGATATTGTTAGTGGTAATGCAAGAAGCGTTTCTTATTCCTTTCTCTTCGTTTTGTATTCCTAAATAAAGTTAGGTAATAATAATGTTTTATTCAGTTAGTACAGCAAATATTTGGTCAAGTTACAACAGAACAAGTAAGCAAGTGTTATTGCAAATTGAGTTATGAAATGAATTTTTAAAACGAAAACATTTTTTTAGGAAATGTAAAATACGTGGGAAATGATGCATTCAGACAAATTCACCGTTAATCAAAATTTAATTTTAGCAATTCTCTGTGAACGTATTGGAAAATCTAAATGTATAAATATATGCAAATTACAATTATATTTATCCCAATTTTGATAGTATTTCCAGACATTCTACTGACGCAAGCATTAGAGGCATAATTTCATTGTTTGGCGACTTGTAGTATTATTATGCAATTAGTTCGTTATTAGTATTTATTATTTAACTATTTTAAAATTGTCCATTGGTATTTTCCTATTTGTCGTACTATAATTAACATTCCAACGTTTTTGTGACTTTAATTTTCGAATTACTTGACAGCTTAGCATTTTTTAATAGCGATAATAAATTTATTGTACCTATAAAAATATTGCATTTAAATCTCCAAAATGTGGTCACAACATATACAAAAGTCAATCGCATAACCCACGCGTTTCTGAAGGTTTGTACATAATTTAAATTTTGCAAAAATACGCCTAAATACACTGGTTATTTAGTTCACGGTCTAATACAAATATTAGGTCGCCACTATAGATTTCAATGAAAAAGACAAAATAATAAATGTGCAGATAATAAAGAAACATATTACAATTGCGTCACTCTCAGCGATTTTAGTTTTGGTGCGTTTAAAGGTCGGGGTTTTAATAGATTTATGTAAATAAATTGTTTTTTACTTTCACTATAATGTTAGTGATCTGATGCAATATTGACGTTTTACGCAGTAATCTCAAGTTAAAAGTCAATGACATTGTCTGGTAATGTAACGCGTGGGATTTTTGCATTTCTACATAATCAGAATGAAATTATATGAAATGGGTATTTCAGTAATTTACGAACTGCATATTATATACTGACTTGTTTTCTCGTAGATATGATTCGCTATGTAATCAGACTCTTTTTTCTTTAAGTAATTTTTACATTACGAAACAATGCTGGTCATATTTTATTTCATGCAATATTTTATATTTTCAAGTATATTATTGAAAAGGAGATATAACGTGCATGTTTACACATATTCTTACATATGTATTTAATAGTAAATTTTACAGACACTTGTTTTATCTTTAATTTAGTTTACCTACTTGTATTAGATAAGTTGAATATAGATTTGTTCGGATTAAGCTTTAAGCGCTTCTATTACTCTTTAAGAAATGTTCAGTTCAGTATGCGTATAAGCAAAATGTTCATACGGTTTAAAGGCGATTCTAAAACAAATTCATATACAGGGAGTACCAAATCCACGGCCGATTCATGGATATGCTCATATCTAGAACGGTTCTATTCCGGTTCGAGAAAGAACCTCAACAAACTTTCCATATGCTTCCTTAGTTTAAATTATATAATGTGGCAATACGGATATAAAAAGTAAATTAAAATTCAATTATGTTTATGACAAGTTTTGCAATTGACAACTTTTCTGATCCATCCTCACTGCCGATTTTTTGTGTTGAAAAAAAATTTTTAACTGCGGTCTTTTAATTTTAAACTTATTATATTATTAATACAAAAAAAAAGTGAAAGTGTCAGTCGCAATTTTTTTGCAATGTGTCTAATGCTACGCTAAATGCTAAGTACATAGTAGCACCTGGTTAGGATTCAAATTTATTACAATTGGATGGAGAAAGTCCACCGAATAATTAAATGAAAAATGTTACATTTAGGATGACAATTGCCATAATAATTATACCAAGGGACGGTTTCATAATAAATGTTAGTTTAGCACTTTAACGAAAGTCTGTGTATTATTTATAACAACTTTAATTTAAAGTAATTTTAAAGCTTTAAAATTATATATTGAAACTCACCCTAAGAGCCGTTTTACACGTACGAGAATTTTTACTTAAATCATAACAAAAATTATCCCGAAAATTTTGGTAAAAAATTTTGTCGCGACACTTTCAGGTCATTTTACACAGGAATAAATGTTAACCGGAATTTTCACGATATTTGTTGTTATAAGCAGGCGCATTTGTTAAATTAAATTGTTATTTGATTATGGTTATCATAGAAATCCTAAATAAATAGCAGTTAACCGATAAACCAGCAATCATAATTGTTTGGATTTTACAAATCTGTTACTTTGCGTTAAAAAAATCACAGTAGATATTGTGAACTGTTTTATATGGAATGTTTCGCACATCCATTTACCATGAGAATATAATATAATAGACCAAGCGAATCACTGTGTATATAATAATAACTAAATTAGTTTGTAACTGAATTGAATTTTTAGAAAACAATTTTGGAGAATATTTCCGAAGAAGACCCAGATTTCAAAGGCGATGGCTACACTAGTTTAGCGATCATCTACGCCGTATTTGCAATTTTCAATTGGTCGGCTCCGTCCGTCATCAGTATTATTGGACCAAAATTCTCAATGGTATTTGGAGCTGTTACTTATGTATTATTTATTCTATCCTTTCTGGTACCGAGGACGTGGTTGCTGTACGTAGCTAGTGTCGTGATTGGGATAGGCGCCCCGATGATATGGACCGGCCAGGGAAATTATCTAACATTGAATTCAACTCCTTCAACGATCTCCAGAAATTCTGGCGTATTTTGGGCGATGTTACAAGCCAGGTAAATAAAAATTCTATACATGTATACCAATGATCAAGAACCGCAATCATGTACAATCACCATATATCCAATTTGGTCCACCCTGTACAAGATGTTTGTAAATAAGGTATTGTAAAGTAGAGGGAATGCACATTTACTTAAGCGATATATTGACCGCATACTTGGGCAATATAAAAATTCTCATAGTGCAATGACATTGCCTGAAGCGATTTGGTTATTTTGGTCATGTTGTTGACTTTTAACGTCTTGATTGTAATAAAAATGCTTGGAAAGTTTTATTTTAAAGCTGTATGAGTATAGTAGTTCACAATGCTGTACCCGTTTATACACGTCTATGGGGAAATGTGTATAAAATGCTATTACTTCATCACTTCAGATAGGAAAGTTTCTTCTAGGAAAAAATAGTGTAAATTAACAGTGACCACATAACTGTAAATATATGTCTGTATGTGATCAAAATTTCTTTCTTCCTGAAGCTTTTTCTACTGCGTGTAGACATTGTACTGTTTGTTATGTACTAATTCGTACAAGACGGTATCTTGCGACCTTCATTTTTTTGTAATTTAAATTTAATTTTATCTTGTGCAACAATTAAGATGTCAATGTTAATGCTATCAATTTGGGACACATGAACTACAAACATCGCTTTTGTTTTTAGTAATGCTATTTAAATATACATATATACGTTAGTGAATTTAGATGATCTATTTGATAATTGTAGCGCCTTGCACAATATTTACTGCATTAAATTTTCGTATTTTTGCATACTAAAAACGCTTTTTAAAGCTTTCGTAATCTGTACATTACAGCATGTTTATTGGAAATCTTTTCGTGTACTTTCAATTCCAAGGCTTGGACAAGATAGACAAGGGCACCAGATCACTAGTAATTTGGGTATTATCCGGGATAGGTGTGACAGGCACGGTTCTCGTGCTGTTTCTGCCAAAACCAAAATTGGACGAGAACGTCGTAAGTCCTACGGAAAATCGGGGACCAGTGCAAGCGTTGAAAGATGCTGGAAAATTATTTGTGACGAAGGACATGTTGCTTCTAAGCATAACATTCTTTTATACAGGTAAAGACGTTGTGATTTTACCAAGTCGCAAATTTTAAATCTTATTTCTGCCATAGGAGTTGAATTGTCCTTCTACAGTGGAGTCTACAGTCCTAGTATAGGTTTTACGAAGCAACTAGGCGATGTGGCGACTCAACTAGTTGGGCTGTCTGGAATTTTTATTGGCGTTGGGGAAGTTTTAGGTATTATAAACATTTCTTGATGTTTAACTAGAATTCTACTATTTTTTTGCACGACAGGAGGAGCTATGTTTGGAATATTGGGTGCAAGAACTGTCAGATGGGGTCGGGATCCAATAATAGTTGGAGGTTTTATCGTTCACGTTGCAGCATTCTTCTTAATATTCCTCAATTTACCGAATAGTGCGCCATTTGGCAACACATCGGAAGAAGCTTTTCTGCACACCAACGCTTACCTCGCGATATTTTGTTCGTTCCTCCTAGGTTTTGGGGATGCCTGCTTTAATACTCAGGTTTATTCGATCTTAGGAGATGTTTTCGCAGATGACAGTGCGTCAGCGTTTGCAATTTTCAAATTTACTCAGGTAAGCACTCCACATAGTTTCTATTCGTTTTTTGTAACAATTCCAAATCAAATTAATAATAACTCCGGCAATCTCAATTTTCTATATATAGGTATATAACACTAATTAAATACGAACAAAGTTATACCAGCATATATCTTTTGAACTATTTTCTACTATTTACAGACTTATTTAACAGTATGTTGTAAAAAATGTAGTGCGAACTACGGTTAAAGTATTTTGCATAAGACTAAAATAGAATATAGAGTCTAAAGCCGCACACAAAGCCCTATATTTAAATTATTATATGGTTATAAGGATAATTTTATCTACTTTCATTTATTTCGAAACTTTCCAAATAGTATAAAAAATAAATATTGAATGGTTAGAAGCTGATTGATATTTAAACAACTTATAACGTGACCTCGAATTTCTTGCAAAAACGTGTTTGGCAAATATAAATATCGTGGTATGATTCTGCTATAAAGGTTTCGTTATTGTTATTATCCGTGACGTCGAAGGTATATGTACATATCTGAGTTGTAAATGTTGGAGAAATGTTAGGAATGTAGATATATGTACAATCAAGTTCAAAATTCATGTCTCCGTAAACTATTATTTCTTGCTATTTTTATGAATATAATGTTTCTCTGTGTTTGCTTAAAATATGGCCCTTGTTTCATTAGGCACTCAAGTTTTCATAGAGTGGTGCCTCAGATATGCTTACATCTAAATTAGATATATTATTCGCTCACGAAGAAATTTTAGGGAGACATGAATTTTCTATTTCAATGTGCAATGCGTACAGAAATATGATAAAGGTTTTACATCTCTGTTATTGGTAAAAAAGCTCAATCTGCAATTATTTTGATTTACTATTTAGTACTTTTGTTACAATTAGTACATCTCATCTTTTGCCTACAAATGCATGCTATATAAAAAATATGTTGTAGTAGTTAGGTGACTTGTTTTAATTATTGTTTAGTTATTGGCAGTTCATTCCCGCGAGAATACTGTCGCTTCTGAATGAAAGTTTTTGATCTTTTTAACGGGGAAGCCTACTTCCCTTTTGTTCCCATAGAGCTCCTATGTCCACTGCTGAACCTTTGCCACTTGACTATTTTTCTGCACATGTTCATGTTGATGCCCTTCTATCTCCGGTTTTCAATTCTCATACTATTAATATTCTGCAAAACTCTTTCCAACCATTCGTGGCTCTATTTTACTTTCGGCCTTCCTACGTCCAGCTCCCAATTAGTGATTTTCCTTATAGTGTCCGTATTTTTTCTTCGTATCATGTATCTTAGCCATTTTGTATTGTGTATGGTTTTGCGTTAGTTTGGTGGGCGAATGTCTTTAAACTGCACGTATATGGGCCACTTATATACGTGCAGTTTAGAGACTTAACATATGCAATTATGAAGGGAATACGTTAGTATTTATATTAGTTAGTATTCTCGATAAGAATTTAATGTATTTTTCATTTTAAAATTGCTTCTTTTGTGTTATTTGAGTTAGCAATAAACGAGGTGATGAATTACTGCAAGCTGAGCTAAACTGATTCAAAACTTTGTAAAATTAATAAAATGGGAGGGATTTGGCCGGAGATTGGCCCCACCATTCAATATTGTCACGAACCGCCACCGTATTATGCACTATAGCAGCATAGGTTTACAGGATATGATAATAGCAAACTCTATCGGCAATTTGAGGTTAATAACATTCGGTTTTATCTAGTCATCTTCATTATTACATGTTCTGCTGTTTGATTGCGAAATTTGTTTTTTGTCTAATTGAAATTATCTGCAAAATGTGTGTTTTGTAGTTTAGTCACCCAACTTTTCTAGGTTATTACAGATATTACTTGTTATCTGTTGGCCTCAAAACATAAGATTTGAATGATATTAATATTTACAGTTACTTCCCTCCAATTTTTGCTAAAAGTGCTAAATTGTGTTTCTTATTATTTAAAAATCACAAATGCCAAATTACATTGGCAACTTAACGTTTGAACGATTATAGTTATGAATTAATTATCATTTATTTTATTTATTAGCATTTGTAATATGTCATTTCAATTTATTTATTGTTGTGATCAAATTGTGTTCGGAGAAATAAATCCTGGCAAACCTATTTCATGAAAAAAGAAATGAGTCCAATTGGACACAATTGGAATTTGGCAAATTCAACTGCATAGTCGAGAGCATTAAATTTTGTGGCGACACATGTAGTTACGATACTCGGGGTCAACGCATTGGACATATCGAGAAAATAACATTCAAAATAAGGAGATTGCTTGTAAATTGCTTATAAAAGTCACCCTATTAAGAGAGATAACGGTTATTTTTATTGTAGCAATCAACTCGACGATTTCGCAAGAATGTATTTTATACTGTGACTTACATTTTGCCATTATTTTATTCAGAAAGAAAACCTACTGTTACGAGAAAAACGGTTTAATTTAGGCGAAATCGAAATTGTCTCGAAATTGTCTTGAATAGTAATTCTAATTAAATGTAAACTTATGTTTAACATTGAGTCCAAATTCTATGTTTCTGAAGGTTATTGCAGTAGATGATTCATTTGTTACATATGGAAAAGTTTTCCTAAAAAAACTGTCTGGACAAAAACTATAAAATTTAAAAAGCATTTGATGACAAAGATACTGAATACAGTGGCAGTGTATGTATAACAGTACACATTTTAAAAGGCTTTTTGTAAAAAGTTGATAAAAATCACTGCATTAACAGAGATAACGACTATTTTTATTGAAGCAATCAAGACCACGATTTCACAAGAATGTATTTTAGTATGACTGCATTAAAATTTACCATTATTTTATCCAGAAAGAAAACCAACTGTTAACAAAAAAACTATTTGGTTTTGAAAAAGGCTAAATTGTCTTGGATAGTAGAAGATTGGTCAAAAGCCATGTTTAGTTTAACTCCAAATGTTTCTGTAAGCGATTGTAGGAAATAAATTATTTGTTATAAGTCGTAATGTTTTTCTAAAAATTGTCGGAAAAGAAAAAATGTAGAACTTACAAAGGGTATGGTGACAAAAATTTCAATACTGTGGCAGTGATACCAGTGCAGTAGTAAAAAGTTTGATGTTATGGGGATGTATATCTGAAAAAAGTATAGGTAGAATGAAAGTAATACTGGGACTGTTAGTGCCCCCAAATTAAAAACAAATTTCAAACTATAATCATCTTAGAGCAGAAGAAATCTATCCAGATGAAAATTAGATATTTTTGCAGGATGGCCATTTTGCCACATCACAATTAATCAAACAATCAATTGTTAAATCACAATATAAAAGTTCTATCAATTCCGTAGCCCAAATGCGTTGCATAAATAATCCACAAAAAATTGTAGTTGCTGTACACCCAATATTAACAACAAAATGGGTAACATTTACGAAATTTTTGGAAACTAACTTCCAAATTTAATTAAAATAACATTTTTTAATCTGATCCACTAGAACCATATACTTGTTTTTGTTGTTGTTTGTTGTGTGTGTTAGCATTTGTTATTTACTATATTTATTTAATATGATGAAAAATATATTTGCAAATTTCTCATGGAAAAATATATATGATTTAGTAAAAATATTGATTAAGACACACACATGTGTACAAAAATAATATAGATAACACATGTGCTTACAAGTGTGGTTTATCTTATTTTTGTTACGTCTGAAGATATTTGCATTAATAATAATAAATTGCATTCTGATCAAATTAGGTAATGTTTTTTGGTCAATGCAGTCAGTTGTAAAAGATAGGTATAAAGGTTGCAAAACATTCATTACATAATTTAAATATAAAAACAAGTTTGGTTTGCATATTAAGGTGAATAATTTTATTTACTCAAATTCAATTTTTCACATTTTTATTTGTTTCAGTCTGTCGCCGCGGCTGCTTGCTTTTTTTATTCATCCCACATTGGTCTTTACATCCAACTGGGTATTCTGCTTGGGTTAGCAGTTTTTGGAACAATATGCTTCGTCCTGGTGGAATGGTCAGTCAAGAAAGAAAAAACTTCCGATAGTCAAACTAGTATATCGAGCAGTACGTCAGATCTTGAATCTGAGATTTCGAAATGTTCGTTCAGTGAGAAATAACAATGCTCCGATAAGGAGCTAAAACATAAAATAATGTACACGTAACATACATGCATTCCATAGTAAATAACGACAGTTTCATTGTTTCTGTAGGGAATTTTAAGGTTACATAGTTACCAATTGTGTTTGCATGAATACAATTTCAGGTTTCCTTTTCCTTATTATATTGTTTAGCTATATTAGTGCAACGGTGATATTAACAATAAGGAAACGAAAATATTACTTTTATATTAAGTAATATTATAATTTTAATGGTTTTTAATGTTATAGATAAAAGCATTTCGTCTAGTCAAATTTCGTCAACAAACTTTCTTATAAGTAATTAGAATCCTTTTGTATTACAACATGATTTCTAAACCTAGATTTTTTTACAATGGTTTTTATCTAAAATTATTTCATAGTTCCTTTATAGTTATATGTCTCTTCAAAAGCCATATTTGCGTGTTAAACAATGAGAAGGAAATGGGTATAATATTACTTTTTATAGCTACGCTTATCTTATTTGATATGATTTCGAAAACAAATTTATTTTATTAACAGTATGCGCAAAAATGGTGTTCAACTTATTTTACACATTCGCCATCATGTAATGTACGTATGTTGTGTAGAGTGGAGATTTTTTTCTATTTGTAGTGGAAGTGGATAATACGAGCTTTCTTAACATGGGGTGCTGTGACTGCGTAACACATTTACGGACAATAATTTCGAGACTGAAAATTTGAAACAATTAATTTAAGAATATGATCAGACATACAAATCTATCATTAGGCATTAGATATCAGAAATATGTCATTGACTTTGATTTTGGACACGTGAATGTTTTACGCATAATTTATAATAATTGAAAGGCTTTGTGATTGTCAAAGTTTCCTTATTTATTTATTAGAATTTATTTAAAAATACTCATTACCAATTATTTTTATAGCTGGACTTAATATTAGTTTAATAGCATCCAGTATATTCTAGAATTAAGTAGAATATCTTTTTAACCGTATCTTATAATATGAACACCAATTGTATATACATATACCGTTTGATTTAATTAGTTTTGTTAACACGTATCAATATGTTATCTTTTCCACTTAATTAACCGAATGTGGTATTGCTTCGTGATACTAATTCTCTATTAGAGTTTACCTAGAAGAAAAATCACAGATATCTGCTTCAGAGGTCGTATTTTCTAATAGCGGTATAATTTAAATTGATGTTGCACACACGTTTCGTACATAGTTCAATAATGAAAAGAAAATAAATACAGTTTTTGTACTTTTTATATCAAAAATAGTTATGAATAAACGTAAATAGAAAAATAAATGAATATTATCCTAAATCTTTGTGTTTTTATTATGCGCCTATAATTTAAAACAGTACCTATAACTTATTTTTTCAAAATTTACAAATAAATGCAAATAACTTAAAAGAATCTACAAGAAGTACTTTCCTAGACTTTTGAGTGCCACATTTTCAATGTCTATTTCTTTAAGCACATCATTTTCAAAGGACTATTACCGACAAACTGATAGATCTTCTTTAGAGGATCGCACTTCTCAGTTCGCTTTTGATTCTTTTCATTTTTGAGAAGCGCCATTCTCCATTGCAGTTTTTCTACATTCGCAAAACTTGGTCTTGAATATTCTCTTTTCATTCTTCTCACTTCCATTCTCTACTTCCATCATTCCGCACACTTCTCAAATAATTCGTTAAGGTAGTTTTCTACCAAACGGACAAAACAGAAACTCGTGTTAAAAAACAAAACTGCGATTTTTTACAATTTTTTGACAGTTGTGTTGTGTTTTCTAGTTTTTACTAGGCACATAATCATATGCGGATTTTGGTATAAACCGCTTCTTTTTTTGAATAAAAGTAACCGTTCTTTCAAAGTAATGATAATCAACAGCATCAATACTGTTATTATTATTAAATGATTAATACATAAATATTATACACCTACTTACTTTTCCTCTTATAAACTCAATATAAACTAATCGAATTAAAAATAAAAAAGTTATTTTCTCAAAAGACATTTTGAATGAAACAAAATCTCACCATAAACCAATTGAATTGGACTAAAAACAAAATAAAATTAGAATAAAATATAGTTCGCACGGTGGGAATGCATGTATGCATGTATTCCATCTTTAAGTTTCGTGCATTGAGGTAATTGTAATAAACTTCAGTAAATTCGTAACATTAGTCTTACTATTCGGGATATAAAAATGGATGCGCAAAACATAGATTGGAAAACAGAGGTTAAATACCTAGGCCTTATTCTAGACAATAAACTTTTAGGGAACAAACATAACATAACATAATGAACAAGGCCAGAAAAGCCCTGATGGTGTGCAGAAACTTTGCAGAAAAACTGGGGATGCAACCCGAAAATACTGCTTTGGATGTTTATAGCGATAGTGAGACCGATTATCACTTATGCATCAATAGCTTGGAGCAAAAGAGCTAATCTGGCCACTATGAGAATTAACCTCTCGAAAGTGCAAAGATTACCATGCGCATGCATAACTGACGCTATGAGAACTTGCCTAACAGCAGCTATCGAGGTTGTATTAGATCTTACCCCTTTCCATGTTGTGGTGGAGAGCGTGGCAAAAAGAACCACACTCAGAATGGTCAAAGAAGGAACGATCAGACATAGGGCTCAATCTCCTGACGGCCATAAACCCAAGATGCTCTGGGAATGCCTAAGGAAATTAATAATAATAATAATAAACCCTCCTGTGGGTTTCGGGTCATACATGAGTGGAAGGAAACGAGATAGTGTTAATCTAGCAAAAAAAAGGGGCTGGAATACCTTTTGTAGGGCCTGAACCCTTTTGCGGGATAAGTAGCAGCACAATACTGAAGGAACTGAAAAGAGAAATGGAGCAGACAAAATCTAATTATTGGGAGAATCTGCAGGGAATGAGGCAAAGTAAAATTTTTCTGGTAATGTATAACCAGAAGTGGTTTACAGAATGCATCAACCTGAGTAAGAACAATATTCGATATTAACAGGAATACTTTCAGGCCATTGTAAACTGAAAGAACATCTGAGTAAGCTTGGATTCGCAAAGGAATCTGAATGTAGATTTTGTGGAGAACAGGATGAAACATTCATCCATATCCTCTAAAATTGCATAGCACTGTGCCTAACCTGGGTCTTGTATCCTACACTTTCTGAAAGAAATAGGATTGGGAAGCCAGCTGTAAAGCAGCAAGAATAGGGGTCACAATAGATCCCTTAGGTCGTAGTGTAACATCTCCATACATACATACATACTATTTGAGATTAGTTTTATTACTATCTGGATTTTTCTTTTTAGCGACTGATTCGAAATTATTTCTAATATTATGAGTAAAAATGCCACACGTTAATGAAGAACAACACTTTTTTTATAATTATTAAAAATTTACAAGTAGACATCTGTTTTATACTTGTGAGCCATCTGTATTTCATAAGCAAGCATAAGTAAGGAGCTTGAAGGTATGGAAACTGTCAGAATGCAATAATAACAATTCCACAACCAACAACACAAGCTGCAGCTTGGTTTGTAACTAGACGATTGGAAAGTATAGGCAATTTGAAGATTAATACTAGTATAACATATCAAAATAAAATATACATTAAAATAACATACTTAAGAGAGTTTTATGAAATGCGAGGTTTATTTTTATAACTTTTCTATTATAAATGTTCTTTTGCTATTTTTTTTTATTTTGGGCCATTGAGTATATGCTCGTTTTGACATATTTTCATTTAGTAATATTAAAAACACTATTTATTCAGTAGTATTCTAAATGTTGAAAAATATTGTTTATATTTGTCATAATTGATTGTTATTATATCATTGAATATGATAGTGAAAATAAAATTGTTTTATACATCAACTTTTGTTAAAAAGTCAGTGATGTATAAGATAGTATATCTAGACGTTATTTAAAATAGTGTGTTCTTGAGTTAATTTGTATTTGTTCTAAAGTTAATTGAATTTGTAAAAAATGTAGTTTTTTCACACTTAAAATTGTAATTTCATTTTGGAAAGAAGAGATCAGACATGAGTGTTTAATTATGTGACTATCACTTTTGTGTTTCTCTAATTGATTTCCTTAATATTTGAGAAATATGCCTAAAATAGCAACCTTGGCAACCACGACAGGAAATGTTATATCATTTTGAAGCCGAAGGTGATCCATTAGCTATATACTGCTGTGATAAGACCAGCGATAACATACGGGGCAGTAGTCTGGTGGAAAAAGTCAAAAGTGTCCTCCGCAATGAAGCTGCTAACCGCTGTCCAGAGACAGACATTGCTGGGAATTAGTGGTGCAATCAACAGCACAGGGAGCTTCTTTGGAGACCATTGTGGGCTTCCTCCCGCTGGAGCTTTATGTGAAAGCGGAGACTATGAATGCGACCCTTAGACTGAGAGCCAACAACTTGTGGCATCTCAACTTTAGGGTCGGAGGGCACACTGATATTTCGGGTACGATGTTGTACGTGCCATTGCTGCAAATGCCCACGGACAGTATGACACCCGAAATTATTTTCATTGAAAAGGTGACTAGAGCCGGTATTTGTGGGTCCAACCCTAATCAAAGGATATCCATAACCCTGGGGAAGCATACAACGGTCTTCCAGGCAGAGGTATTCGCACTTGCAGCTTGTGCAGAAATGATTGTAAAATAAATATAATGACTAGGCAGTCTTGAACACTGTAACTAGGTCAAAACTAGTTAGAGACTGCAAACAATCCCTCAATACACTGGCACGAGACTACACGGTGTCTCTGATTTGGATGCCGAGATATGAGGATATAAAGGGCAATGTAATAGCCGACTTACTAGCCAAGGAGGGCTCTAAAAGACACTTCATAGGTCCAGAGCCCGTATGTGAGATTACTGAGGACTCTGCAAGAAGGGAGATCTGGACCTGGCTAGATAAAGAAAGTACAAAGAAATGGAGGCCGACTGAAGGTCAACTCCATACTAAAGCGCTAACAGGGGATGGAGATGCTAGATTCTCCGATAACCTACTCAGACGCAGCAAGAAAGAGCTAAAATCATTACTGGGCTGGTAACTGTACACTGTTCCCTGGAAAAGCATTTATGCAACACAGGTCGAGTAAGCGAACCGTGGTGCGAACTACAGGAGGAAACGAGTTTACATGTAATCTGCACATGTGAGGAATTGAAAGTACTCAGGCAGAAATATTTTGAGAAGGATCTATTGGAGCCCTCTAAGGTTCTCAAGTTTCCACTGCGCCAGATACTGGGCTTTATAGAGAACACTAAGCTGCTCGAGTGGAAGTAAGAGATTCAATAGGGACGGTACAATGAGCACCTAGCTCAAGTGTCTGGACTATAGGAGCCCACCCTAACTTAATGAATGAATAAATGAACATCATTTTGACTTAAAATTGGTGTCCTGTCATTAGTTTTTTTTGGAAAAGATTGTTGCAATGATTACTAAATTTATTTTTTTGATGTTATTAAAGTTTTTGAAATCTTAGATTATGTTATTTGTTGAACCTTCTACACTGAGAAAAAAGATTCTTTAAAACAAATAAAATAATGGTTTGCCGGTATTTAGAACCATAACCATTTTTTTCAGTTAACTCAAAGTAATATATTATGTCAATAACAAGTGACAATAATATTATTTCAATGAAAATGCATTAATTCCAAGAAATTGTTCTTATAAATAACGGCAAAGATATATTTTCTTGATTCAAAGAATCTTTCTATTTAGTGTAAAAAAGGGATAGTTTGTTGTAATATCTAAAACTAATAATTGTTTTTCTATTTAGTAATAGCTACCCTAAGAATATTCTTAACATAGTTTATTCCTCAAATTTTCTTAATACGTATATAAAGTGAAAACGTTGAAGTTCTTGATGTTAAAACTACAAAAAAACGTTTATTTCTAGAAATAGTATGCATTAACAATTATCGAAATTCAATTAATTCTAAGACAGGCACAAATTCATTTGTCAACATTTACATGTATTTTACATAATATTTAGTTTACCTTATACTGACTTTTTTATTAACTTTTGAACAAAACTTAATATATAAATTTAATTTGTATACTTGTAGGTATATACTTATCATTTTATTTTATGATATTGTATGCCACCTGACCAAGTCATAAATAAGGTCTTGTAATATTGAGTTTTATCAGGTGAGCGCAAAACTCAAGAAATTGTATTCTCTTATATTTCGGTACATACTTATAGGTGTGGATTGTTATTAAGCTTATATAAAGATAAATAATACACAGAATACGCCTAAATGATTCCATCTCTAATTTTCAATGTTAAATTTTTTTCACTTTTGATCAACCAATCTTTTCATTTGTTTTTGAAGCAAATTAACCCTTATTTCACATTGAATGAAATAGAACAAGAACGATCTTTCGCTTAATACAAGTAAATAATTATTGCTAATGTTCTACTATTGTTGCAAGTCGCTTTGCATTCCATGAATAATTTGTGCGATGAACCTAATAACATGTCTTCCAATAATTTTTTTTTTATTGGGTCGATGACCGCTTTTCTTCCCCACTTGTAAAACACACTACATTGAGGGGTTAATAATCCTAAAACGTCTCCCATGTTGGATTGTCTCTCCGTTTTTTTTCTTTCTTGTAGCTGTTAATGTCATACAGTACTACTAGGAAATCTGTTCTAACAACTGCTCGTTGTTAGTTCACAAAAGTATTTAATATATGACAAGTATTTTATATTCCCTATAAAATTGCCGTTATTTAAAGTTGTATTGTGCCCAGATGACCAGAATTTAGGTATTTTTTTTTGATTCATTAATCTGCTTAATTATTTAGATATATTTGTTTTCAATTGATAGGAAGTATAACAGGAAATATCTAATATCTTTATTAATTGTAGCAATAAATTATCACTAATTATCACCGGATGTATGATCTGATAGCGCTGACGGCGTGCAGGAGTGTTTTACTGTAACTGAAAACATTTTAGTGGTTCGACCTATATCATATCTAAAAAAGCCGTTACGAAGTAACAGGATAACCTTATCACGTGAAAAATAACTTGCAGCCTATTAACAAATTGCTAGTGACACTGTGGAAATAATTTTCATGATTCGTAATTGGCGTAGGATACATTCCACCAACATTACTTAGGGCAATGAGTTCATCCTTAATTTCACTTAAAATCGCCAACTCAGAATGTAAATGATTTAATGCGCTCTAATAATAATTGAATTTGATTCATTACTGCCGGAATGAGTTTAATGTGTGGTTTAAAGCATTTAACGTGCTGTTGATTGTAATTTCGTTTTTGCATTTTTGCGAAGGTTTTTACTGAGGAAGTGATTAAAAAGTTTTAAAAGGTTTTAAGCGAAATGACGCGATTCTTTGCAAATACATAGAAAATGAGATTTATATCCATTTGATTTTAATTATTTTAAGAATTTTTTGATTCTATAGCGGAAGCAATATTGTTTGATGAAATAAACAACAAATATTGTTTCATATAGTTTATTTTTTAAAAAAAAATCTTTGTAAACAAATACAAATTTCATATATATCCATATATAATATAAAATATATTTTACATATCACAGAGTATCATTTAGACAAATCCATTGTAAAGGGATAACTTAAGGCTACTTCAAGCAGGAATATTTTTACCGAGAAAATAATATGGAATCTGGAGCTATCCTTAATAGCACTATATATATACATACATGATTCCAAGTTACATTCTCATCGAATTAGTACAAAATAGGTATGAGATCTAATTTTGATTGCTAAAAAATAAAAATTACCTACATGTTATATGTATGCAATTAATAGAATATGCAGAAACGCTTTTGGCACATAGAATTCGATGATGCAACTAAGAGTTAAAGTAACACACTAAACAATAACAATTCCAAAATTATTGGAGTAAATACAGAAAATTCTATGTAGAATATTTAAATTAACTAAGGTTAAATCAGCAAAGAGAAGTGGATATTAAATAGTATAAAAAAGTAATCGACATAAAATGTTAAGAGGCATTGCTTTATTTCTAGTAGAGTAACATATAATTCTAGGTAATCATTGGTAGATCCTATACAATGCGGTTAAATTATTTTTTATATTCATATTTTACAAAGCACTATTCGCTAAAGACGTACCAAATAAATATTCAACAATTTATATACATAAGTTATGCATAGAATGTAACTAGTTAATAGTGCCGATTGCAGTGTCCGTAAATAGTTACATTCTACTTAAAAACAGATTACCAATTTGTTTCTACAAAACTCCAATATGGAGGATTACATTATATTATTTACATGATTAATCTATACATATACCATTTTGGACGGGGCTGTCTATTGCCAAAATAATTGCACGGCGTTCAATTGTTAAATGTAAAATACGTATGTACATAAGTTTGCCTTTAATACTTCCCCAACCTTAAATACATTTGTTTCATCACAGCAATTTAAATAAGAAAGTCTTTCGTTTTACAAACTAACTCCTTAAAACGCAATGTGCTTTCCCTTCTTCGGATAGTTTGTTGATAAGGAGCGCCCAATCTTCTAATCTAGGGGCGCACTTTATGGCTAGATCCCCTAATTTTCTCCTAGCCATAAAAACAAATTCACCAATACCGTGCGTTACACCGCAATGTTCGGCCACGTTAAGTTTAATTTCCTTGACATCTTCGCTTGCTGTGGAATCGTCTATCGAATTGCTTTCGATGTCCTTATAGTAGCCGTCTTCAGTAGTGTGCCTGATTAGCTTTGTTATTCTGACCGTCAATTGAGAGATGTGGAGTTCTTCGCTGTTTTCAACGCCATGAATAATGCCTCTAGTTACTGTAACAAAAAGGAAAGAAGAAATGCTGTTATTAATGTTAGTTTTATGGCCTGGTTGCAGGTCGTCAAATACCACGAGAGGGAAAAGTTATGAAAGAGATTTATTGTGGCCGTAAATTTTGATAAATTCCAACTACCTACAGGTGTTTGTTTGGGACTTCGGACGTGCCTTTTGTAGGAAACGTGAATGTAACAATGTTAGTACGTGCTGTAGCATGGTAAACATAGGATTTAAGTTATTTTTATTAGTAAGCAGGTAAAATGCCAATCATTCAGATATGTATATGAATGTTCTGTGCACAATCGCAATTATGTAATTGAATTAGTTTAATTAAAACAAATAACCGCCACTATGAATATGTAAAGACCAGATAATTGCAGCGTAACTGTTGCGTTCCAAGAAATATAATATTTACATTTCTCCTGTTATCATTACTTAACATTTTTAGATAATGAAATAAATACGTTACAAAGAAGTAAACACAAATATGTAAATATTTATGGCGGCACACAGGAATTTTATCATCGTTAGTGTGTGGCAGCTAATATCTGTATTTAACAAAGATATCATTGTGTTTAAGAGTCACTGAGTGCACTGTGAGCGGTCAAACACTTAGTTGGTATCTATGTGTTTAAGCATAAATATTGGGCAATATGTGCAAGCCCTTATCTGAGCTTTTTTTGCAAAGTAAGTAAATATGTTCTAGAAGTGGAGCGTGGAAAAATACTTTTTAAGGTATTTTATATTGAGATTGCTTACCTAAATCGCTAGTGCAAAAGGCGTGAGCTAATTCTTCACCTGTACACGGCCGGCATTCTGAAAAAGAATAGATAAAATTTATATTTTGGTATATCTCCAACATAAAAAATTGTCTCAAACAATTGTTTCTTAGACAAGTCAGCAAGTGTGAGTTAGTTTCCATATATCGCTTTTCAACATTTACACTATTAATTTCAACGAAATAATTGCATATGTAATTGTAATTTGAGTATTTGTTTCGCAGTAGTAAAGAATATGTGACGAAAAATATAATATAAAAATACTTGATTAAAGATGTCTAAATCTATCTAAAATACCATTTTTTTTAACGATTACTGACCACGTGGCAACTTTACTCAAATGTTAGCGTATATACCAACATTATAATTTTTATTGTTGGATTATATGATATATGCTGTTGGTGCGCTGTTCAATAAGTATTTTCACTTAAGGAAAGTAAATAAGTACAAAATTAAAATGATTCAAAGCTTGATTAAACGTGTGAAATTAATACATTCACGTTTTTTAATTAACTGCTGAGATAATATGCTAGTATGCTTATCGAAACTATGATACCACGCAATAGAGTACGATACAGTTAGTAGAGCAACCGATTTTTTTAATAACGCGTTAATTTCATAACTGCTGTTGTCATTTCTTCCGTTGCTCTACCGGAATCGTGTTTTATTGTGTGGGGTTCGTGTGATATCGGTGGACCATACTTCAATCTCGCACATGGTATATGTGATGATGTTTTAGTTACTTAAAAAATAAAAAAATACTAAATATTCTATAAAAGACCATTATTTATTTGTTATTTTCTTATTATGTGGTCTAATATTAAATATTATTGAATAGAAGTCTGGCTTATTTGTAAATAAAGTGAAAATTGTTAAAACAGGTTCAAGATAATATGATTGAGATATGTATACAGGTTGGTATTTTGATTATCTATAAAATTTTACTAACTGAAAAAAAAATGACAATTTTACAAGATCTATAAGTTAACCTATTAATTGTCAACCCAGAACTAGAATTTTGGTTTCTCGAGTTTTTGTTTTGTTAAACATTGGCTTAGATATCTGGAAAATATTTTAAAAGGTATTGCGTTTTCTTAACGTTGGCATTCAACTCCTTAAGTAGTTTTCCTTTTGGCTTAGTTTTAAAAAAAATATATTTATCGATTAAAATTAGGTCTTTAACGTTAAGGTATGATGCCAAAATAAAAAAGTAAAATCGCTTCAAGCTTTAAGATCTTTCGGGTACCTCGTCTTTAATATTTGTAGTATTAGGAGTTAATGATGCGTATGTATACACTATATGTTTATTTAAAGGAGAAATTACTGGATTCAAACAAACAAAAATAAGAAGTATTACCAATAGTGAGAAACAAATACTATCGGTAGTTTAGTTTCGACAACCTTCGATAGGAAGGACGGAAGAGAAGATGTGTTTGGGTACCCAAGCGTCTCAATTGGAGAAAAATGAGATTAATAACAAAAAATACAATCAAGGATACTAAAGAACAGAATATAGCAACATAATATATAGCAGATTGCAGGTATTGATGAAGTCTAAACATATGTCCAGTAAGATAAACTAAAGAGTCTACACAATAGTTATAAATAGGTACTACAACTACTTATTATTGAAAAATCTAGAACTTCAACCGAAATTGTAACGGTGCAAAACATGTCACGAACTATGTATGGAAGAAAAAATAAGATGAAGAACAAACCATGAGCTCGCTGAACTTTGCAAAAGCTCACAAATATCATCAATATCGCGTTGTGAAAGCGCAGAGAATGTATTGAGTAGGATGCTTGTAGGGCGTTGATGGAAGGACAACGGCGAATACCAGTACTAAAAGGGATGGGCCAGTTGAAGGAAGAAGATGGATGGAAGATTCAAGAAGATTTAGGTACCGTAAGCTTGGAAGCAATGAATACGAAAGATTGGTGAAGATAAAATTAAATCGATGTGATTATAGCACGTAAAGTAATTAAACCCTTATACTCAAGCAACGATTACAAAGTAACAAATGCTCTATACAAAGTGACCCACACATCATCACTGATATTAATAATTCATATATGAAATATGCTTTACCTTCCGCTGGATCATAGCCAGGAGAACCTCTTGGTAATGGTTGAAGATCGTATTCAATATCTGCTATTCGCTTGGTAACGCTATTAGCATCAGCAGCTTCCACATAAATTGCTACCAGACCATTTTTACTATTAAAACATCTGAAATAAAAGAAGAGAGCATTAATAGCAACTAAAACAATTTAAAGAATTCTTAGAATTTAGTTTAGTTTTAGAAGTATTTAAGAGGTTACCTAGTGGCTTTTGTTCCGACATGTTCGTTTGTGTAGAGAGGATGTAGAGATCTTGGTCCTTCAAGGAAAAGTCTGGCGGCAATATCTTTACCGCCATCGTGGTGAAGTTTGATGCACGCTCTAAACTCTCTGTCTTGGGCCGGTAACCTCAAAAGTAATCTGAGTGCTCCTCTGGGGTACAACCAAGTGATTCTTCCTGCGGTGCATCGGAGATACACTGGGGTAACGCCTCGACTGCTCACTGATGATGTTAATCCACTGCAATAAATGAGAGAGTATTTAAAACGAAAGCTTATATACTATAAAAATGCAAAAAAAATGTTTCATCGTGGGTGGTTGATAATAGAAAGAAAGTATTTTTCTTTTGCTTCTTTTGGGTTGTTATTATCGCTTTTAATAACGGTTCATGAGAGAAAATAAGAAACACCTGTATGAGTTCTTCTAATTACATTATAATTTTGGGAACGGTAGGAAATAAACATCATCATCAGATATTATGCTCGGAAGGTTCCAGGATTTTAATTATAGACTCGGCCAGTTTGATTGATGTATGACGAATTCGTGCACCCACTTCTTTACCTCCCTTACGATCTGTGTTGGATCGTCGGCCGCAATAAAAATCGCATTGATATACGGCATTCACGAATGGTCATCTAAAATCTCCATACATCAATGTCGAACTATCAGAAGGAATCCGTAACAAATTCTACCGTTGGACTATGGGCATTTTTAATTAGTGAATTAATGAATCCGTTTCTAATTGCGGCTTAAAACACGTCGAGGAATTTGATGTCTCCGCCACACGAATTTATATTAATTGACTGCCGCCGCGCAAAATGTATATAAGATTCTTGGAAGGATAAGGATTTTAATAACCGATGGCGTCTCGTATTAATATAATGAAACGCTAATGACTTGGTACAAGTTCAAAGTTCCGTTATGCAGGCGTTGTCCCGTGTAGCTCCGGCAAGATTATCTATTGTCTTCGCGTTTGCTGCTATATTTGTAAATAGAAAATTAATGGTTATTCATGTTATTGAACTTAAAAATATAGTGCGGTCGAGAGAGAAGATGAACGAGTTAATGTAGGCCACAGAATTTCTGTAGGCTCAGCTTTTGTTTTTTAAAACTTGATACAACCGTGACAAATTAGACATGACGTTTATTAATCGTTGTTCAATGTGGAAAGAAAAAAAAATGTAAAATAAGCTTTTCATAGGCATAAACATTTTAAGTGATTCTGTAAAATTGATTTATATAAACCCTTAAGATACTTGGAAATGTAGTGGTATAGTTTTATGAATTTTTTTAAGCAAATTTAATAAATTTACTGTCAAAGTAGATATGTCATAACTTTAAACTTTTGTTTCTTTTTTTGTAGAAATTGTAGTTGCTTAAAATAACGACTCAAGGCTTAAAGATTTTTTTTAATACCAATAAATTTTGGAGAAAATCACTCATTTACAGCGAAAATACTATTGGGATTTTTTTCTCATTCACGATTCATTTTCTAGACTTAAGGGCCTAGTAGTTAATTCATGTTTGGTAGGGTAATTATGAGCTTAATGTTAAAAATTTGAGGATAATGCAAGTTGTACATAAGTGTTAAATCGATGAAAGAAACTTTGGCAAATATTGTCGAGCTTTGGTAACTGAAATCAAGTTGTTTAGCATTAGCACAAGGTTAGATATATCCCTAACTTTTATTGGTAAGTCAAACCCCTACTACTTTAATATTATGGTTAGGTATAAACGTACCTAGCTTCGACAACGAGAATTTTGGTGAAACTGAAACGGTTTTAGCGAGTTGGTATTAACACCTAGTCGACCTAGATCTAATACAAAATACTTCCAGTCATTAAGAACGGAGGAGCTTGATTTGTAGCGAATTTTTTTTTGTATTGAAGCAGCAAAAACTTTTAGTTAAAAATAACTGACTTTTCCTGCACTATATTAATATGTATCTATACTCTTAAGCATAGGAATTTCGTCATATCATAATTTGGTTAGAAGAAATATCTAAAATAAAATGTGGAATAAAAGTCTCCAGTTAGTAGTCTTAAGTTTTTTTATCTTCTTTACTTTAAAATTTTTAAAAATCAATTGTAAGTTAACGTTTCAATAGTTTTTTATGCCATTTTCTTCAAAAGTAGAAGTAAGTTTTATTTTAATTTGTTTTATATTTACATATGTATATATTACTTGAAGACGTGGTTTTTAAATATCTAAGCTGTTTTGTTTAAATTTAACATTTTTCTTCAACAATTTAATAAAACTTTTTTTTTGTAAATATCCGAGGAACCTTAACGTATTTGTTATTTAGTTGCGATATGCCTTTTTAGTCTGTTAGTGTTTGTGTTTGGTACGAGTTATTCAACATTATTATAGGAGGAAAAATATATATATATAGAATATAAAACTAAATTTGTTTTGCCTTAAGATCAATGAAAGTAAAACTACTAATTTAAGATTTTTATTCGGTATTTTAAAAGAAGTAGCCAAGAAGTAATGGAAGTATACCATTTTAACTATCCAAGATAAGGCACTGATTGGTTGTTATGTCACTATATCATTTTACTCAAACTTTATAATTTAATGACTAAAAGTAACAACGGTAACTCACCAATAGTTTTTTCTCCTGGTCTATTGTAACTAGATTAATGCGATAAAACTTCTGATAACGAGTAGACTATTAAAATTAACTACCAAAATTCTTCAGCATATCTAATTTCTGTTAATGGTGATTTAAAAAGCATATAATAGCTTTGTTCCTGTTGTCCCTTTGCATTAAAACACAAAACGCATGGACATGCGCCGCAGATATTTTATAAACTATCTACGTTGCGGTGGGAAGTAATATACAACGTGGTTTTTCTCTTTAGAGCAATATTGCCTCATGACGCAAATAGCTATCTGCGTTGAAAATCTTAATCATCAGTAGAGATAATTCCACGATTAAATAATTAACTTCATCGCTTTTGTGTCAAGACGCAAAATTTTCTTTTATAAAACATTGCTTGCGTTTGTAACGCAAAACAGCAAAAAGAACAGGGCTTCTAACCTCTGCTGATAATAACGCGAAGTTTAAACTGTAAGCGGCTGCTTTGTTTTTTTTTTATCTCTGTTATAAAATTGCATCGTCACACCTGCCTCCGTTCTCTTTAAGACTAAAGTTTAAAACCTAAAAGAACGATACGCAATACGCAATATAATTTATTTAGAACAACTTGTTAAATGTAAGGTAAAAAATTTATTTACTAATAACTATTATTTATGCAATAGACACATCGTGAAGTTTCTAGCACCCACTGTTTTATTGCTGCTGTTCATATTGGGTCAAACTTTCTACTGACAGAACTGACCATTTTATATATAATAAATGAAACATCTGCATCCAATTATCAATCTGCAATCATTGCACATATGTCTGAGTTTTATATTCTTTGCTCTTTATTTTCGTTCTAAAAACAGAGTCAACTGTAAATTAATTTCAACGCTTTAGAAACCGGATTAGAATGTAAGACAGAACAGGGCGTGTCCCCACTCATTATCTCTACATCTAGTGAAACTGGACTACTTTTACTAAGTGCGCATACATAGTACACACATGTATAGGAAGTATTGCAGTTCTACCAACTCAGACTCGAAGTGAATGCTGCAGTTAAATCAGCAACTTCAAATCACGTCGAATGGGAAATAATTACATAGAGGTCTTGGCTTTTTCGTTTTAGATATCGACTGCTTTGTCTTTGTTTTATTTGCAACTTTCTAAAATTATGTCCACGCGAGTAGAATGTCAGATAAGTAAAGCGTGCTTTAGGCTATTATTTCATTTTGTATTTATTTAATATTCATAATACATATTACATACAGATGTAAGTAAGTCAATTACAATTTCACAAAATAAACTAAAACGGTTAAGAATGCGACTCACTTACAACGTAACGACAACTACGAATTAATTATGAAGGATTTTAGAGTGTGTTCTAAATTACGTCATATTTTAGGGTTTTCTTAAATAGGGCAGGTGGCGGTTTGATTAAACAATGGACCCACATCTTCCCTCAATTCATTCTATCTGGTCAGATGTAAAATACACACATCAAACCGAGCATATCGAAGATGAACGCGTGAGATTAGGTTGCTTACTTCTCGAATTGCAGAACTGAATTCGAGCGAATAATCGTCTCCGTAACTGCAGTGTGGAACTATTCACAGTTGAACTCTTTCTTCTGTTTTGTTTTTGCAATTTGATACATTGCACCACTGTGTCTGCGCAGTTTAAATTAAAAATGTTTTTGTTTTGTGTGGATTGGAAGAGTTTGTGAAATATTTTTAATTAATTTTGTGTCAATCGCACATTAGTATTTATAGTTGTGGAAGATTTGTTTCTGTACTTCCCTATACACTGATACTTCTAGGTAGGCGTTTGAACGACGCCTGTGATTGTATGGAATGAAAGTATGTAATTTCGTGTCTAGATACACATTTCCTGCATAGGAAATCTGTATAATAAGCACAGTCATTTCTTGAAATGGAAAGTTTTCTTAAGGCAAATATCCTTCATAGGAATGTCGTGGGATTTAATTTGTTTTTTTTTTATAGCACCTATGTGAGATAGCGTTATTAGTAGGGTCATTAAAACCAGAAGCATTTTAAAGGAATTAAATGCTGGACTAGAAAATGACTATTAAGTATTGTTAAAATATTACCTCGGAAACTTAAGATGTTATGAGAGAAGGTTTGAATTGTAAACGCATTGTATAACGCATACTTTAATAACTTGATCAACTTTTGATTCAATTTTTCTTAAAACAAGATAAATACTCTTGACAATGTATCAACACGAAAACATTTGTATTATTGCATTATTGTAGAAACAATGAGGATTTTTTGGCAAGACACTTAACTAAAACAAAGCAGGGGGACAGCATCATTTCTTAAGTCGAGTACAAAGAGTTACAAAAACAGTAATTGGTAATGAAGAAAACGTAGAGGAATATACAGAAAAAGAAACATATGAAGTAATAAAATGGATTAAAAACAATATAAGAATAGATGAAAATTGAATTGCCGCAAAAACCGTAAAATAAGGAGGACAGAAATTGCAATAAAAAATCCACTTGATACAAAGAATATAGAAAGAAAAAATGTGCTTAAAGATTGGTACACTACAAATTATAAAAGAGTTTCACTTTTACCCATAATTCGTTGTCAAGAGAAAGGATTCGAGAAATACGAGGAGGCAGTGGTAGATAAATATCAAAAAAGGATTCGGGTTTGGGAGGTCAACAGTGCATAAATCAAGATTTTACATTAAAATAAATTCAAAGTAATAGCTATGAACGAAACCCTAGGTCCGCATATGGTCTTCATTTACTTTTAATAGGCATATTACTCGCCTTCCAGAGAAAGATTGTATGAAGAGTTTGTTAGATTAGAAATTCCAGCAACAATAATAAACTCTACCACTAAACAGTTAAAAAAGGCTTAAGGCAAGGCGATCTACCTTGTCGGCGAACCTAATTTAATCCAGTAGTGCAAGTAATAATAAAAGATAATAAGAAACAGATTTCGTTTATCATCATAAAGTAAAGGGTATTACATACATAGATGAAGTAATTCAAGAAAGAACTTGAGAAGAATAGTAAGCAAATAAATTTGGATTTATTTAGAAATAACGTATAATGTGTGTCTCTACACAGCAGAAAGAGTGTATCAAGTGTACAAGTGCGAATATCTAGGAGTAAGAGTAACGTAAAGGAAAGCAATAAAAGAACCTCAAAGGAAAATAAAGGAATAGAGGCATTATTAAGAATATTAAAGGCAAAAAATCTATCGAAACCAGTCAAAATTAGAGCACTTCTTACTTGCGATCATAAGACATATATGCCAGCGAAACATGGAATAAGGACCAGAAAAGACAGATTGGAAATTTTGGAGAAATATTTTTTGGGAATTATAGTAGAAGTGTGTGAGAATAATAGAGAAGACGCACATCAGGAAGGTAAAGAAACTGCATCAAAAAGCATAAATTACCCAAAAAAGGGCGAACACGAAGGAAGAGGTGGTTAGGAGACATTGCTTGAATGCCGAGACAAAGAACTGTTAAAAAGTTTTACATGAAGGTGTCAGTGGGAAGAAGAAAACCAAAAGCGAACACAAACAAAGTAGACTTCAGTAAGTGGGAAGAAACAGCAAAAGATTCAAAAAGTGGAGGTAAATAGTAAAGAATAAAAGGAAATAGGAACAAAGGGCTCCAGGGTTTGTAGCGCTGATATTGATATATGGTTATATATACTGCGCGCCTACTTTTTTCGGTTTTCTATTTGGCGTTAATTTTTATATTTACTTGAGTATTTTTTATTTCTAATTCTCTAAATGACAATATCAAAATCTGGGTATCTTGTATGTGGTAATTTCGGCTGCAAAGTAATAGGTGTTTCCAGATATATACACATAACTCAGATAAGAAGTTATGGTTTTCACAAGCTTGGTTTAAGGTTGTCGCGACAAGCGAAAGAGCTTGTATGTAAGCTTGTCATTGATAAGGGTTTAAGCTTGTTGCAAGGTTCTATCAAGGTTTCTAGTAGACAGAGGACAAGGTTTTCTAAGCTTGTCTGTAAACAATGTTGAGCCAAGTTTTAGAGAAAGCGTGTACAAACCCTAATAAAAGCTTGCGACGGCCAAAACAAAATAGGAATTGGGTATATCAAGGCGCACTTGCTGTTTTAAACTAAAACTGAAACAGTTCAAACACAACACAAAGGTACACGACACAACAAACAAATCAAACAATGGCAGTTGATGACAAATAGCGGGATGGTGGTTACACCAGAAAAAAATCAATACTCAATGAACGTTTCACTCCAGAAATACACGAGGCCAACACAAATGATAGATACAATAACCTTGTCACAACGTTTTCATTGAGAACCGACTGTAAATCTTGTTGCCGTAAATGCTACGGCAACCTTGTCTCAATGTTCATACTGTTACGCTTGTTGCCGTAAATGATACAATAACGTTGTCATAACATTTTATGGTCAAGCTTGTCGTCGATAATTCAAAGTTGAGTAAGTGAAAAGCTTGTCGTAAGCTTACGTGTTATCTGGGAAGTGTTTACAGATAATTTTGACACTTGTATGTCAATTTAAGATTTGAAATCGTATCGAACCATATTCGAAGATATAGAAAAAAAACTCTCTTAAATTTGAAGTGATGGTTCATTTAAATGCGATCCAACGTATAGAAATTTTAATTCTGATAGGATGCTGAGATGATATGTTTAATGCTAGGTATCTAGGTATGCTTATTAGCCGGCACACACTTAGTAAAATTGCACAGATATTTATAGAAACTGGACATGTTAAACACGTTAACAGCGCCGCCCTTCTTAGCTAAGTAAAATGGTGGATGGATAGAAAGGCCTCCAAGATTCCCAGATGTTACACTTCTTGATTCTTTGTTATGGGGTTATTTAAAATTCAAAGATCATCTAGATATTCTACATAGAATGTAGAGAATTTAAAAAGTCGAATACGGTATGAATGAGCAGAATAAGCCCAGAAGTTATTCGCAATGCGTAAGAGGAATGGGATGGATGGCATTTCAAACATTTAATTTAGTATGAATAATTAGTTCTATTATTGTCTTTAATATTTATTTTACGAAAATATTCTTATCAATCCACATTTTAATGTTGTGATTTAGAGAATTAATGCCCCAAACAAAAAATAATTGCTGATAGAAATTGAGTTACTATTACCATTGTTAAAAAAATCCTTCTAAAAAAATTAAAAAGCCTCTTCCCCCTCCTCCTTCCCTAATCAAATAATTAAATTATTACCGTATTTGCCAAAACCTTATAAATTGTTAACAAGTCTTCGATGGTCAAGTACTCGTAAGCTATGCGGAAGTATATATAGGTAAAAACAGGCCCATTCACTTAATTAAATCCTAACTGTAGTGCAATTTATATATGCTACATCTTAACGGATTAAAAAGTGCGAGACAAAGCCGATTTCACTTCATACAGCGATATTTTTGGCGAGATAAGTAATTATAGTTATACACCAGAAGCCCGTGTAAGTCGAGGACACGTACGGATAAATAATATCCAATTAAAATGTTTTTTTTTGTTTAACGGTCGGCGTGTACTAATTGATGTTTTTACAGTTTACTGGATTATTGATTGCGGAGAAAAGTCGCGCGAGCACGCTTTGGAAACTGTTATAAATGATTTTTTACAGGAATATAACAGAAGTAACCGGTTGTCAAAAAATGGATTATGTGGAGTACGTAATATAGCAATTTTTTATCTGGCATATTCAAGGCGTTCGTGGTTCGCTCTCTTTTCGTATTTAAAATAATTACTTAGAGTAGTGATCAATAATAAATAATTAAAAGTAATAAATAAGGATTTATACAAATAGAAAATAAGATTTGAAAAAGATATGCCTACAGTTAATTATTATGGCTTGGCAGGAGTGAAATTGATATTTAAGCAAATAGTCCTGGAGAGGCTTAGGATTATTGTGCAAACTGGTTAGTCAGCAATTTTCCTGGTTAATGAAACAAAACTCTTCAGCTTTAAAAACTTGGGGTTTGTAAAAAATGGGTAACTATTTTATTTTCTAAAACGTTTTCGAGTTTCTTAGAATTATTGTTAACTGGAAGTTGCCCATAAGCTTTGTTATTTAAAATAAATAAAAAAATCCTGCATGTTATTCAATTTTTTAATCCAGCATAAAGTTCTATGACGATTATGACTACATGTACTGATTTCCTATACCTATATATTCAACTGTTTCCAAGGTGCTTTAAGTATCTACCATATTAGATTAGATCAGGGTTGGGGTGACCATATAGACCGGTTCCACCGCGATCTTTTCAGATCTATTGCGATCACCTTTGTCGTAGAAGGCGCTCTTCAATTTTGTCTTTTTAATTAGACTCATTATCTTTGTGAACGGCCAGCCATCGTATTGACACAACATGGAAACTGAAGTTCCTTCCTCTTAACAGAATCTGCAAATAGCGTCATTTGTCAGCAACAAGTCAGTAGATTTATTATCATCTTGACAGCCTTCTTGTGTTTACTCAAGCACCTCTGTTCCTGTAGGAATTCTTTTTTTTTTGTCTTTACTTGGCGACTTTTGCTATTACTCTCGGAATTCATTACGTACCCATTTATTGATGGATTTTTTCATTTTCGATTTGGTAATGCCAACGAATGACCTTGACCAATCTCGCCTGGCCAGATGGCTGGAGCCCAGGCCATTGTTAATTTTCTTCGGGAGCCCACCTCATTTAGAGCGCATTCACAGTCTCAAATCTTTTTAGAATCAACACTTGGGGAACTGATCACTTTAAGTGTTGGCTATCTGAGAAAATAGCGACGCTTTTACCTAACTCGGTCCATATATCTATTTCTCTGACGCAATGATTAAGTACCAGAAGCTTCGCATTATAAACCTACTACAAGTACTAACATTGTTTCATCAAAACGTAGTAAAAAGTGAGTTCAAAAAATAGTTTTATATCACAGGATTTTGAAAACTGTAAAACTTATTTTTTTTTCAAACATAACATTCTGTACAGTTTTATATTGTTGGGTGCAGAATTCTGTTCTACGCCGATTACTATTATTGTTGTTAGTAAATATTATTGTTGCAATCATTGTTTTCAACATGTTTAGTGCCCAGAAAAATACATATTATCGTGCAATTTATAAACCAAATAGTGGAATATTTGAGTATCATTCTATTCTGGATATGTTGAAGTTAACATAGTGATATGAATGTGACTAACAACAGCTATTTTGGCTGTTCGATGATATACATTTACTGCCAATCGTAATCTCCGTCTTGTCATTTTATTGATGAAATTTATAATATTCAGAATACTTCGATTTTATAATCATTTCAATATTATCAGTTATCAAATGGAACATGTACAAATAAAACGAATTTCAGTGCTCCTAAAAATAAATATTTATTTTATTACATACGTAGGCACACACGTTTCATTTCTATGTAAGCGATTTCGGATAAGATATAAAGCTTTCGCCGTTTACTTATTGCATCAATACATGACAATACAAACAGACGGTAGGGTAATAAAAATTCGATGCTAGAAAAGACTCTGCCGGTGACAATTTATCACGTACTCCAAATAGTTATACAGAGAGAAAAAGTGTCACACAAGAGACGGTCACTGAAAAATCAAAGCGACCGGTAGATCAAAGAGGGCCGCCATTAAATACTCGAAGCACACTCCGGAGTGACGCACCGTCAGACCAGTTGCACGTTATCAACTCTACGTCTGCCGTGATGCGCCACGTTAACATATGCTCCGGTACATTTGGTGCGCCATTGTCGCTTTCTTCACATACATACGTTGCCCTGTGGATAAGGAAAATTAATGTGAGTAGTCTTACTGAGAAGCGATTGAAATGCAACGCGACGTACTCACTTCTAGAAAAAAAGGGTGTAAAATCCGTTAATTCACCCCTCCGTCTCAAGCCATCGGTTTCAAAATGAAACGTGTTAGAATATTTAAGATCTGGTCCCCTCCTCTCATACTTCTATATGTTGCTAGGGATTACCGAAATGCATTAATTAGCTTCTCCCGCTTATACTATCTTGTATCAAATGGAATTTTTGGAGCATATGTATAAAGAATGAGTGGGTAGCTCGTTATGAATAGAGGGGCAAAAATATACTCGCCTTTAAGATTAAATAAAACATATAAGAGGTACAAGAATGTTCATAAAGTTGTTGTGCTTTGGATTTTCTTGTTAGTTTTACTAAAAACTGGTGCTACCTGTTCTCATCTGTTTTAACATTGCAATTTGTATGCAGGTAATATTCTTAATCATACTGACAATTATTTACATTTTAATAAAGACTAATCACCCGCATATACACAACTAAATAGCTACACAAAATAAAACATCTTTTTTTATGTCGATGCTTCCATAACTATTGACAATTAATGCGGTGAATTGCAATATCTTATACCTCTCTGGTTTGAAGTAGAATTCCTTTATGGAAAATTCGTTAGCAAAATAGTACCGTGTGATAATAGCAAGTGGTAATATTATTAATCTTTAGTGATACTAAATATAACATAGATTGGTGATTCTGAAAAGTGGCATCATCATATAACTTTTTAAGGCATGTGCAATAGAAAAGCGCATTTTAGAAATTAAATGCGAAACATAAGTTAATTTTTCTTGACGTAGTCAATAACCGGACATGACTTAGTTTTTTAATTTTTCAATTTTTTAATGTTTTGGTTCAATATAACATTCTAGTAGCAACTATATTAAATTTGACATTCAGTGACATATTCTTTTTCCATTTAGGGTGCTTTGAAGTGCTTCACATTATTGTTGTTGTAAAAGCGTGATAAACACTTTTGTTGGTTTTTATTACATACGTGTTTTTTGACTCATTTAAACGTAAGAAAGCTTCAATTTACCAAATTAAAATACGTGAAATGACTCCATAGATCATTAGCTATATAATAGTGCCTAGTTACCTTTATTTTACAATAGAATTGAATTATTGTCATCGTTTCATTATCAAAAGTATACACATTCTCAAATAGAATAATACTAAACGAAAGTATATAGCTATCACTACTAATACAGACATGTTAAATATTTTTCAATAGAGTACAAACTACGTCTGTTAAATAAAAAAGTTTCGATTTAAAATGTAATCTATGATTAGATACTTTTATAGCTTGTGATAATTTATTGAAAAACATTATTGCATTGAATGCTAGACTAAGATCGGACTTTGTAACTATGAATATGCATGCTTTCATTTGCAATATTTAGTGTTGTTATAGTATTATGCATACTAGAATTTGTTAAAAAAATATTCTTATTTTTTTCTTAAACATATCAAGATTTTGATAAGGTATAGAAAAAGAAGGAAATAAGTTCTATCCAATCCTCTAATTTTATTATTATTACTACCGGTTTCGGCTCTATGCCATCATCAGGCGTAATACGACAATAGAATTTTGAAGCTATGTTGAAAATTATGTTAAAATGTATCACGATTTGAAAACAACATTACAAATAAAAATAAAACATTACACAAACAATAATGATTTATTTAGTCCACCTATCCACAACTTACAATAACTTAAATATCAAGAGTTGGTATATATGAAAGGTAAGGAGTGAATATTCACTTGCCTGGATAAAGGATGACAAGAAAGATTATAGGACTAAGGCGGATATTATACCATAAAAGTTTTTTTAGCAAAGATCTTTGATACAATCTCGATCTTTTCATCAAAATACAAAATAGCGTCAAAGATTTTTTAATGGTAACCAGATCTATAATTTCGAAAAATAAAACGCAAATAGTAATTAGAAGAAAGTGAAAGAAGAAAAAAAGAAACATGCCTTTGAAGAAGCAAAAGTAAAATCTTAAAACTATAAATTTTGTATGCTCAAATGTGTGACATATGTACACTACAGAAAAATCAAAAAAAAATATTTTATTATGTTTTTACAATAACAATTAAGGATTTTAAGCACATTAAAGCATTCTAGATGAAAGAAAATACTTATTTTGCGTTTTCCACCATGGGTGCAAGCCACTTTTTAGAAACAACAATAAATAGAAAAAGAGGACTACATATTTAAATGCTTTATTGCAATCTAACATTCAAAAAAATACAGTGATGCAACAAATGTATTTTAGTATTTAAAACAATGCATAAATTAGTGTGAATTCCATCATGTTGTACACACAAAAAAATCTATTATCAATCTGAATATTTTTATATATTCAAAAATCGAAACTTAACATATATTTAAATGAAGTAAATCTTGTTGGTTAGAACATAAGAGTAAATTCTCTGAAAACACAATATACTCTTAGAACAAATAGTATAAATATTTGCATTGAAGTATACTTCCTCCAAATGAACATTGTTATTGTCGTAAGGAATAAATCTATGCAATCATAGTGAGAAAGTCTGTAGATTCAAAATAAAACCCGTTATACGTTTGGTATAATGAATTACTATATAAAATTATTAAATGTTTTGTACTGAAAACATGAAAAACTGAGAAACAAATTGAAATTACCATAATATTGAAACATTTGAAACGAATTTTACCCCACCATTTATTGCACTATACCTTATCTGTCATTGGTTCCCTCTTTTTTAGAGGGGTGTAGGGGTTTTGCATATACATACGCTTTACTTGGCGTCACTTTTTGATTGACTAGCGAACAGTGTTGTTGGTTGTGGAGTGAAGTAAATCTAAATGGTGCCCCAACCGTTTCACAACTACTTAGAGAATGGGGTGGAATGGGGCTACTGCACAGATGCTACCATTAAGATATTCGAAGGTAAATACGTACGTGTTATCGAATATTAAAGAATTACTGGTTTAAAAAACTTTGAAATATTATTTAGAGTCAGCGCCATTGTGTCGATAATATATGAACATGATAGGTGTGCACATTAAACAAACATATGTAGGTATTACTAGTTATTTAGTTTTCAGTACGCAATACCAGCAAATTATTGCACTGATTGAACGCCGACTAGATACCAGGCCCAGACATTGAGTGAGAAGTATCCGAGAACCACGATCGCAACGACGGATACACATAACATCTATACATATCCCGTGCACACTCCTGGAGTACCCCAATAAGCTATCTTCTTTCCAAAATGTAAAACTTATAAAATAGGACAGTAAATTTATTTAATTACATAATATTTCTTTATTTATTAATTTTCCCTACCGAGGCTTTTGTGTTACAGACACAAATTAGTAGGTAATTATTACCCTTGAATTAATAGAAATGCTTAGATTAAGCAGGTAAGTATTATCAGTTCATATACTTATATTTTGGAAGCAAATAATGGCAATACTTCAAATTATATTTTATATACTTCTATCAAATGTACATAAATTATTAAGGCATAAATATCATTACTTTCAGTTGAGAAAATCTATTTACTCAAATCAAAATAATTATTCTTGTGGTGAAAATTATTATATGTTCATAATGATTTTAGTATATTGATTAACATTTGAACTAAAAATTGTTTCGTTCTAAACAAATTCACGAGTTTTTGAAAACCTGAACAAATTTTATTCTCAATATAAACACATCATCTTCTTGCTTATATAGGAAGTTATGTTATATTCAATGTGATGCACTTATATTCAAATTGAGTAATTATTTTTTTGTGTGTAGTTTACATCACCATTTTAAAATAAGCAGCTAAATTAAACAACAAAGACAAACAAGGCTTAAATTGGTCGTGGCGGGAAACTTTGAGGTATAGAATTACATCCCTGTTTCAGGTTTCAACCACACTTTGAGCCTCGAACGACTTGACCACTTTCGTGGGCGACGAAAGAAGCTTGCCTACGGGAAAAGATTCTTTGTTTCACTTCGCCCGGTTTATTGCATGATTTGTATTGTTGCGTAAATTGTATGCGAGAGAATCGTATAACTTAAAAATCCAGATATGCGTGCATATACGTATTGGAGAACAGATATTGATCTTTAATATGTACTCTATTAATTTACATGAAGTTTCATTTCGTTGAACTACATTTTTCAGATATTGAATAAAAAGACAATTTTTAGAGGATATTGTTTGATGCTGATATTGATATGAAGTTTAGTTTTAGTTGTTAAGAATAGCAAAAATACCTACATTAAAAGATTACTAATGCCTACACGTTTTACTAAGATTTACAAAATAATTATATATTATGCCAAGTTCACCGTATGGGAACGTAAATTCTTGCTGGGAATCCGTCGAAGTTGATAGGCATTTTTTTAACAGTTTCGAAGAAGAAGCAACGCGGAAAAATGAGTCTCATGCTAAATTTGAAGTAAACTCCAACCTCTGGGGGTCAGCACAGGTCAATGCGTCTCACATTTATCTTTTCCGGCGTTGTGCCGAAGGAACAACACACAACTTTTATACACTATCTGAATCAGGTGCAGGCATTGTTCCTAGAAGAGATAAATGTTAGTACCTACGTTCATTGTACCGTTTTACAACTACTCTAATTGCAAAGCATTTCCTTGAATAGTATTCGCGTTAATAAAAACTTGAAAATATGTATATACATATTCACTACCTTAAGCAATTATTTCTCTTCAAAGAAATCAACAGGAATATGATATAGAACTACGGTATAATTTTCTGTACATATTTAGAACTTTTCTTAGAAATATCAAATCTGCTGTACATGTAAAAATTTATTTTTAGAAACTTTGTTAAGTTGAAAAGTATCGTCCTCCACAGAACAATAAAACTACATCCATTAACAAAAAGTTGTATTACTATAATACTGATACGGTAATGTAAATAAACTCTTTCTCTTACTATGAAAATTAAGAATTATTTGTATGTTTGTAAATAATAATGAACTTTATTATACATTATACATATACAAGAAGACATCTGAAATATAAGAATGCAATAATCTTGACTATAAATGAAAGGATAGAACAATGAAATGCTCCAGATGAATATAAATTATAAATTTGTCGTTCAGTATTATATAGTTCATAATTCCGGTGTGGCGGTGTCAGGTGTTAGTATATTATATATTGGGAAGTTTTCGATAGATGGCAGCATGGATAACAAAAACACTCTTGAAGCTAAGTATGTATTTCAGAAACAATTTTTTTATTCTCTCTCTTGTTGTTTTTGATGAACATGAAGGATAAGAACATCCTTCGTTTCTTGGTTAGTTGAATTACATTGAATAAAAGAATTAGTGGCTCTATGTTTTAAATTTAATACAATTCTATGATAATCATTTTCATTCTTACGCTTTGATGGTTTTATCAATAACACTATCTTTTTAAGTAATTTAGGTCATAAGTTTTGTTTGTTTTAAATTAGTTGATGAAATGGTTTTTCTTATCTCCTTATTTATTTCTTATAATGTATTGTTTACGTATAACGTTTATTTATTCACATTTTCATTCACAAGATTTTATTCACATTAATTGAAACTTCAATAATACACAATTAATAATAATATACAAACTATAATATATACACAATAGATATTTACATGCTGATGATAGCTTTGCTATCGAAACTTAGGTCCAGTTTAGTGCAGTTTGTGGTGAGGGGTCTAGGAGAAGTTTGCAGCATTACCAGTACCACAGTTTGGAGTATTTTTGTTATAGATATTTACACACAATTTTAGTAAATTGTTGAAGAAATAAATATTATATGTAAATAACATATTACAAAAAAAATAATCAAAGAAAATGGGAAAATCCTAATTTTAAATAAAAAAACTTATCTAAATTATTTTTAAAAAACATGGTATTATCAAGCCATCTAAATATTAAGAAATGTATTAAAATGAAATAAACATAAGGCTACTAACTTAAGATTTTTGTTATACATAAAGATATACAGGGTGTCCCACCGAACTGGGACATTAGATTATTTTGAACTTCTAGTAGAAATTTGATTTTGAAACTTGCAGTGTAGACATGGCCTACTGTGATCTATTTAAGGAAAATACTTTCAACTTTATAGCATTTTCGGTATACAGGGTATTGATATCAACTTTCTTATTTTAAATGGAATGGTATACTTTTTATCGGTCTAATGAATTTGGCGAGTCATTTGCAATTAGTTTATGTCAAGGTTGCGTATCCCTAAATTCAACCGTTTTTGAGATATTTGCAATTTTGTTGAATTTTTGACGTTTCACTGCTTCAAATAAAATTAAATAGCTGATGAGGTATCAGATATTTAGTAGTCCTCCTAAAGTCGATGTAAATACAAGGACATAGCTATAAGGTGTTATAGCAATAATAATTGAATCACATACAGAGTGTTCAAAAACGCGCCTCCAATGTGGATACCTTTAAGTTAACAAAACTTTTTTCTTTCAAATGGAACATGGTGTTTTTTACTACAGCATTGAATGCAGCCCAAAATTCTACATCGATTGATATTAGGGTTTGGTATACTTATTCTTAATAGTTTTTGAAGTATTAGCATTTCTTGCAAAAAATTGCTAAAAATATGCCTAAATTCTAAGTTTCAACCAAGTAAAATGAGTTTTTTCCTACAAAACACTCTGTACATAACTTGTCTAACCTATCTAAATATTTATGTTTCAGATATCTAACGTTCAGTAGTTTCTTACTAATAGTAATGTCTTCTAGTCATAGAGAACGTACATTAATTATTAGATATTAGTAGGCCATGAGATGTGCTAACAAATAAGTGATATCCTTTGTTGGTAATTTGCCCAATTGCGCAGTGATAAACCTATGCAGTATTAACAAGTATCATAACATATCTTTTATAGTAAGTCCTAATGCTGTCAACTCATTCATACATTTTCTTCTAACAAGTAAAATATTGTAAATCGAAACAAATAAGGAAAACATTGAAAGTTACATATACAATGTATTGTAATTGCCGTACAATCATTATGGTTTTTTGCAACGTGAACTGGTTTTGAACTACTTAGTATTAATTTACATAGTAATTAATTATATTATTGTTTCTAGAACATTAAAATACTAGAGAAGGTAACAAGTATCATCGAAACGTTCATATAAAAGAAATTATATAATCTACAATGTGATGGTATAATACAGTCATACTGTTGATACCATGTGTAGTTTAATTATTTAAATAAATAATTCATGGAATACAGCTTACCTTCTACAACCAACTGTTGTATTTGTGTTTTAAATAGTAAATACAATTATTTTACCTTCCAGGCAACTATGTTTGCCGATTTATATGTGCGCATTAAAGAAGAGCCAGATAGAAACGTTCAAGAACGTACTTGGCAGGTTCATAAATGAACGTAAAAGCGAAATAAAATAGTATATGGCTGGGTCGTTGTAGTAGGCGAGTTCGCCCTCGGGGAAGTTGAGACTCGAGTCTCTGGACTTCGTGACCACCTCGCTTTTCGAACCCCGTTATTGTGAAATATAATATAATCTCTTGTACGGTCCTCTGCCTTTAAAATTCTTGTTCGTTTTACGTCCGATTTGCGGGATCACCTTTCCTTCGCAAATGAACGCCGCAATATCAAATGAAACCGAAAAGACGGAGAAGAAAAAGAAGAAGGTCGCCGTGTATGTATTTACGGACAAACCGCCTAATTTGCAAAATTCGTTTTTGTCTGAGAGACGAAGAGAGTTCACCTCTTTGTGATTAGCTTGGTATGTAATAACAGCTCTCTCGCTTTTATCCCTAAGGGCTTCGGCATAAATATTAACTCTCGCGCTCACACACACGTCAAAAATACCTCCATATATACACATGGTTTTACGTGCACACTTGTAGAGACGGAACAACCTCACAAAACACCCCTGCTCTAGACTAATAAATTTTAAACGTCAGTGTCTTAACGGCACGGAATTTTAATGTTGGAGAAAAATGATGGAATGTAAATTCTAGGAACGATGTTTTCTTCCTGACCTTTTGAAGTTTTAGGAAGTTTTATCACGCACTCCCTTTAGAAAAAAAGCCACCCTTATATTCTTAATTAAGTATTCAAGTATATCCAAGAAACCGTAGTTGGTAGGTTCTTTAAATCTCTTCTCCGATTTAATCATTATTGGTGGTCAATTAAAACTGTTGCTACAGAGATAAACATCCGTTTTCAACAGTTGACGACATTTGCAATAACGGACAGTTTAATGAGATTACATGTCGATATTAAACGATCTGATTCCTGTACTTAATTTGAAATTCAATGCACAGTCAACAGGATCTGTGTATGGGTCTGTATAATGAATGTTGGTAGTAAACATTAATGCGCTTTCTAAATAGTAAATAGGTTAGTTTATTATGCCACTTTATGACACTTTATTTTAAATAGTGAAACATTAATCATTGGCCTCCGAAAGCGAAACCATAAAGTAAATAGGAAATGGAAAATAAATGGACCTCGTAAATTAGATTATTTCTAACAAACTATTTGTCATGCATGTGTCTGATATAGTAGTATATTAAGGTGCGTCTGAAAAGAGAAAGAGAATAGTAGATTAAACTTATTCGTTTTCAAAAATTGTATAAGGTGGAGCAAATTCAACGCACATAATGGGTAAATACACTTTTGGACGGAAGTACTAAAAATTACATAACATCCATAACATTAAATAAAATCGTTGGTGAAGTCAAGCTTAAAATTTATCACAAAAAAGCCATTGTACATAATGAGTAATAATAATAATTATTATCAATAGTTAATAATAATGGTTATTTATACATATAACAATTCAGATATTTTTTTTGTTTTAAATTTCGAGAACTTTGGAAATAGAAGGGAGAAACATGCTAGTAAAATAAATTTTGAATGTGGTTTTATAGAATAACCAGTGATACCTCGAAAAGGATATCAATTAAAAAAGAACAGTAAGAGAAGGGAAGGGTTGTCAAGTGCTGGAAATGATCGTTTCGGCTAAAATCTAACGAAAATTTAGATGACTCAAGGCTAAAGCAAGAACCCCATTAGTTGATTTAGTCTTTTTGGGTCATATATATAAAATGATATATATTATGAATTTTTGAGCCAATAAAGTGATATTATTATTACAATGAATTATTAAGAACACAGTAATCAAGAACATAGTGATGGTAGTATACTGTATTAGTATATCAATTATTATATTTATTGGTTGTTGCACTCTGCTGACTTTTTTTGTAGATACATGTCATATACATGGCAGGCTAAAAACCTATTCGAATTTTAAAAAAGCAATATCACGTTTAACGTGTAAAATAAACACATACTCATACTGTATTCTTAAGTAAGTCCATAAAATTTATAAAATTTACTAAAATTTGATTATAACATAGCCTATAGCCTATGCAGGGGGAGTAGATACTGGCGAAAAAGTGAAAGAAATTGAAAAATCTCGTTCTGTGTCTACACGAAGTCTCGAATGTTTCAATATTCAGTTAGTTAATATGACTGTTCTTGCCAAAAGAAACAGAAGGCTGAAGTAGCGTAGTATCTCGAATATAAATTTTCCGTAAAAATATCCGTTTGCCACATAATAGTCGACTTAATTCGAATTGTCAAATTTAATCCTCTTATTGTATAGTAATAATAATTAATTAGTTTTATTTTTATTAATTTTAATGTTTCTTCAATTTTGCACGTTTTTCGGGTGTTTTTTTTTTCTTTTATTTGTTTAGCAGGTATTTTTCATTCATCGGTAGGCTGATATATACATAGTATACGGTAGAGTAATGAAAATGGACACAAGGCAATGTGAGAATATCGTGTTTGCTACCCAAACCGGAGACATCCCTACATTAAATGTCTTTCAGAGGTTGGACTAACGTCTTTGGGAAACGGGTTTGTTTATATCAAGTCATCGAAATGCTGAAAGACTAAAAAGTCTCGCAAACACACGCGATACAAGTAGAGGAGTAGATTTTAGACTTAGTAAATGGGGATGCTTCAATTATCACCAGGCCCTTAGTTGTCGGAATAAATATCTCAAGCCACAAAATCTTTCATTCAGTTCTAAAGGAAAACATTCTGTACCCATATGACATTGCTAAAGTTCAGTCTGTTTCCCGATAGTATCTCTGCAACCCAATTTTAAATAGAATTTGTAATGGAAAGATGAATGCATATTTAATAAAGATGGAGTTTAGCAACCATAATTTACACTATTGGGTAGAGGAAAATCCGCATCTATGACGTGAGTATGATCACCAAAAAAGGTTTTCTGTCAATTTTTGTTTTTTTTTTCTGTTAAAGTTTGCATTAGTATAATAAACCATACATTTATTGGACCAATATGCTTTCTGAATCGTCTAGATGTTGTTGAATACCTTATTGTTTTGGGAAGAAGTGTATGGATAACTTCTTCTATTACAATTTCTGTATTGAATTGAAATAATCATAGGAAATTATTTAGTTAGAGTAGGGACATTTCGATGCTTATGGAACCCATATAGTACTTACAATAGAATAGGTAGCTTCGTATAGTACCTTTAGGTGGAGCACTAAAACAGTAATAAAATTTCTTTCCGTGGAATGATGTGGCACATCATTGGAACAAGTTTTTTGGTGTTCGTTAGAAATTTTTGATTTCACACAAGATACATAAATACTTCGAAAAGTTCCTGTACAAAATATAAAATATAATACGATGGTTGTCTTTGCACCCTTGAGGTATAACTCAATATACACTTAAGTAACTTGCAACAATCTTGCTACGTAGGTTTTTTTTCCAAATCATTCTTACGAACACAGGAAGCAAAGTACACAGGAGAATATTAAGAATTTTGATTACGAAATCGACAAAGAACATCGCTATAGGTATATAAATCTTCCGACAATTTATACAGACCCTACATACTATACCAATATACACTGTGGTTTCCATTAAAAGAAAAGTAATCATTTGTCAAAATTTTGGAGAAATATTAAAAAATATAATTTGTTTTCGAAGCCAAAATAAAGACTAAAATATCAAAAGTTACAACAGTTATATAATAGAAATGGTGTCAAAATTCTTTTCTTTTCAGTATCTTCCAAAGGAGAAGGTCAATTTAAAAAAAATCATTTCAGCAATAACTATATCTACCAAAAATTTATCTGGCCGGCGTATCTCATTTGTATCTTCCTCTATAAAGTGCGCAGTGCGTCTACAGGGTGGATCAAAGTCGATGTACTCGGCTTGGTGACACACACTTACTTGTGTATAGGACAAGTAAGTGTGTGCATAATACGTCAACCAAACCAAAGGCTGTTGACATTGCGAAAGCAATCGCAGCCACTCTCGTCGACGTTAATTGCTTTTAGTGATTTCTACGTATGTACAAAGAGAGCATAAATTAAATCGTTTCGTCTTGCGCTCGAGCACCGAACTTACTTGCAGCGAACCTAAACGATTCGAATTGAAATGTGTGAGGGGGTAGAATCATTGTTAAATGTAAATTGGCATTAATTGACTTCACTAGTTAACCTCCTTAAGATTACTCCGTTCCAAGAATACACAAATAGGAGTGACGTGCTCTTATTTTTCTGCGTTTCGCCTTGGATTATTAACGAGGACATTTCTGAATATGTAATAAGAAATTATGCGCATATAATCTTAATTGTACCAATTTCCCTATTGGTGTTAACGACAATGTTGAAATTCCTACTTTATTTTTATGAGTATTGCACAATGTGTGACACTAAAAGACTTGCTTGAAAGCATACCAAAATAACATACAGCGAAAATATTTATTTTTCATTTAGGTCAGCTTGTGTGCGCATTTTTGCTGGTTATATTATTGCATGTACCCTTAGGATGTATGTAATGTCACACACATTTTATGTAGTTTAATTTATATACGGTGTGGACTTAAAGTATGGAATATTAAAAAGATAACTCGATAGTTTTTCTTTAAACGGTGAAACATGTCGGTTTAGCATTTAAAAATGCAGCTTAACAGGATGTGCGATTCATTCATATGAAACATATACATATACAATCCAGTTTTGCGTTGACCTAACACATCTTTTTTCTCAGTGCATAAAATGTTTTCTTCCTATATTTATTATGTATAACAGATGCAATAGCAAAAACCACTTAAAAAAGTCAAAATTGGAAAAGTGCAAAATTTATCACATTTTCAGTGTAATAAACTATGTCCCTGTATTGCATTACAACAAATATACTGAAAGGACAGCACTTAAGAATACTACATTTATTGTCCGTAATATATTATTATGTAATTACTATCCATTTGAAGACATTTATTCCATTTTGACTCGAAGAAGTTGGCACCTATTTAAAATAAAACTTACGACTTTGATTACCGAAAAGTTTTTGAACTCCTGTTAGAACTTCATCGTCGCTGTTTAATTTTGTGTCTCCGAAGATTTTCTTTAATTTTGGAAATAAGCAAGAACCATTAGACGCTGTAGTAGGGTAGGTAAGTATCTTTAGTAGATGTTCCTTCAGCTCAGAACCTTACAACACTGAATAAATCTGTCGTAATATTTGCTCATAAGCTGCCTGTGTTTAATGCAATGAATTAAAAAACTTCTCTTAGCATTGCTAAAAATGCTAGTCACGATTTTTGTCACTGAAGGTGAAATCTTAAATTTGTGATACTCCGTCAACTGTAAAAATTCGAGATAGACATTTCTTTAGAACACAATTTCAAATTCGCTTCTGAAGTAGTGACTGGTCCGCTTACGTACAAGGTGCAGATGCCTTGATTATCGCTTTATTCGCATTGCTTGAAATTGATTTTTTATGCCTGCCATATATCCAGAAGTTTTTTCATGATCTTATTAAATAAGATACTTTTTTGAATGCATATCTATAACAGTTTGTTATTATACTATGATTATAATAATTCTCTACTACCTGATTTGTGCGCAAATCAGGTAGTAGAGCATCCTTAAGCACACTAACCGTATTTCCACAAATTCAAAGAAAAATAACAAAGTTTGTGTTATTATGGATATCTTCTTTCAGCACCTTCTGTGTTGGAGATGATAAATACTGTACGTTTATGCAGTGGCGGTCAGTGCATACGTCACCGGAAAGGTTATTACAATCGAAGTTCGTGTGCTCTCGCCCGAAACACGAAAATTACGAATTTAAACGAAGTAATTCGATCATTGTAAAATGTATGTACACTTCTCACGGAAAAAATCGGGACACCAGCAGTTAACAATTTAGTTTTTTTGGGTGTAAATAAAGCTTTCAGATAATAATACGTAAGCGAGCTATGGCATTCAGTTCGTTCTTGCGAAATGTGAATACACGCTCTGTAAGATTCATTTGCACTCTAAAATTTTTCAACTTTAAAATTGCTTGTGTCCAAATTTTTCCTGCGAGAAGTGTACAACGGCCGCGTGGTACTTCAGGCACTTTTCTGTCCTGTACGAAAAAGGATATTAAAATTATTAAAGGCTATTAGGTGTTATCCCATATGAATTAATCAGTAGAATTGTAGGAAAATGTCTTATATTAGCATTGCTAATGGGGGTATTATACAAATTGCAATGCTATATGCAGTTATCTGTTAGGGAACATCCTTCTGTAACCAAATGATAAAAGTGCTAGTACCTCTGTCAGGTTTATAATTGTCGTTTACCTATTCCTATTTGCATAATTGCACATCAGAATTGTTTCTTTTTTCAACTGCATGTAAACTACTATGATTAACTCCTAGCCATAGGATGTATATCGATTACTCCCTAAAAAATGTGACCTGATTAGGATATACAACGCAGGAGGTAGATATTACTCACTTGCTAGGATGAAATTAATGAGTAAGGTAGCATTGATTGCGTAGAAACCAAAGATATTCATCACTACATTCAAATGACCATAGTTTATGATACTAGTGGTTCCTTTATTATTATTTTTTTGTTAAAATCGTTGTATTATCCTTGATGTAAATACAAAACATGCCAAAAATAAATGTCCACAACAAAATATTTCCATCTGATTAATGTATAGATATTTAAATATTGTGTGTTTCAGACAAAGCCTTCTACTTAATTGCTTTGTTTTTAATCCCCCGCATAACAGTAAACCCTTAATTCATAACTCATACAATTATGCCCATTAGCATATTCGAGTAGATAATAGAAAGTGCCATTTAAAATTTACGACCAACTCGCGACCAATAAAACCATTAACCGGAGGCGTCAGCGTGAAAACTTCACTCAGTTCGCTTCTTTGTCTTTCGATTTCATGGGTTATCGCTTTAATGGATCTCGAGCTTTATCTGTTCATTTTGTGGGATGACCGGCGGGTCAGAGTAAACAACGCTAACGTTGTGAAATTGAAATATATCCGTAATTTTGTCGCCATCTGTACTATACCTCGTATAGCTGGTTGGCGCTCCGCCACTACGAAATTCGTGGGTATATGTATAAACGTTGGAATGATGTTTTAACGTCGGGCCTCGACATTATGTAGGCCGATGTCATCCTACGCAACGTCGCAGCCGGCCGTTGAAAGTGCACATCTCTTGTGGTTCACTGCCGAGGCTTTAACATTGAGAAATCTTAAGAATAAGAAGTGAATATATGGAATGTAAATGTATATACATACGTGCTTACCGATTGCCATCTATATTAGGATTTAAAAGATACCGTTTTGTTTAATTACGGAGAATGTGTAATTAAATTTTTATGATGGCAGAATTTAGAAAAGGTTCTCAGAGGATCATTACTGAATCTGTTTATACGTATGTATTACGAACATGCGGCAGATGTTCTGAAAACATCTGGTTTTGTTTATCATGATTTTAGGTAGGTGTGTAAAGCTTTTGTTCTCCCATTGCTACTACATGATATCACGGTAGTTAGGCAGTATTCATTTTGAATTTAACGTCACTGAACTCATTTTCTGTACCAATAAGCACAGAGAAACATTAGTTCAATAATTTTTGCAGTTGCAATTATACATAAAAGGAAACCGAACATATAGGTAGTGAGAGTCAAAAACAAGGAAGAAATTAATATAAATGCATACCCTATCAGACCATATTCCTAGTGCTTGAATAAGAAATATTTATTCAGATAAACATCAATAATAATACTCATTATATACATAAAGAAAGAAAAAAAAAGAAGTATGTTATTATCTTAAAGTAAATATAACACAGATATTACCTTTTTGTTATATTGATTTCTGACTGATTTCATAGTATATGATTGGCTCTAACTAGTTTGTGATTCCTCCGTGAACAGAATTAGTATCACATCCAATCCATTTTACAATTCATATATTCATTCACGTCTAGGGTGGCAAAAATACATAAGGAATTGCAAGAAATCTTATATGAAAACTCTAACTGAAAGAATCACTGCTATTCTTAAAACACACAAAATTAATCTGGCTTATAAAAATAATAATAATTTAATGCCATGTTTCAATAAAATAATACTAAAACCGCCGTTTTTGAAAAATTCAAACTTAATTAACTCAATACTATGTAAAGACTGGTGTGTGTATGTTGACCAAATAAAGCAATAGTTAGAAAATAGAATATAGAATCATAAATCATCAACTAATTTAACTGCTTCAAAAACACATGAATTTAATTTTAATCATAAATTCAACTATGACGCCACTAAAACTTCAGCTAAAGAGAAAAATTATTATAACCCAATATTTTAAAAATGATTTATATTATATAAGAAAACCAAAAATAGTATAAATAATCGAACATCGACATAGCAAATTTATCTAAAATTTAGGCTCCCTTATTTTAGCTTTAATTTGAATCAACTTTAAATAATAACTTACAAAAGCAAAATTCACCTATTTTATGCAAAATCCTGCTTTTGAGTACGATTGCAATTCAATATAATTCATAAATGTTGTAAAATATACATTGTGTTTGTCTCGTATACAAATTTTTAAAATAATTCGACTTGCAACTAAGTTGTCAATGCAAAGTAATAAAAAAAATATATGATATGGGAATTATAAACAAAAAGAATAGATAAAGTGGGCAAAATTAACTTCTTAAGGTTAACATTAACTAGTAAACATTGATACAAATTATAACAAAAAAAAATATATTTTACAGGGCGAAGAAAATTAGTTTGAAAAAGCTTTATTAATAAAACGAAATTTGGTTTTATTCCCAGCCGTATATGCAAAAAAAGAATCAATTAATAATACTCTCATCATTTGGCTAAAAAATCATAACAGAACAATAACATTAAGGTCCGGTTTCATAATAAATGTTACTTTAGCACTTTAACAAAAGTTTGTGTTATTTATGGAAACTTTAATTTAAAGTAATTTTAAAGCTTTAAAAACCCTTAGCTAATTGGAAAACGCTTTTCCTCCTTCAGTGTATATATACTATGCTTCTGGTCATCAGAGGTTCTAAAAATAACTCATGCTTAATAAGAGTTTGGCATCCTAACTTCCAATAAATAATTCATTTAGAAGTATTCACGTAGGTAGAGCATAACCTTAGCGTAAACACACATAAATAAACAATTGCGCCGAGTTCAATTCGTGCTGTTCGAAGATACACATGCATCCATTGCACATAGTAAGGTCGTATTCAAACACACTCTTTAATGATATTGTTCGAGGCATTAGAGGTCAAGTTTGTTATTGGTAGTTTTCTACGTGCATCTTTCATATTCAATCGTGCATTGCGGTTCCACCACATATAAAAAAAGTTCTCTGGTAGAATTATCATGAGTAATTTTAGCTTGGGTTTTACTATTTTTATCACCCTCTAAATACAATTAATACTTATTTATAACTAATAAATTTTCTTCTAGTTAATAATTAAAAAAAGAAGAAGAATGGAAATGCAAATGGAGGTGAGTACTAATTTCTTACGGAAACATTGTATAGAAGTATAAATACGTTATTTTTTATTAAATATGAAGTTTAATCAGAGTCAGGATTTTCTCAGTATAGTCACACATTTTCAGACTTTTTCAGAGTATTTATAGGTATCCTTGGTGATGTAGAACTCTTCTGCTTATTGGATTATAGAATAATTGTTTCAAAAACAATTTTGTTAACCTTGTTGTCGCAGGGGCAGGTGTGCATTGTCTTAAGTTACACTTTTGGTAAACTTCATGCAATTTAATGTAATGATTTACGCTAAAAATATATAGGTATATAATGGTACTATATCTGGAACGTAGAATTTTAAATGCGATAATTGGTAATTTCGCTGGCGTTACTGCATCAACATTATCTTAAGAACTCCAGCTTACCTGTGCTTACCCTTTATTATTGCTAGGGGATTGGGATAAAAATTTCCCTGGAATAAACCCTGCTTAGTGAGGGCCTGGTTTTTATAACTTTATGATATATAAACAAAGGTAAGCGTCAAATTGAAATGATCTAACTGTAGACCGTTACGTGAATATCACAATGGTTTAAAGATGAAACGGTTAAAAGGCCCTAACGTTTTACAAACAAACTTGAAGGAAAGATACGCATGGTAAATAGTTAGGTACATGTATAAACATAAACCTAGACGATATGTAAGCAGTTTATACGGCGATCGTCCAGATTTACCTTTATACCCTTGTGCATTATCAACCTGCATTATTGCTAGAAACAAGTTTGGTCTTCAAGGTTTTGTAGCCAGTCTATATGAATTCCCTCAATACCTTTTATGTCTGTATACCGTTCTGGCAAACAAGTATATTATAATACTTTATTCAATTTAATATTCATATAGTTATTTCTCAAATATTTCATTTTTCTCTTATAAATAATGTTTATTGATACTTCATAAGCTTTTTCTTATGTTTCCAATGTTATTATGTATACGCATGCCAGTTTAGGATACCCATTTATTGTCTTGGGATTAAAACATGCTCAATACTTAGATTATACCATTCATAGATACTGCAAAATTTTATATTTTTAGCAGTTTCAATTATATTTGAAGTTGATACAAATGGCCAATGGTTTTTATTTAGATTTTGCCAGCCATTGGAAAAAAAATACCTTAAAATTAACAATATTGCAATTGAGTACTTCAGTAATTAGTAGTTTTGCAAGTTGGGTAACAGTGGGAAACTCATTATTTGAATGAGAAGTCTACATACGAAAAAACGAAACCAGCTTGAATGCACTCAATTTCCGTATTGAAATGTACTTCTATTATTCTCTCTATTCCTTTATTTGTTTCACGGGTAGGATAATAGTTTCTTTGTGTTTATAATTAACCAATGAATCAGCACTATCGATTAATACCAAATGAAAAGCAATTGCAAAATTACCTCACCGTTTTCGCTTTTAACTGCAGTAATTCAATTAAAATCAAACTGCACAAATAACAGAAAGTTATGGACCCTGTTATTATGCTATCGAATACAATCGCGTGTATAATATTAGGTAATAATTAATCCAGCTGGTGTACATAGTTATATCTATGGAGATAATATAAGAGGAATGCTACAACACAATTGACTATGGACGTAAATTGTATATGCATACATAGAAATGATAATATTGGAGGTCATTGTTGCTATCTAGCAAATATCCAAACAATATGGAAGAAATTGTACGGGGAAGCATTAAATGCTAATGATCTTCGTTTTATTGCTGGTATACAACATTGTACATATACGTAATCAAATAAAGGCAATAAGAACTCGACATCTAACAGCGTTCTGTTGTGATTGGATTTCTCATTTTCCGTCTGTGAATGTCTCCGATAATAACATGTGTATGTTTGAATGGGCTTCGTGCTAATGCGGTCGTGATCAACGTTAAGGTCTTTTAAGATATGCATATACATGCATATCGATATCGCCACTATTAATCGCTTGGTCAGTTGTTAAAGCGCATACCACTGAATCAATCAAAAAAAAAAAAAATAATCGCGAACATGATGGATGATAAGTGGAAACAAAAGGCAAGCCCGGAACTATGGTAGATATTGCCCTGTTACATGTTATTTATATTATGTAGTTACCTATGTATTTATGCACGTGTGCTTTGCATATTCGGTAATACGAGATTGTATTTGTTCTGCAACGATATGTTTGTCCAGGAAAAACAATACTGTGTAGTAAACGTAATACTACCGTAATGGAAAAAGTGATACTTCGGAATTTATATGCTGATAAAGCAAACATGTTTTAGTTACTTTGAAGGTAGCAGGATTAAATCCTGTACAAAACTTTTTTACGCCATACTCAGTAGAGTATAGGGAAAAGTCGATGAATTTAAGTAATTCTCAGTCTCATATACAATGTGCACGCGATTGATGGCTCGATGTTAAACTTCTTAACATATTGATCTAATTATGATGTCTGAAAGATACTGAAAAATGATTACAATAAACATTTCTTGGATTATTAGGGTCAGCTATTGTCGTCTCAGTTAAAGATACTATGTTGGTACCTACTGTTTTTTAAATTGCATTCTTTTCACATCTTCCCAATGTCTTCCCAGCAACTTCGTTATTACTGTCAACTGTCAAAGGGTTATATTTTGCGTATTCAGTAGCGCGTGTAAATTTGAGTTTATACTTTGTATATATTTATTGAAAATAAGTAGTTATTACAACTAAACCATGCTGAAACCATTGTGTAAGCAATCGAAGGAGTTAATAGTTTCGTTAATCGTGTATTTTGACGCAGAACGCCAGAACAACGGGCCGTTATTGCAGTTAACTTCCGTGCGAGAAGTATGTATATAATACCCATATTTTTAATGTCATATTCTTAACAGTATTTCGTTTTTAGAGAGTAGCGAGTACTGTAAATATTCATGCTGCAACCATAAGCAAAATTTCGTCATGAGCAATCAAGGAATTACAGCTACTAACCCAAAACAAAAACGCATACGAAATGAACCTGTCCTAAAAATTGATGGTTTTACTAAATGTGCCATTAGAATCACAATTTATGACATATATAAAAGCAGTGAGTGCGGAAGTGGTTCTTTCACATACAATATTTTTTCGGAGCAACATATCACATTAAACACTTTGAACAGTGCGCTTAAAGAAAAATATATTTTCTATGGTTGCAATAGATCGTTGTCGAGGATATTACGTATTCTGAAAGAAAAAGAAGTTTGTTATGAAACAATGGAAGAAATATGGCAGATCGGGGGGATGCATGCAATTATGTAAAGCAGCCCTGAATAAACTTAGTCTGGAAATTTAAGGTAGTATTTAGTGTATTACATATTGGAAATGAAATTCAGAAGTAGTGAAACAGAGAGATTGGTTTGAATAGAGAACAAACTTGAATACTAATAGTTACTGATGCGAATATTATTTAAATCCTAATTTTAAAAAGAATCATTACCAATATTAACGGTAAATATTATTTTGTTTATTTACCTGTCAAAAGTTTTTTACAGTTAAATAATCTAACGGTTTGTTTACATTTTGACAAAGAGGAGATTTGCAACACGGTTGTGATGTCATACCGAACTGACTCACGTAATACCTCGTTTGTTATAGTAAATGAACTATATTAATAAATACAAAAAGCCAGAATAATACCCGTGGAAACGTTCATTTTCTGTGGATACTAATGCTGGCGTTGGCGTTGATATATTAAAATCTTTGCCCGACCAATACCGATAAATTGCATGGTTGTGATACAACCATAAACCTGAAATAGTTGAGACTGGAAATAATCTGTAGGTATTTTCGCAGAATTAACACCGTAAAAGTACTTTATTATAAATAATTTAACCGTTACCGACTAAAAACCAGTTTCCAAAGAAAACAAAATGTGTCAATGAGGAGTGAACGACTATGTGCAATTAATTGAAATGTAATTGCCGATATGCTATAACAGCCTATTGCTATTTCGCTTACATTCTATAATAGAGACGTTTGCCAGTGCCCTCGATTGTCGACGAGATAACTGATCTGATGTGTCGCACTATATTTCTCATACTATGCCAATGTATAAGACGAAGAATGCACTGGTACAATAGAATAATGCGTATACTTCTTTCCTGTTTTTACAGACTGAAACCAATTTTTGCCTATTATTTTATCTATTGCCAGCTCGGCTGCGTTCACTTGGTATTAGCCAAATAATATTATTTCTAGAATGATATTGTAATTTATTGATAATTCATCTTGTTTCTGTGTCCCCAATCTTGCTATAGTTTACGCCACCAAAGAGGCTGCAATATCAAATTACTGGGCTTATGGTGGATACTTGAAATCATTTTTTTTCTTAATTCAAGAAGCAAACAAAATATTTCCACAAAAAGTAATTATTGCATTATATAATAAAGCCAGGAAAATTTAGTTTCTTGCCATTGGCTTATTTCCCTCTGTGAGAAGCCTTATGGAACCAGTAAATTTAAAATTTAAAATTTTATTATGGAAGATTAACGAAAGGAATCGACACGATGACAGCTTTATAAATACAATGCAGGATGTATCGGTCCGATTTGAAATTCAATCAATTCGATTTCACTAACACAAACATTAAGTTGGAGCGGAAAAAAACTGCTGTGTCAATGTACAACATGTGGGAGAAGAGGTAATATAATTTATCAAAAGGGAAATTATTAATATTCTCTGTTGGAAGCACGTACCTACTATCCGCGTCCAGAAACAATGGGGACTTTTAAATTAGCATAAAGGGGATATGACCAGCACAATACTTTAATAGCATGAAAAGACGTTTTACATATTTTATTAAAAATCTTGGCAGGGGTCGTCGTATGAATTATTGTTCCGTTAGATGATATTAGGCGAACATAATTTATAGTCTTCACCGTTTTATTATAGATATGAAAGCATAAATTCAGATTTTTTCTAGTAATAAAAATATTCTTTCTTCTAGTTTGTTACTGTCAGTTCCTTCTATATCTGTAACGTATGCTACAACTCAAGAAGCAGGTTTAGTTTGAAAATAAGATATAAAATATAATTACTGTATTTGACAACAACTTTTATACGTGTGTGATACAATGTGTTAAAATATGCCAATAATACTCGGGCTTTAGTTTACGAGTGCACATCATTTATGTTGGAGTAGATCTATGTATAATTTATAATTTAATAATCAAAACTGCAGTATTAAAAGTAATAATCGAGTAGTAGCCTTATTAAAAGTTGAAGTAGTAAATGTGGATTACTCTTAATTATGTGGGTATCTGGGATTAAAGTACATACATTGTAAGACCATAAAATACCTGGAACTAGTTCGAATAAGATCAACATTAAGATTATCACGAGTAAGTTTTGATCTTTTTGTAGAGAATGGAAATAAAAATTCCAAGTTGTAATAAAACAAATAGCAAGGTATTTTCAGATAAATTTATTAAAATTTAAAAGAGATGAATGAATGAAATCTTTCATAACCCATGTTTTTTGTGTTTCCGGATTGTAGATCAGTAAAAATCCTTGGAGATTATAAATTAGTGGTTTTCTTTTCTTTTGTGGCATGGAATGGGATCTGGAGAGTTTCTTTCAGAATGGACGGACCTTCTGAGCTATCAGCTAGGTTTCTTAAACGTTAGTGCATGTTCTGAAGTTTGGAATTGCAGTTTTCCTTTTTTCGGGTTCGATATAGCGTTTTCTATTCTCAAAGTCAGAAGATATCAGGTATTTTCTTTTTTTTAATACTTCGTAACCAGTAAATGAAATCAGGTAAGCAAGCCGTTTTAAATGCTATGTTAGCCCTATATAAATTTTAGTGTAAGAACAAAGTTTGTTAATTTCTTCTCTTTGTTCTAGCAAAGCGGTGTTATCTCTTCGTTGTTTTCAACTCAACGCTCAAGTTTCTTCATCAAACAACTATATTTCGACTTCAGTGCCACGCGGCCTGACAGTTTTCTCGATTTCATTGCCACTGATGATTTTAACTTCGATTAATTGATTAATAACCTCTTTTACACTTTATTTTTGACATTTTTTTTTGACATATGTGTATTGTGTTTCTGTACATACTGTATGTAGTTGACTTTGTTGATGATGCACATTTGATAAGTAAATCATTTTTATTTTTTTTTTGGGATATTTTACAATTCAATTATTAATTTTAGTAAATAAAAATACTTCGCTCTCGATATAATAAAATCTTTATCTTTGGAAATGACGTGGTGTGGATACACATCTGAAGGTGGAATAACATAAGATCTATTCCACAGTTATATTTTGCGCGATCGGTTTTGTGAGTTATGACATCATCAACGCTTGAAACATTCATTTGAAAAGTAACGAATTAAATATGAACGTAAGTCGCTTACAATAATATATGCACAAAGAGTTGTTCAAAAGATGAATTAATCAAACTTATAAAATATAATTATAAAGTCGTGTTACAATGTTAACTCATTTAAGTTCAATAATTACAAAAATATTTTTAAAAAACTATTGGAAATCAAATTATAAATTGTGAAAATATTTTAAATCAATGGAACTAGTTCGTAACCATTACAATGCCCATTAAACTAACTTATGTATACACAAAAATAATAAACTAATGAAATTAATATAAAAAATCTAAAGGTTTTTGTAATTTAGTTATTTTTCATTCGTTTATGTTTGATAACGTTAGCTAAATTTTGCCTGACATTTAGTACATGTTTTATTTGTAATATTTAAGTATTTTATGGCTATGGTGTAGAAGCCACTACTGATACTGTTCACGGTAATAAAGTACAGTAGTTAGAGTGCACAGATGTTGCAACGTGATATGGATATGACGCAAACGTTGGGAGTGCTGCACTATATTTTGTACTTCCAGTGGGTGTCAATATCCAGCTTTAAATTTAAATCTCTCTTGACATTTGAACTTCCTACGTATGCTAGTATTATATGCATACTGTTTTAGTTTAAGGCATCTACATAACTCAAATGGTGTTATGGACTTTCTGCAATGTAAAATTTTAATAGGAAAGGGTCAGAATCTTCTTGAGTATAAATAATCATAGATAAGTTTATTTTACCGGATTTATATGTTGAGGACCAGAAAGAAAAATGTATGTGCTCGCTTTGGTATCGTACTTGAATAATCGATTTGCATTTGCCCATATAGAAATTGTTGAACTCTCCGCCAACGCTTTAACAGTTTTTTAGAACCTTGATACAAACTACTAAACCGTTGTATTGTTCTGATCATAAATTCTAACACAAGACCGAATTCAAAAGGTCTTACCTACAGTAAATGCGTCCATTACGCCATAACAACCATAAAAGTCGGTTTAGTTGTGACTGCCCGTGTAATTTATAGTTGAAATGAAGGCCGTAGGCGCTGCAAGAACACCGAACGACCGAAAGAGAGAGAATGCGATACGAAGAGAGAGGCGAAGATAACCGCTCGCTAATGCCAACCTCTGATAAATCATTAATCTAAATGTCCCTAGCGATACGAGTCCACTTTGAATGGATTTTATTGTTGCGGCCAGGTAGGCGGAATATAAGAGCGCGGAGGGTAGAAAGAAAGAAATCAAAAACACGGTCCAGACAGACGCTACGGTATTTCGTATTTTTATAGCGTGCCATAATTTCTGTTCATTAGCGACCGGCACAGATAACGTATGGGTATTTTTCACTATATACGTCGATTGTTCCATAATATTGTTTATATGCGCACATAACTGATGATTTTATTGTTCCATTGGTCGCCCGAGATCGTAAAATCCATCCTTCGAAAAATTTTTGTCATGCTTTGAAAGCGTTGAGACCATAGAATCTAGAGTATGCGTGTCCTTACACACTTCCAATCGACCATTACCGATTGTTATTCACGTTTCTTTTATCTCGATTGAGATTCTTTACAGTAACATCAGATAATTTACAGCACAATTAGGAGTTTACAATTACGTTCTTCTTTAAATTTGCAGAATGAGGTATAAATAGAAGCATATTTCCTAATTTTGTTTCCTTTATTTTTTAAATTATTCTTCAATTCTTCTTGAACAGTGATACATTATATATGTACTAGTTTTTGTAAACCTTTGAAAAAGTAATTTTCTGATTTGCTCTAGAAATATTCATTTATGGTCAGTTTTCAATGACATTTCACCTTCATGCATCTTCCTCGAAGACCCTTTTCATCTTGGAAATAAAAAATAGTTACTAGGAGCCAGTTGGATGGTCAAGTTCTTCAAGTCGCACACTACCACAACAAATACTCGAAGCCTGTGAACAGGCGCATTATGGTAGAGTAAGAGAACACCTTTTACCAACTTTCTTCTCCTTTTTTGTTTTATGGCCACTCGTACGGCGTAAAATGTTTTGCATAATTGCTCCTGTAATGGTCTGCCTTAGGTTTGTAATTTACAAGCATCTCAAAAATATGTCGCAATTATTTTCGGGACTTTATATTTCTTTGAGTCTGACCCATTCTTCACATGCGAATGCCTAGACTCTTTCTTTAATTTAGGAACATAAAAATGTTCTTATGTTTTGTCTCTAATTGTAAATCATTACCGATAATGAATAATCCGTTTCCTTGATTGTCCTCACAGAGCTCTAAAAATTGTCTACAACGCGCATTGATCTTTGACATTCCAAGGTGTTCATGAAGCATTCTGAATGGCAGTTGTTTCTAGAAAGTTGTACATTTTCGCCATCTTTTCAGTTTTAGTTGACCATTTCCCATAATGGCAAGTTCAACTGTCATAACAATTTCGCATGTCGCCAATGTCATATAGAAGCCTATATTACCATAGGACACCCTGGCAAAAAGAACATATCTAGAACAATTCTAGAAGGTTCGATATAGCTTAGAGGTGTGCAACGCGTGTACAAGCCTTGTATGGACAAGTAAGCAATAAATTATAAAATAAACAGTGTGTTATTTTGTGAATAACTCCCAAACGTTGCAGTCAAGTCTTCCATGCTCTACATCTTTATTCCATTCTTAACCTTGTTTAAATTAGCGTGACCACTTATAAATCATAGGTTTACCAGGGCTGATATTTCCGTAGACAGTACTCATTTTAAATAATATCTAAATAACGAAGTGCCTGTTATTCCATAGCCAACTTGGATATTCCGAAGATTTGGAAAACATGTCTCGTAGTACTGTCAATATTTATATATTTGTATTTATTGCTTTTAAAATAGTGTAATTATATTATTTCCATTAGAAAATAAGTATCATCATTCTTCATAAGAATCACTTTTTAAAAAAATGTCTACGGTGTGCACTGCAGTCGACTTATCGGTGAGTATATTAGTGCTGGCTGGCCCATTTTTTAGGCCAAGAATATAACTCTATGTGGTTAACTGACAATAATTTCTCATAAATAGTTTCCTTTCCGGCGAATAGTAATCCATCTCTAAATTGATTGTTACCGTTACCCATCCAGAATGCGGTGTATTAAGAAATATGTGAGGGAGGAGCGAACGACTATACAACGTGAATTCAAATGAAGTTCCAAGTCGGTACGGGATAACAACAGCCACTTCGCACAAGACATTTGATTTTCGCCTTTTGGTAGACCCGATAGGGAATTAATGTGTTGGGTAGGATTTGCTATATAACGAAATGCAAAATACAGATAAAATAAGCTAAAAAAATTACCAATACCGACAAAATAGAATAATCACATACTCTTTTCCTGTTTTAAAATACGGAAACCATCTAACTGCTCTTTTTTTTTACTTTACCCACCACTAGTTCGCATGCGTTCACTTGGTATATTCGAAATGTAAAATACCTATTCCCCACGTACGGAATTTAGAGATCTGTAACAACTTTAAAAATTTTAACTGTATATCCAGAAAGTACCTCCTGTCATTACTGCTCAGTACGATATCCATTTAAAATTGAATTAGTGTCAATACCAAAGAGAAAGTAATCTTCCCGTCGAAGAAGGTATTAAGCAACTTCGGTCAGATCTTATTCAAGCCATTTATGAAAGCAACTGACAATTACGTCGGCTGTATATCAGGTATATAAGGCGGAATGCGGTGAGGTACCAATTTTACCAACTCTCCTACTATGATTTTAAGACATGATAATGATAAATTATGGGGTACTAAAAGGAACCGATGTGCACATTGACTAATTTGGTTATTAAATTATTATGTAATTGTGGTAATAATAATTAGATTTTATTAAATTATATACGCAGTGCTTAATGTGTCTTCACCTTGCTTGGAGATGACAGACATTAACATACCGTGCTAGGCAATTAATTAAATAAAAAGGCAATATGTGTCTCTTGTTATCTTTTGTAAGTTGTATAAATAGCTTCATTTCTATGTTTTTACCATGTTGTCCTACTTTCTGTAGTATTTAATGTGGTATTGCTTGGTAACATGTTTTTTGGGCCTATTACTATACCGGCAAAAATGTTACTAAAGGTTGGTGCACTACATTCGTTATGGCACAAACCGTACTCATACTCGTAAAACTGTAGTTTTTTACCTAGTGAAACAAATAACTATAAAGATAATACGCTGTCGTATGTCGTGTCATTCATAACTTCATTCCATATTACATTCATTCAATGTATTGTATGTATTTTATATTATATTTTAATGTCCGTGTTTTCGCTAAATTATTTCATTAAGCATGAAGCTACGAAACTCAACTCTTTGCAAGAGTATAATGAATTGTACAAGTAAAAGGGCAATGTTTAATATATATTGAGAATACGGTACAACTTGTTTATTATTAACGTCATGGGTAATTGCGATAACTCGGGCATAACGCCATAGTCGTCTTGGTCTCTGGAATCACTTATAGTAGACAATAAAAAAAAAATCTAGTGAACCTCGGATTTAACGTCAAATAAAATAGGAACATACAACAGAATTCATCCGTGTTGGCGGCAAGACTACGAGCTCTGTATTGTCTCCATTACATACAGAATTCCAATTTTTGTACGAATCGCACAGGTAGAGGGAGTGTTTTATTTGTTGAATTACAGTTTTTGGAAACGCATATTTCGTGAATAATGGCGAAAAACTCTCGGTCCCAGTGATGACGCTATAACCGAGTTCTACTGTATATACAAATCAGTGCCGATGTTGTTTTAAGGATTTTATTATTAAAGAATTAAATAAGAGTGCTAAAATAAACTAAATTCATTATTAAATATATGTCAATTAATTAAACATTTGCCAGTATATTAATATTGTTGGAGTTAATTTATTTTAAATTTAATTAATTTTATTTAATTTGAGGTTATAATAAAGCTATACGCACACTAGGCGGAGTGAGTTCATGAGTTATAAAAGCATTGGCTATATACCTTATAAAGGACTTTTACTCGAATATCTTTAGTTGAAAAAGAGTGATTAATGTGCAAATTAGAAATAATAACAAAGAACTTGTTTCATAAACATTTCTAAACTCGACCTTTGAAAAACTCTTGGACTCGTCTGGTAAAACTGTACTTATGAAACTAGTTCTTTAGTACACTATATTATACTTACATGAAAAGGGCAAATAATTACAGTTTTATCAAATATTTCTGAGATGAGCTTTTTTCCTGACAAATACCTTGAGTTTGGTTGCTGAAAACTTACGAGAAGCTACTTTTCTTTATGTATTATATAAATTATGGTCTTAGAACAAACAGTAGCTTTGCTAAGTTCTTTAACTTTAATCAATGCAAGTCTCATAATTGCATTATAACATGCTAAAATATAATGCAAAATTATTCTCATTATACTAATATAGACAAATAATAAAGGAAAAACGTTAACATTCGTAAATAAACTAAATTAAAATAACAAAGCAATTGTATTTATCTTGTAATTATTTAAATAGATTCCAAAAATATAAAAGAATTAATCATGAAATCTATTTTACGCGAACATTTCAGAAACACCAAAATTTATGCAGCATATGCATAAATTGATTTTATCAAATTATGTTTTCTGAAATTAAAAATAATAACAGAGTAACCAGAGGTTCAAACACTAAAATATAAATTTTCTACAAAAAGAGATTTGACAACTGCATATATATATATATTATACATCTTCCATTAGCTCTGTACTGTTAAGGTTAAGGGTAATACACTATACATAGTTTGATACACGCAGCAACTACAATTCATTAGCTTTTCTTGGTAATAGTGCTTTGGAAATTATTAATGCTGTGATGACTTGGTTGTGTAGACTTGTCCAAAGGAAAACGCTGTTATTGTTTTTTTGCCAGAGAGCGTCATAACAATTGTTAGTTCTCAAATCCTATTAATATATCTCCATCAGCTGATCGATGCTTTATGGCCCTTCCAATAAAATCGCGTTTTTTTACATCGTAAAGACTTATTGTAGTTTTCATATAATACATATATAGCAAGAAAAGTACTTATATTGCTGCTTATCTTAGTCTCCTCTCTTCCATTAATAACTAACACGTAGTCCTAATATAATCGTCTTTAATCTAAATGCATGAGCTTCAGGAACGTGATAAAATCGCTGACTAATCGAGCTTCAGTACATAGGTACCAGAAGGAAGAAGAATTTACTAGGATATGATTTGAGCAAGTCATTTTTTTTTCTACCTTTGTCATATTAAATGAAGCCATATCAGTTGGACTAAATTAAATTGGTTTTGATCAGATTATGCGCTGTAGATAGGCAAGTTACGGTTCTTTAATATCGAAGTGAAAGCTTCTTGTACCTACTGTGAACTCACGGTGTTCCCTGTGATTGTACAATCACCTGTTAATCATGGTGGGTAGGTATTTCTTCCACTTAATTCATGGAATTTTTGCTAAAATAAGAAATTCCAGAATGTTCACTTTTTCTTTTCAGGACGAATAAACAGAATAAACAGGTGTAGAAATTAAATTATTTCTGAATCACATTACGCCCAGTAAAGAACAGGAGAACAAATATGGTTGGGTCTAGTTTCTTTGCGTGTTACGCGTCGAATTCTACGAATCAAACATGCTACGAACAGTTAAATCCTTTTGGGGTTCGATATCGTAACGTTTTTCTTTTTTAACAATAGGTATGCTTATATCTTGGTGAAAATACGACAAGAAGTAAATGGAATGTCATCTACAACTATTTAATTAAATCACTCTTTTTTTATTTTGTATGTATATGTATGTATACGTTATTGGTATCGTTCATTAAAAATAGACACCAGTGATTTTATGATTAATTTTTAGAAACCTTATTAACATGAGTTTATTTTTGTACCGGATCTGGTTTGCAAAATAATTTGTTTAACTTATGTTTATCGTCCAAAAGACGCAGTTTTGTTAAAAATTAGTTAGTGATATACTGCGTGATTCATCGGCAAAATTTAGTAGTCAAAATTCTCAGAACCAGATTACACTAGTCTCTTGAGTTTGTTACAATAGCAGTGAACGAGTATCGTATCAAAGCGTGAAATTTCAGGATATTTGCATTTTTATGTGAAGAAAATAATTTTTGCAGTTTTTGTCAAAATTAAGCTGATGAAGCAAAATTATGGCACAGTGGGCTTTTCCGCTTTTCTAATTGACAAGTGAGAGGTGTCCAGGATGATGGCCTTCAACATTTAAATGATATACATGCGATTTCACGAATTCCAAGCCATTAGTGCTACTTTAATATAATAATAATAATTAGCCTTAAGCGCAGAAATAAATACTTTTCACTTGATATATAGTTTGCGTCGGTTATTTGAACATCGAAAACGGTACAGTATTTCAATTTCTCCTATCGTTTTGGGGAGCTTCGAATATCGTTTTGTGAAAAGCTGAAGCCCTGATAATCACCCGCACAAGGAAAACAGACGGCGAAAGTTTTAACAAAGGCCAGGTGGAAGTGCCTAAGAAAGCTATAAAATACTTAGGAGTCCGGTTCGCTACGAAGGTCAGCTTTAAAGACCACATTGAAAAAAAACAAAGGCAAGGGAAAGAATTGGAAGGTTAACACGACTAATGCCAAACATCGGAGGACCAAGTAGTGCCAAGAGAACGGTTCTTGCCGGAGTGGTCCACTCGATACTACTATATGGGGACACGTAATGAATACTAAGAGTAAGTGCCTAGTAATGGAGAGGACACAAAGGAAAGTCCCGATTACAGTGGCATCTGCCTACAAAACAGTTTCGACAGTAGCACTCCAGATCATCACAGGAGTCCCACCCGTTGACCTGATAGCCAGTGAAAGAAAAGTAATCTACGAGGGGAGAAGCCATTAAATGGTAAGAGTGGCCAAGAATCAGACCCAAAAAGAGTGGCAAGAAAGATGGAACAAGGCTGAAAAGGGAGAATGGACCAGGAGGCTCATACCAGACTTGAGCAAGTGGACAGACTGCCAGCACAGGAGGCTAGAGTTTTGACCCAATCACTCACAGGTCACGGATACTTCAGGTCATGAGTGCACGTACGAGTGCTGTCTTATTCTATCGACACTGGGAACCGATCAGGCAGGAAGTGTATAAAACAGTTAAGGTGTAGCTGACAGTCTCGAACCTGATAGATAATATGGTGCAGTCGGTGAAAAAATGGAAGGCGATACACGGAATGATTCAAATCATCATGAAAACGAAGGAGTCGCAAGAAAGAAGCCGTTAGTTAGTGTTATTTTAATATAATAACAACTAGGTTTAAGCGTAGAAAAATACCTTTTATTTGATATATAGTTTGTGTCGGTTATTTGAACTTCGAAAACGTTACAGTATTCCATTTTCCCCTGCCGTTTTCGGAGCTTCGAATACCGTTTTGTGGTAGTTTCATGCAGCTTGCAGATATTGTCTTGATCCCATGCGTCTTGTCGTTAACTTTTGTGGTAAATTCTTCCACAGTTATTTTGATACATAACTTTATATCGTAATTTTGCACCCCCTCGTTTGCGGACAAAGACACGCCTTTGCAACATTTTTTTTTTAATATATAAATTAAAGCAAAATGCAAATATCCGTACGACAAAATTTCGATATCGTGACAATCGGCACATTAAAGACATTTACAATACCTCTTTCATGGTCATAATTGAAAACACTTTGGGCGAATTCAGCCCACTCCTCGTTCTTTCCAAGCACTAATGCAACACGCCCCTGTGCCTACAATGCCCTCTCGAGTCAGCTGAAATCGGCACCATTATCAGAAGTGCACTCACACAGTGCCCGCCAGGGTATGCATGTATCTACGTTGAGCAAAAGAGGCGAAGAAAAACAGCTGCAAGACAAGATTCTAAAAAAAATGTAGAGCAGCCCAACACACCCACGATTGTGTTGTTACTTTATGTTGCCATGGGAGTTATTTAAATAAAATATATGTCTTACGTCCCACCTATCTCTCGGTCTATCCTTCTTTTTCTTCTTTGACGTCCTGATGTAGTGCGCCATTCCGGCGATCATTAATGCCATTGTTATGTTGATATTTCTGGTACCACCCGCTTGCGCTCCATATAGAACCAGATGAGGAGGTGGAGGACGTATGTATATGGAGAGAGAAGAAAATAAAATAATACTAAAAAACGACTGTGTCATTGTGATTCGGTCGGTGGTCGTTATGGAAATAAGATCAAGGTACGCAATAAAAAATTAATAACGATCGAGTGGTACATAGCTACGTATGCGCACGTGAGCGTTGAAAGATGAAGAAATTTTATTTATCGGTCATTGATCGGTATTCTAAACTATTATTTGCACTCCGACTGGGCTGCTTGGACTCGCGTGTACGTATCTTGATGTGTAAGTTAATGTAGTAACTTGAATTAGACCCGAGATCCTTATTGTTTCTAATCGTGGTCAACATCTAGAGTGCTTGTTCACACCCACTTGGATTTCGTAACGTTTCACGTGTTAAGGCTTGAAATTTATTGTCATGAAATCTTTATTGGAGCTTATTGTTGCTCTGCTTTTTATTTAAATTTTATGCAAATCGTCGACGTAGAAACCAGCCATTCTTTGATAGATCAGTGTTGCGGGATTACATACATTAGGATGTCGATAATTTCAACCGTTAAATATGCAAACTCTACAACCGTCATGTTCTACTAAAATTAAACATTGTTTAATTTTTGCTTAAGTAACATAAAACGTTAAGCTTAAGCTTTCGTCAGAGAAGGCAAATGCGTCATCTAGTAACATCTGCCGCAGCTACTTATCGGAAGTCCATAGGTATAAATGGGAACATCTGTTTTATTACTTGTACATAATTTACTTTATTTATATAAGTATCTCGTTCATCATTTATTTTTGCTTACTCAGTCGAGAAGTGCCTTCCATTTTGTGGAATCTTTCACCTACTGTTAATGTGAGCTTAAAAACAAGAAGAAAAAACAATTTAAATTTGGCTTTAAACTCGATTCCCATGATGGGTCAAAAAGCGAATAATAATGAGAACAGTAAAAGACCTAACCCTTGATGTTGTAGTATTTCTATGATTTACCTAACAAAGTAGTTTGAGCGAGCCAATCTCTAGACACTTGTTGTGCGGGAAGATTTTGTATCTGAATAGGAAATATGAGGTCTTCCCGAATTTGAAGCTAACACAAAAAACTTCAAATTAGGACATGAAATCCGAGAGCTCTACAAATCCAACGATTTCGATGCAGCTGAATCCCTTACTACAAAACTTAAGAACTTCATTAAAAAAGAAGTCTATTCGAGTAAGTGACTACAGTGCAGGGCTGTTTTGAAAATCTCTTCCCAGAAAATCATTAGTGCCTAGAAGAAGAAACCCTTTTGCTGGATATAAAGTCAGTAAAGAGCGAGCAACAGCCATGGCTTGTGCAAACGTGGATGGCAGTTATTCTGTTACATTGACATACATTAACGATTTTATTTCATTTGTTAAAAAAAAATGGAAAAGGCAGTAACAAAAGTGAGAAGGTTCTGCTACTTTTGGACAATGGAACTCACATTCTTTGGCCGAAATATTAAATAGCATGTATGATAATTTCCAATCAACACACCAGAGAGTGATAGAAAACCTACTAAAGGGACTTTACAATAAGCAAGTCCTCTGCCGTTCATTTTTGACTGACAATGACTGCTAAAGTGTCGTAACTTTCGTTAAAAAGCTTTACTTAAAGGACAATAGTCACATATTCGCTGATGCGTGGGACTCACTTTTTGTCACAAATGTATGAAATACTTGAAAAAAGAATTGTGGCCAGTCGTAGAAGAAGAAGAAACAAGTGATTTAAATAAAACTGACAGTGATGAGGAATGATTTTTAAATTAAGTGACTGAAATAAATTAACAGGATTTTTAGCGACGATATTAGTAATGTTGGACTTAGCCACGCTTTTACAGCGTTGAAGATAGCACTAACTTGGTGTGAACAACAAATGGACCACGTTCTACGAAATTACTGTTGTCAAAAAGAGTGCGAGATCCAGCAGCAGCAAAAATGTTGTTCAACAATAATGCAAAGAGAACTGAGTGATTACTTTCGTTAATATTTTCTTTAAAAATCCAAGAGAACAGAAATGTAATATGAATGAAATATATTAGTTGCTAATGCTTTATGTTTTGTAATTTTCCTAATACCTTATAATATAGTACATATAAAAAACTCGTCATATGAATACTTCTAACTTACTCATGATGTGGTATACTTTATTTTCGAAAATCCGAATAAATCGATAATTCGTCACCTCTAGTTCTTAATTAGTTAGGATTTTAGACGTTCTACTGTATCTATTAAATACAGCTCACATCAATTGTCTTAAAAAGAGATTTTAGGAATAGATCATCGTGTAGTTAAGACTCAATTATAAACTTATATGTTTTTAACGTTTAAAGACACTGTAAATAATAATACGTTGGTGTGTACCCAAACGAATATCTTGTAAATAGTTGCATCGAAGGCGATAAAAAACCTTTTAAGAGATTTGGAAGCACCGTTTCCTTTCATGGCGTCAAGGTTCGCGCCTTTCTTTCCACGAAGCTTGTCTTTTTTGTGGTACCACCGTTGTTCTTTTTACTCTCTCTTCCTTTCAATCTAGAGAACGGCCGATCCCGATACATTAAACCTTCAAAATATGTTGTGATTCATATCGGCAACGCTAATAATACGTTGGTCAAACTTAAGCATAACCATTCCTCTAGTGGTCGTGTTATCTAGATGGCTTATATCGCCTACTCATCGTGCGGCCTGCTCTAACCGCACTGCCGGTAATGCGTTCGAATAATTACTTCAAATTATTTACTCTTGGCTGATGAGTTAGGAGACGGATATTTTAAATTTCTCTTGGCGTAGGACCAGGATCTATTTTTATTTGTTTGGCAGCAATTATATTATCTACGCCTTTTTTTCGTCTGTTAATGAATTATAACCAATCGGTACTAGATTTGGGCACATTCCTGTAAAACTTTCAATAGAAACAAAAAAAAAATTAGTTATTACACTAAGAGAACTGAAGAAGTTATTTCAACATTATTTTGTAGTTACATGCTAGTTCGTAAAATAGGAATAATATTTTAGCTGTAAATTTATGGTAAAAAAAGAAAGAAAAAACATAGATTCAGTTAATTGATAACTGGTTAACTGAACCATTTCTTCTATCGGTGTACATATATAACACTAAATGCAAGTGCGATAACATTTTCGCTGGTATATGTACTTTAGTACTTTCCTCCTTCAAAATAGTGGAATCAACCGCGCAGAAACGTTTTGAAAAATAAACGTTTGGTGAAGTATCAAAACAATTTTCTTTAAAATCTGTACACACAGCTTGAAACTATTAAGTATGTTGATAAACTGTAACGTAATAGCATCTAGAATATTCCGCAACTTACATATCAACTTACATTCACACAAACTTACAGATCTCGGCCATATTTCCTTCAAAGTCTTGATTGAATTACCGTTGCTCAATTTTCTGACCATGGAAAGTGTCACTAAATGAGTTATTATGCTGTTTGTAGTTGGGCGCCTTTACAAACGGGATAGACGAAAGGAAATTACCGAAAAGATTATTAGAACAAATAACACCTATCAAAAAACGCTTCTGATGAAATTAATTTTTCTGGTGAACTAGTTAGGAATGAGGATGGTATAGCTAAACTTAATGAATTTTATACACTTATAATTTTACTAACATTGCCCACATAATTGCCTTAAGTAAACAATGGGATATTGAGTATAACAATTCCTGCATTTGCACGGGTTTACTGGAACTCTCCTTTTCTATGATTTAGTAGAGATTGCGTTCTGGATAGCATAAATAGGAGTGCTATTGGAATAAACAATTCATATTAACATTTCTTATATTAATTGTAAAATGCTAGTATTAAAGGTCGAAAATAATTTGTTCTTTGGGTTTGTTTTGCTGAATATGACGCTTCTGTTAGAACTACGAAACACTTATGGAGGTGTCATAGCTTTGATTAGACTTTTTAATTTATTTATACGACACCAATTTCCCTTAACTACTTTGAACAAAAAAAGGTTTACCTAAATAAATGACAATCAGAAGTTTATACATACTTCAGAAAAATATATTTTGTTTATCCATAATATAAGCACAGTATATTAACGAAAATAATATTATAATCAGTCCGGGTTCAGGAAGAAACAAACAATTGAAAACCGGCACAAAAATTTCACTGGCTTTATGTACGAAAACAATTAATAGAGTGAAATTAATAAGTAGATTGAAAAAAAATGGTAAAGGTAATTTTATAATAATTTTAACACAAACTAAAATATGAAAAATTAGTATTAAAATTATTTGATGTTTAATACGGTATTTTACAAGGGAGTTTCCTAGGACCATTTCTGTTTATATTAATGATATCTTTAATCTAAAACTAGAACCATTAATAATTAAAATAGGTTAAAAGAATTATTTTATCATTTTAAATAAGCTAACGATACCAATTGTTTACGTGTTTAGTTGGAGCTATGCAACAAAAAAACATCTTGCATCAAAAACAAAAGGCGCGGAATGCGATTCGAATAAAATACAATAGTTTCTGGTCCGTTGTCTTTTAGGGCTGTGGCATTATGAAATGAAATTGACCGACTATATTTTATGGTCCGGACTTTTAACATGCTTTCTTCGGTAGATTTATCAACGTGATCTTCGATGCATATATATATGCTACAAACGAGTGGGGGATGACAATAAGTACGTGGGCACCGGGGGGCAAAGGCCCTACCCTATCGTATACTACAGAAAACTGGCTCCACAATAGGCGTTGCCTTATAAGCACCTAAGACGAGACAAGGAATAGAAGTATCCGAGTTCACCACGAGACCATGTCACTTCTTCTGCCCACACGATCCGAGATAAAAGCCTCTTTGTAATCCATTATCCGTTAAGCAAGCATCACTTCGAATATAATATCCGTGGTGGTAATAACTAGCCGGTTTCAGTGTTTAAAATAGATAGAGCGCATGTGCATTTCTGAAGATTGAATCTAGTCAAAACATTAGACCAATATTAATAAGTACGGTAGTATTGATGTTTATTATAGAACGCAGACGAAGATGATATTGCATCGGCGCCAAGTGTTAATTAAAATAATATACTTTAAAAGTGTTCGTTGCCACTTAACTATATATTATCTTCCAATAAATTCCATATATGTAACTTCAATTTATAATCTTTCTTAATTGGCGTGGTGTCGATATGATTCAATTTAATAACAATGACGCACATCTCTTAAGAAGAATAGCTCATTTGACAAAACTAGGTTTGATATACTAGTTCAATTAGTTAAGCAATATTGGACAGATTGTTCAGAAGTAGGTCAGAATCCATTCCAATATAATGTAGGTATAATCGCATTTTTTAGTATTTATAATTGTATAGAAGTAAAATAAAAGTATCTTTAAAAAGCCAGGACAATAACTGTGAAACAGCATAATTATGCGTAGCGTCGTGTAAGTTCTTATAAGAACGCCGTTGACAGCTTTTTACCAAGCGAGCAATTCATCATGGTAATGATTGAAATCGTCTTTAATTGTGGTCGGCATCTTATAATTAAAGGAACTAAACGTCGCTAAATGATTGCAAGAAACTATTCTGCCACGATATATTCGGTATTGGCTCTTTTATTCCGCGAATAAACGGCGATCTGTATTCGCTGTTGTGACTAAAATAAAATAACAATTTTGGATGAGTGAAGATGTTTGAAGTTAGCAGTTCTATCCGTATTTGTTGAGCACTCAAAAGGTCGGTAGAATAAAAACCATCATTGCTATTATACTACTTTCAAAGAAACGCGTCTAGGAATGAGAACAAGTTTTAACGAAACAAGATAAGATTGTTATCTTCGGTGTGTTCCTGTGGCATAGATTTTCTCTAATATTTACAGATATCTCCGTAATCAGTATACAATACGCGTATTTACATTGGTGGAAATATTTAGTTAGAGTGATAGATATATTGAACTTTGATAAAGCTTCCTCCCCCAATTCGTTGGAAATTTGTATATTTATATTCCTAGCGGCGTAGATTGGTCGTTTATTTAGTCAATTTAACTAAAAATGCCATAATATTTATTTATACCTGTGCAGTGTGGGTTCATCGATTTTAAGTTGTTGACATGGATTTCTCAGATTACTACCCGCATCTCAGATTGATTTAAAGATTAAAGAGAAGTATTTATTTGTTTTTTTTTTGCTATAGAAATTGCACGTTTCTTGACTACTAGTGGAACTGTACCCCCAACACAGCCAGCAGTCTGTAACAACTAATCTGTACATGTTTGTGAACGAATCGAGAATGGACAAAGCAAATAAATAGGTAATGATAACGTAAATGATATGATTTACTTTAATTATGAAAACGCTTTCGACAAAGTCCCACATAAAAGGCTATTATTAAAACTAGAACATCGAGTCATGAGAGAAAATCTACTGCGATGGGTAGCCAATTTCTTGCGTAATCCCACTTTTATCGTACGGGCGAATGGAAGTTACTCCAGAGAGTTTGGAGTACTGAATGGAGTTCCATTCCACTTATTTTTCCAAAACGAAGACAGATATTACCTTTCGCAGATGATACAAAATTTTACCGCAATCCCATAGTACAGTTGGACGATTTTTTTAACAAATATAAAAACCTTACAGAATCGGACCAAGATAAACAATAACTCCGACATAACTTATCATAACATACGGCTAATACATCTGAAAATGGTAATTAATTATTGAAATTTGTAATGTATTAAGGGTCGCTTAAAACACTCTAATTAGAAACTTAGAGGTCCATCTAAGAAAGAAAAGTGTTCTAGATTAAATATGAAAAAAAAAATCTGATAAGCAGAGTTGTGTAGCAGTGGAATACGCTTTAAGAATCAACAATTCGAACACCATCAAGAAATGTCTTCGAAAATAGATTGGATCAGGATCTGCAAGACTTTAATTTAAACATACTTACTATAAATTTTTGTAATTGGAAAAAATTGTGATAATATTTAAGACTTTCAAAACTAAACTTTAGACACAATAATAATTAGAATTTAATATATCAATGAAGAAAAATGGTCATAACAAAGCAAATTATATTAAAATTTCTAACTAAAAGATGGTAAACTAAAAAAGTATATATGTTATGTATATAGTTTGCATAATTAGATGTAGATCATGAAATAGTAAATGCATTTCTACTGTGTTTTCAATGGGTTTTGCGTTATTAAGTACTTTTTATTCGTACTGTAATTTTAATACTTGTGTGTATCTAGTGCTTTATGTTTGAAGAACTAACTTTTTAATACAAAATGTTTAGCATTTCGCTTGTAGTTACATGCATTCAAAATGGTAGAAACCTTAAAAACCAGAAAGCAAATTGCCCGAAGGTAAAGTTAATCATTGAGATATCGCAAATCTAGTCTACATAGATTCAATTCTTGTCAAAATGTATAACCAAATGTCATGTTTCCTTACCACAGATCGCAATACTAACGCCACGATAGGGTTCAAGGGAATATTTGTGTCTCCTCGCTATTAGCTAGACCATCCCATAGACAATGCCGGCATTAAGTCTAGTCAAATATTATACTAGTATACATATCGTCAAAGAAATGTTCCACTAGCGTATTATAGATGGCACCACAAGTATTCCCTTAAGGAAATATGTTACCACTACAAATACACAACAATAGAAAATGCTGGCGGTGTCATTTATAGTGCGCCAGCGGAGCATTTCTTTGACCTATGATATTACTGTATAATATTTGCTAGACTTTAATCCGGCTTAAGGACGCAAAGTGAACCATTCGCTTATAGAGGGCGCTTAATTACCTATTTGTATTTCTATGTCTTTTTTTTTCGTCACAGTTCATACTCATGTTGTTTAACACCTAATGCTTGTATGCATCGATAACAAATCTTGCACAAATATGCTCACTACTCAGCTCTGCGAGCACTAACATACACAATGTATGCAACACCGAACAGCGCCATCTGTGCAGTAATAACTGCAATATACATTTCTCATAACACTATCTAAGAGTGGAAAGTTAATGTTCTTATCGATAAGGTTGCACGCCAGACAACCGAATTGCAACTAATCTGGCGGCACATTCAAATGGGTCGTCTTATATATTTCTAATATTCAAGATTTTATTTGAGTGCATATCAAATATTTCTAACAACTGATTATTACAGCCACGAAATATTTGATATATACACATATGATAAAATATGATGATAACAAGAATAATCCTCAACATAAGACAACATGGACGGCATGGCGTACCCAAGCTCAAACAATCATCAAGCATCATAAGCTTTGTCCACATCTACGTAGGTTGAGTTAAACCGAAGACGTCAAGTTGTGGAGTAAAATATTTGCATGTTGGTCTGCCCATATCTTTCCACGCACATTCAAATGCCTCAACAAATTTAGAACTTGTTGATGTTGGTTTGGCTCAACGCATATTTATGTTTATGCTTAATAGGTGGATGAGGCCTTATGAGTTAATTTAGCAAATCAACGCCGCGTCGATAATGTAGTTTTCTAAACGCATACAACGCTATCACTTCAGCACAGTGAACTAATTTACCACGTGATTACAGTGACCAATAAGAAATTTAATTTTTTATTATGATTCTACCCCCTTAACATTATGAGAATTTTATAACAAAACATTTACCACTATTTTCATCTGTGCTAATTTCTTTAAGGTTATTTTTCGATTTGGTAGCTTTTTACAAACTTGAGGCAGTAATCTTTGGTTTTGATTTTTGCGTTTTGAAGCATACATGTCTACCTTGAATATGACTATTTCAGATTTTTTAATTTGCTTATGCATTCGCCATATTTTCTTTTTTTCTCTTTGCGCTCAACAATTTCATACTTTTTCCCGTAGTAAAACACTTATTTGATCATATGTTATTGTTAAACTTGCACTTTCAAGATTCTGTTGCACCTCTTTGTCCATGAATTGCGATTAAGATGAGATTTGATGATTATGAACAACCCTAATTTTTGCCTGAGAAATATCTATGTGGTAAGTATTTATAAAGATCTTTACAGACACCTTGTATATTATATTTAATTTTTGAGCAAGGGACCTGAAAAATCCAACGCTCGTAGGTAATTCGATATAAAATTTAAATGAGAACGCCCGCATACATATTTTAATGGGGTACCAAAGAGAAGAATGCCAACGAGAAATTGACGGGATTGTTTGGGTGTAGGCCCTAAAGGAGCTCGGCCCAATTTATAACTATTCCTGTGTCACTATAAACCTTGCACGCATGAATAATAATCCTCATATTACATTTCTAAGACCGGTTTATATAATTTACATGTCATTGGCTGGTCTGCCCGCGGCTCGTGCGAGCTGTGCGCACGCCAACCTTCCGATGCTCTTTTTACTTTACCGGTTCGTTTCCAAGGCGTTCTCTTCGGCGAAAATGGATCGATCTCGGTCGGCCGCGATTTAGTATTTTTTCCGAATTGATATAATCGAATGGGCGGTTGGGTTATACGCGGCGTTCACCATTCAGCGTACGGTACATTGCGGCACTATGGAATTACGGGCGCGAAAAAATTGCATGAGCTTTCTTCAGGCGATTCCTTTATAATTCGTAATGATAAGTTGGTGATGTTGGGTATTCGGAATCGATATGTTTGGCTCTTTTGATTTTCGAAATCTATTTTAATAACGGAGTGTTATACTATTCAACCTACACACTAAAAAATTTAGGCTTTCTCTTGGTAAAAATCACTTTTTTTATATTTTTTCGCTCTAAATGGGGGTAAATGTACAGAAACTTAAGGAAAATTTCTGTTTTTGAGAAAAAAATTTCCAACATTGTAATATTACTAAGAAAAATATTAATATCTCTTAGGAAAAAACTTAAAATTTGTAACAATTTGGAAAATTATAGTTATAAGCAAAGTCATTTTCAACTGGTAAAGGAAATAAGCAAGGCTCGCATGCATAAACTTAGAACGTTCTGGTTCAAGTCAGACGTAGGCAGAATTGACATGGTGTTCGGTTACACGTGGTTCTGTTATCTTGTTGTTTTGTAATTATTTAGATTAAAAAAATTGTTTGCTGCTCTCTTAATGTTTTACAGTTTGCTACAATTTGAACATAGAATAACCGAAACAACTTACATGCACGTTGGAATTAATTCAGCGTTATATGTTAAAAACTCACACAGAGGTTGGAATAAAAAGCTCTTCGTTTTTTTCATATCAACAAAAGAAGAAAGTTATTACATCCATATATAAAGGGCGAGAGAATGCGGAGACGTTCAAAAGTGATTTAAAACAAAAGCATTAAATCAGTTATTCCTCTTATTTATTTATCAATTATTTAAACTATACATACATAATTGTTTACTATTGCTTTTCTTTTTCTTTTCAGAACTGTGAAGTCAACAGCTTATTATAGTATTGGGTCTTATATATGTTTATTGCATATGTTATGAATATAATAGTATAGAAAACAGAAAAAAGAAAATCTAGATAGTTTTACAAACGCAGCTTATTATTTCCAACAATGCAGTTACTTAAATATTCTTACTTAATGCATAGATGGTAACAATTCTAATTTTGTGTTTTAACATAATTGATGAAAATTCGTATATATTATGTCTTAAATATATATTTATAATAAATTGACACAGATTATTTTGTAACTAGTGGGCAATTATAATTAACGTCTGTTTTGCACTTGCATTTTTTTATGAAATGCCAATCTTGGCTGTCACATAATATTTCGTAAACTAGGTTGTTGTGGTTGTGACCACAATATAAATTTTATACGAGTTTTAAACTTTGGAAAAATACTCAAATCGCACAAAAGGAGTTACATTGTAATTATATATGTACGTGACAATCACAAAGTAGCTTCCATTTGGATACACTATTTTTTTCCATTTTAAAAGAGATTTTGATAGTTACCAAAATCACTAATGAATATTATGTGCCACAAATATGGTAAAAATCAGAATGTATTTGTAAATATCCATGTTGAAAATTAAATGAAATGTGAAACCTTGTTGAAAATCCTTTTCATTTCTCTAGTTTTTAATTTATTTTATAAATAATTTCAGCTAAGACATCCTCAGTTAGAATGATCTCCTGGTGTATGTTAAAATTATAAAATGTCCTTCTTCGGTTATGTTAGTTAATTAAAATGGCAAAATTAGTAATATTTAAATAATTCAAAAATTGAAAAATTTGAAAAAACAAAAATTATTAAAATGAAGAGAAAAGCAATACGCCTGCGGGTTGACAATAAATCTTTTTCACTTTTTTTTTTAATTTTTTTATTTCGTACTAACCTTTCCTTATTTTTAAAATTTGTGATTGCTAAATATTTTTAATTTTGCCATTTTAGTTTAAAAATTTTGATGCTACTGCATAGCCCAAGAATGACATTTACCATTTTAAGGTACACTGAACAGAAAATAGTTTAGGGTAATTATCAAACCAATAAAGATGTACAAAGAAATCGAACATATTTTGAGATTTAATAAAATTGAATGAAAAGAAATCAGAAATCATGAATTTTTCTTTGTAATTTTACCTTTAAACAAGTAAAACTTCTATGGAAATTATTACTGCCATAGAAATTTTACTTGTGAGTATTCCAGACTACATGACAAAAAAAAACTGGAAAAGTTACCAATATTTCGAAATTTTATTATGAATTCCAGGCTACACGAAAAAACTTTAGAAAAATCACCTATAGTTTGAAGTATTACTTCTAAAAGTACACACAAGATGGTCCCAAATTCGTACAGGAATTTTACCAAATTTTGTTTAGTGTATGTGTGTACGTAAATACGTATACAAAAAATATTTTAAGGCAAAAGTCAGAAGCGTTGCAACTGATTGTTTGTCTTTCGTTAAGTATAACTCTCATTTTTAACGACCAGAAGGCGTGAAATCATACTCACACTTAATTCATCAAATATACGCATATATAGAATCTGCCGGATTTCGTGTGACGTATCGCGTGATAAATCAACTCTCAAGCGGCGCGGTGTTTTGTTCTTCGTGCGTTACTATCGGGGCAAGCAAGCCTAAAGAACAATTCGCACACAGCACATGTGTAGTACTTTTGCGAGCTTTTTCTGTTCATGAGAGAATGGGGCTAAGGACGGTTCTCACGGGGACTCACTCCCCTCACGCGGGAACATACATACATGAAACGCATACATATATTTTTTCATATCAATTTTGTGGTTTAGAAACTTAACTGGTTAGCAAAAAAATGGGCAATTAAACATGCGATTATATAGTGCCATGTTTGACAGTACACTATTAGGCCTTTTTGATTTAATACCTATAGATAAGAATAACTAATATAGGATAATACCAAAGGAATAGTTCGAAAAGTAAAATACAAGACTGGGGAATATGAAAAGGTTTTAGATTTTGTAATGTCAGTTGTAGTTAATAACTTTTTCTATAGCTCATTCTTGCGATATATATTATGAGAAAAGATAAGATCAATTAGTATTGTGTAATGCCAGAGGGTTAATTCCACCAATACAGGACAAAAATTGGAAAATGTGGAAAGTTAGTTATTAATTTTTCATTAAAATCAATAGTAGTTAACTATTTTCCTTACAGGCTGGAATTTTTCATGTCAGAGAAGTTAGGATTACTGCAAATTGGTTTGAGATTGCCTAAGCGTTCTAAACGAGATGAGCATCTCGTGGAGAAAATATCGCTGGTCTAAGTATATGGCTGCGTGGGCGTGAAAAAAATGCAATGGCCAGATGAGAATCGCCAAGGCCAATAGAGTTGTGGCAAAAGTTACCATGGTAAAGACAGATAAAACAGTTTTTAAAAGAAAAGGCCAAATAGAGTTGTTGCAAAGGTTACTATGGTAAAGACAGATAAACAGTTTTTAAAAGAAAAAGGCTACTAGCTCTACTAACTGATCGTAGTAGTAGTAGCTATAAGCCTGGTAGAGGGTGCCGCCAAGGAGAAAAAAAAATCCAATTTATGTTACAAGTATACATATGCTAAATATATATATTGTGATTTCTATAATAGATTTACCCAGCTAATGTTTTTTTAAAAAATATATAAATAACTTTCTAATTAAATCTGCCTTTTCTTTACAGATACCTTCCTCTATATCCTTAATGATAGACACAATACAATCCCAATCCACTAGATGGCTATAAAATACCGTATAAGTCCAAAATATCTAAAGTTCACCACTCCAGATCATGCGCACTAGTGATCTCCCCTCTTACCGACCAATGAGTAGTTCTTATCTTTATTATTTCTTGCAGTTGTGAACCCGTTGCCCCGGTGGTTGTACAACTGGCGCGTCCTAAATCACTAGCTTGTATATTATTATGCCTTTACTTTGTTAAATATTTAATTTATAGTTTAATTCTTAATAATTCAATGTATCAAATGAGCTTTCATTAATAAAATAGTGTAATTATTAATAACTTGTATAATTTATTACTACGTTTATATCAAAAACATATAAAGAGTATGAGAACTCTTACCCAAGGTGAGTATACTTATTTGGAAACAAATATTATCAATTATCCAGTATATATTTGGATTCTTTAATTCTTAAAATAACTTTTAAATATCCCGCGCTATCATAAGAACAAAGAAAACCACCAACCACGTCTACCAACTTATACAAATTAAAATTTAATCTCAATTATCATCTTACAAGGATTAACAGTAACCTCAAAATATTACAAAAGTTATATATTACAGTGTTTTGACCAGATACCTCGTTTGTCGGTTTGCACAGACGCTAGAGTACCTCAAAATGGTATTTCCTTGTAGTGACAATGCAGATTAATTCAGATGTTCGCAGAGAACAGTTCAGATCGGGAGAACGACATCGGTATCATAAAAATTCAGGACAACGAACCTCCTTCACAGCATTCGAAGTGTAACTTACACTCGAAACAGCAGAGACATGTATGATTCCATATAGAAAATGTACCCAGGTATAATAAACGCAGCAAATTTCTTATAATGTCGAACAATCTTGATGTTTCTTCTGTATTTTTTAAGATCAAAGGCAATTACATGAATTTACAAAGAAAATCCCCTTCAATACCAGATATATCACAGGAATATGGTTTAATTCATTCACTTGGATGAAAAATAAAACAGCTTTTTGGAAGATTTTTTTTATCCACAACCACTCGTATCCAAGGATCTCACTCCTTTATTTTCAACGAATTACATTGAGTCACTCCCCATTCAAGTAATGCCGAAACCTAGGATACCAGGATATCGTACAGTTGCTCAAACGATTCCATGACTACTAATGCGAATTAACCCAAATTATATTGGACTTTCAAACAGGTATGTACATAAAATAATAATTACATCTAATATGGTTGATAGCTTTCCTCTTATGAAACACCGCAATATCTTACAGAAATTGTCGTAAAGTTGCCATTTTTCCATTTCACTCTAAAAATGATTCATATTTAGTATAAATAACACGACAGGCGATCAAATATTAATGTGATAGATTTATCAGGTAAACATTTTTTAGGACTCGTGATGAAAATAGGGAGTCCATTACAGTAACGTGATGGTTGCGATCAACCACCAATGCGTTAGGTAACAGGTGGCGTTGCAAATGCAGTGATGTCAGATAAGTACCATTTATTTTAGGGTATTTAACATCCCATCTTGGAGATATTTTTACACTTCATATTATTAATATAGGCGGCGGTAAAAATGTAAAATAAATAAATACTTAATAAAAAAATATCACGACACCTGCACCATACCATAGCCTTCGCAAAGCGAAATGAAATACGATTGTTGCAATACTGTAATATTAATGGACAAACAACAATTCTACGTTTGTGTTAATATAATTTTGCTACTTAACATAACATAGTTGTATTAAAAATAAAGGAACAATGACACTTGTTCATTTTAACATAAAACGTTGGCTTAACCATAAAATGGTAACAAAATTACTTTTGTTCAGGTAACAAAGTCTGCTGTTGTGATTGCACTTAACCTTGGAATATTGTTAAAGTGAGCAAAGTTTGGTTAATTTAACACCTGTTGCTTTCTGAGTATACTGTTGGAGTGGAACAATTCTAGAATAGTTACGTGATGGTAGGTCTAATTAAGAAGAAAAAATTACAAATTATCTTCCAGGAAGTGAAACAGGCAATCCAATCCTTGATTTATCTGATCTAATCTACGGTGGTTTTGTATCTGGAGAAAGTTAAGTTAGTTTAGTTTAATAAATTTTTATATCAAAATCTACTATTACAGCATATTAGTACTAGTAAACATACATTACATACATACATACATTACATTACAGTAAACTATGACAAAATAAGGGAAGAGAACAGTTCGTAGAGTGTCATGTTAGAAGAATAGCCCCATCAATGGATCAATGTACGGAAATTAATTTTCCATTAAAATTATAAATCAGTAATAGTTAATTTTTTTCACGAATCTAAATTCCTGATTCTCTTAGTTTAAGAATAAGTTATTTTGTGTTTGAAAAATGTTTAAGGTGTTTTAGTTAAATAAACTTTATGTAACTTATATTAATTAAATAAATATTTCCTACAATGCGGCATATCGAAAAGAATAAAGGACAGGCGCGTAAGTAACAAATATGGACTAACGCTATAGGAATGATGTCATCAATGAAGGGCATAAATAAGGAAATATGGAGTGTTTTTGTTGTAGTAATGAGGTATAGTAATAAATAATAGTTCAGAGTATCTATTATAGGTAAGCAACCTTTAATAAATAAAGTTTTGAATTTTTGGTGCTTTCCTTTGGATACAGATACTTTGTATTTGAGAAGATTTATATTGTTTTAATTAACTCTTTGTGCATCTATATTAATTTTGAAAAAGTAAAATAGTTCTTACAACATATATGGATGTCGTAAGCACATTGTAAAATCATTTTGCAAAATTCTTAGGGTATTTGTAAAAAAAGTAGAGTTATCAATCATCAATACGCGTAATTATTATTCAGTCATATGCCGCTCTGCTAAGACACGAAGTCGTATCTGCAAAAAGTTTTAAGAAATTGAGCAACCAATATGACTATTTGACTTAGTAAATGGATATAATTTGCAGATACGACAAAGAAAAGTCATCAAATAACAATACAATGACCATACCGGAGTCTAAAATAATATAAAACCGAATAAATGTATTTTTTGGAGATTTCACTTCTCTTGGCAGGGCCGTGTTATAAATGAGCAAATAAGGTAATAATATGCCTACTACATGCATATGGGAAGTAAACTGTCACAAAATGAAATAGTTAGAAATAAAATAAGAAGAGAAACAAAAAGAATTTTGATCGTTATTTTTCTCTTAAATTGTAAACATGGTATGAAGATAATGAACTGTAAGTATTTTTCTGTGTTTATTTACGCCCACTCTTACAAATCCTAATTTGCATGTCTATGTACAAAAGCTCAAGGACATAGACTATTAGTGGGCAGGCTGCTTTATTACAAAATTCCATTTGTTTTATGCCTAACTGTCAACTTTGTCAATATTCATCAAGATACTTTAGTCGAACGAAATCGTTTTAATGTAATTGGAAGTGTTTTTTTTTATCCTTCTATTTGTAAGAATAATTTAAACAGGCTTGAATTAACGGTAGCTGTTTTAAAAGTAACGATTTGGAGAAAATGCTCACAGGCTACTCCTAGCGGTGACAACACAATTTAAACACAAATATTATTACAACTTCTTTTCCATATGAGGAACATGTTATTACATAAGCTTTTTTCACTAACTAGACGGCAGCGGGAATGCTTTCATAAGATCGAAACACACGTTTTTATCTGTTTGGATAACAACGACGGAACACCGCCTTATAAAAGGCGCTCTACGCACTATCTGAAGGCTAAGTAGCCGTAGCCTATACATACATACATGCCTTGAGACGACAAACAATTGAAACAATCGACGACGCGATAATTTACGTAAAAGGAACGCCTACGGCAAGTCTAGATGAAATTAAATAGCATATTAGTATATTTGTTTTATTTTGTAATGTCATCAGTACAGTTGCTGATTTTCCAGAATTTTCACACAGTGAGGAGAATATACGCAGTAACTTTATTATTTTTACAACGCCCAATCATATTAGACATTTATAAGAATAAATTTGAATATTGTGGATAAATTTTCAAATTAATTCACTGACCATTGTTTATTTAATTTATTCGGTGTGGTAGCATTACCTCCTGTATTTAACCATACAGATATGTAAATACATATGCATTCCACAAAGGGCTATTATGCAAATATTCACTGTTATTCGCAAACACTATTAATTCCAAAATGTGCGCCTACGTAAATATGTAAATTTCTTATTTATTGCCCAAAAATATTCAAATGCTGGCGCTTATTTTACTTGTAAAACTTGTTTGGTTATGCATATCACTTTTTTTTTATAAAACAAGTTACCACAGAGAATGATGATACATGTTACATGTAACCGGCGGTCACACAGACGCAATGTTAAATGAATTAGCTACGGGTTAGCATATGGTTACAGCAATTGTTTCCGGATGGAATTAACGTATCTTATTTAACATATGTATATATAGTGTGCCTTGTATCACTTACTTAATTATGTTATTTATTGCAGAAGTACCTATTTGGTTATTCATAAAAGTACTAAATTTTAATTACAAGAACAATAATTGCTCTAAAATACAAGATTTAATTTTTACATGGAGAAATTACAACAAAACATGAAATTTCGTATGTGATATTCCTGCATCGAATTTACTTTGTTTACATATCAGTTTACTAATATATTTTTATGGGATGCCTAATAAAATAGATATTTCAAAACGTTTTTAATGGGTAGCACAACCAACTGTTAGGAATAGATCGTTGTTGATGGTTGTCTAAGCTTGTTGGTAATTATTGATTGCTAAAATTGAAAGGACTTTAGATCAGTATTTTGAAGTGATGCATATTTCAAAATTGATGTTTGTACGTTGTTAATTCACCTAATTATATTTACTAAAATGCGAAAGATGCCCAAGAGTATTAGCACCGAAGATTGTGATCAATAAATGTAGGTAAATTATATGGTACAAACTACCCATTAAAATTCCAGAAATAAGTCTAATTATTAAGCTGTGATCTCATATGCGCTTATAAAACATCTGTTCAATTTAAATACAAAACCCCATCGGTAGTGAAGTATTTTATAATCGATTGGGTTTCAATAATTTCACTAATCATAGCTGTTCTTAAATACCAATTATTTTAGGCAGTATATGCCAGTGCTTATAAATGTAAAAATTGATGTGGAACTGAGACAACTTACCTTCCTGTCCAGTCGCACTCATCGCCAATTATAGAAGCGCTTGTCACCATTGCCAGACATGCAAATATAATAATACAATAATCCATTGACGGAATTGCACTGAATGTCCGTCTGACGACCGAAGAAAATACCATTTTAAAAGTGCTATAAGAAGTCAAGGTTCACTCGTATACACTCGAGATTATTTCGCGACAACACGAATTTCAAATCGTTGACATTTTCGTATTTTATTAGTCGAAATTGGTGCGACGTCAGTTTATCATCATTGGCACAATTACATGATTAAGCTCCGAATAATAAGTTCAGTTCGAAATGTAAACAATTCGTAGTAACACTACGTGGACATTAATAAATCTTTAAACGTCATTTGCAAGACCGCGCTTACGTAAATGGTAACGCATCACAACGTTGTAAGGGGCTTTCCGCATCCTTTCAACAACCATCGTCCGAGCGCAACTGTTTTGCCGCCTCTAGACAACAAGTGGTTTGAAAGTTCGCCGCGTAGCCGACAATGCACGATGTGTTCCCCCTCTTTCTGTGAGCTTTAGTGGTTCAAATCCGGATAAAATAGCCGATAGGGAACCACAATAATGTATACGTGTGCGCCTGAATCTATTGCTCGTGCTGCAATATTTTATAATAGGATCTCTAATTTATATTTACCTGTATCGTTGCTTTAATTCGTAGTCGTTCTGATCTAGTTTCGAACGTCGCGTCGTTTACTGCAGACGCTAGTCAAGATATTAGGTATTGCACTAGTTCTAGGCTAAGCAGGTTCCTGTGTAAATAAAATATCGAACACATTCGAAAAGGGAATCGTGTTTCAGAGAAATTAATTTAATTAATACATCGATAAAACATGAATAAAAATAGGTGTTTATGTGATGGAGGTATTTTTAAGATGTCTATAAGATATCTCCATCCTAACGTAAATTTATTTGAGAACTATAATCGCGGTAATGACATGAAATGCACATTTTTTACCATAAAGTAATCCAGATATATTATAATAATATATGCTCTTTTATTTATGGATTTTTATATTTTTTTTCTAATTATGGCATAATTGATTCTTGAAAGCACGTTACATAATTACTTCTAACGTATCATGTACTTAGCATACTAATATCTTAAACTTCCTTAATATAAGATCACTAATTAAATGATGCGTCTTATTCTATCCAGCATCGACGTCGATTTTTCGTCAACTATAATGGTATTTCAAAAACAAATTAAAAATAATTACCTTTGAAGTTATTAATTGCGTAAAAAGCAGAAAGGGAACAATAGAAACTTAAATTACCTGTCAAAATTTTAACAAATAAAGTCAGAAATTATCCTTTTTTTTGTTGATGAGGGAGCCTGACTGAAGTCTCTGAAAACACTGTCGCCTCTTGACTTTTGAATTTAATCTGTCATTTCTAAATTCTACCAGCCATTCTAATATCCTGGTACCATGTACTAATTTGTGCAGGTCTCTGGCTGGTTGATCGAAGCAATCAATCATTTTTGCCAAAAATTTCCTGCATTTTTGCGACCAGAGCCTCGCATGTTGATCTCAATTGTTTGTGTCCTTTCAGTAAAATAAATGAAATAAAAAAATTAATCGCCACGCAAAAGATTGATAATGGTTAGGGCCGCGAACGCGTATTCATCTATTTCGGCAGACGCGGCGTGCGTTATTTCGGGTACTTTACCAGTAGATTCTCAGGGAAACCAGGGAACTCAAATTTTGTAGGGACGCGAATAAAATAGGATTTGAGGGTTTAATTACGGCAACGGGAATTAGATTAGAGTGAAGTCATCCCCGCGGAATTAAAAAAGTATTACTTATAATAAATTTATAGCATTTTTGGAGAGGATTTAGAAATTTTTACGGGTGGGTCGAAGGGTAAGGGTGGTACAGAGGCGGCTTTTGTTGTTTATAATAGGGATATTAGTTGCACCAAGCTCAAGTGCCCGGACTATAGGTGTAAGGTAGGTGAAGAAGACAAAAGCTGCGCTCCCCATATTTGCTGTGTTACGTGGATCAGACTCCTTACAGCGTGGGCAAAAGGTAAACGACATATGCCTTTTGCTATTCCTATGATTTGGAGGGAACCATCGCATCAGATTATCGATTGCTATTTTTGCCTTACAAATATAAGTAGTATGACTTCTAAATCCAAACATACTGTAAAATATCCCAAAATTCCATCTGCACTGAGATCAGTACCTCATAGTCCGAAATTACCTGTGCCTAAACCTCCACCAAACATGACACTAAGCGACGATAAAAGTGCTGATAACAAAGTAAACGAAAAAGTTTTATTGGCGACAATATGGATTGGATCCAACATTTCAACCAGATTTGTCTTGTTGTGTGCCACCATTCTTTAAGTCAAGAATACCTCAACGACCTCGTCCGCGATTTAAAGTTGTCTAAGAAGCAAGCCGAACTTCTTCCAGGTTAAAACACTACAATTTTCTTCAGAGTGGAATAAAAGTTGCTCTTTTTCGCAATCGCCATGTAGAATTTGAGAATTTCTTCTCTACGGAAGAAGGACTTGTATTCTGTAATGACGTCCGTTTTGTTATGAAGACGCTTGGTCATGAATATAATACAGATGAGTGGCATTTGTTCATTGACTCTTCCAAATTAAACTTGAAAGCGGTACTACTCCACAATTGAAATAAGTTCCGCGCTGTTCCCTTGGCTCATGCAAGCCATTTGAAAGAATCTGATGACAACATGAAGCTTCTATTGGAAAAAAAATTAGTTTAACGACTTTAAGTGGAATATTTGGTGCGATTTGAAATTTGTTTTACTTTTGCTCGGCATGCAGCTCGGTTACACGAAGTATTGTTGTTGTCTCTGTGAGTGGGACAGTCGGGATAGGAAAGATCATTATAAAAAGGAAGACTGGCCCGAACGAGCTTCACTGACATCAGGAAATAAGAATGTCATTGGTACGACACTTATCGATCCTCAAAAAAATTATTTGCTCCCTTTGCACATTGCACTACAAGCTTGGGTTGATGAAAAGCTTTGTCAAAGGTATGGATAAAACTAACAGTGGGTTTACATACAGTCGCGGACACAGCAATAGGGACAGTGAGGTACAAATATAAAATATGCTTTTTATATAAAAACTGAAAACTTTTACGCTGGTGCAAAACATGTGGAAAAATATTTCTCCGGAACGTTGTCAAGTACTAATAAAGTCTATGCCTAAACGATGTGCTGCAGTAATAAAAGCAAAGGGATATCCAACAAAATATTAATCATTTTTATTTTATTTTTTATTCAAAATCAGCAAGTACTATAGTGTCCTTATTTATCTGTCCACAAGAATTTACGTTTCTTTTTAATTTATTTACGATGTGAATCCATACTGCATTTTTGTTTACGTTTTGTATTACTACTTTACACAAACTATGTTATTTCATATTTGATATAAATAATGAATATAAATTTCAGTTTTTGTATAAAAAGCATATTTGATATGTGCACCTCAGTGTCGCTATTACTGTGTCCGCGACTGTATGTGAGGAAAAAGTTTCCTAAGATCAGTGATGTTAAGGTAAAGGAAGGTATTTTTGTGGAAACCCAGATCAAACAGTTACTCCGAGATGAAAAATTTGTTGAGGCGTGCAATTGGAATTGAAAAAACAGCACGGTTGTCTTTTAAGTTTTGCGGCGACTTCTTGGGAAATCGTAAAACCGAAAACTACGTAGAGATCGTTAACTTTCTTGACTCCCACTTGGACTTTTTCCCAAAAAACTTTGGAGCAGTCACTGACGAGCATGGAAAAAAAAATTCCACCAGGACATTCTAGTCATGGAGAAGAAATACCAAAGCAAATGAAGCCCCGCTATGTTAACAGATTATTGCTGGACGCTGAAGAGAGATGTTTCTGAAGTAAGGCCGAAAGTCATGTATCAGCACATTTTCCAAGTAAATATATGACTTTGACGTAATTTTTTAATGATTTAAACACGAATAATATACATTTTCACAAAATTTCATTGCTTTGTCACTCTGAAACCCTGCCTGATAGAAAAAATCTGAAAACAGATATGAAATAAGTAAAAAAATACTACCAAGTTCACCCACTTTACCTCGTGGGACAAAATAAATTTGAAATTTTGTTGACCAATGTTATTAGCCACTAAACAATGATTCTGTCTGTTTATCCTCGTGCACATTAAATTTTTACTTTCTTGCTAGCTAATCGTCTTCTCGCCACAAAATTGCAATGTGTATACTACGGGTTTTTACTGAATGTTCGAAAAGGTAAGTTCCACACCACCAAGCATATTTTTTTACAAGGTGTGTACAAAGTATTTCGCCATTCAAAAAAAAAAATACAACTTAGACAAATCTCATTAAGTACTGTACGTAGATCCATTTTCGACGAACGTAGTAGTTTAATTTTCCATTTAAAGAGAACTGACAATACGTCCCCTAATGGGCCAAAAAGAAAGACGCTGAGGAACGAAAAGGAACTGAAAGAATTGCGACCACTTTTAAATATATGTACATGTTTGGTGTATTCTTCACAAACCATACACATTTTAATGATGTGGACCGTGCCCGCTCTACACAAAAAGGCCAACAACGTACCCAACAAAAGTTCATTAAATCGAACAAAAAGTGAACAATGGACGTTATTAAATTGAATATCAGCAGCGGCAAGCGGCAGGAGAGGCACGAGTAGAAGCAGAGGGAGTTAAAGCGATCGCAGTTTCTCGTCTCCGCCAGCAAGCGCAAGAAGTGACCAGAGATGAGACTGAAAAGGAAATTTATTGATGATTCACGATCTGGGCGTAACAATAGTGGCACGGTAGATAATAGCGCTACTGTCCACACGTAGGATTTCGATAGCGTTGCCTGTATTGTGAAGAGATTCGTTAAGAAAAAAAAAACAGAGATGAGATAAGCACAACAGAACCGTATAGTTGATTTGGGAAATGTTTGAGTGAGTTTGATTACTGAATTTGATGGAAGATAAATTTTGTTATAAAAGCTCTGGCCTATAAACTAATAATTTTCGTTGGAAGGGATCGGCTGACCTACGATTCACAGCATTGGTAATTAAACAATATATTTACAATGTAAAAGTAAATTTGATTGATGGGGTGGTTTCAAAACAACAATAATAGTAATAATAATAATAATAGTTTATTTCTTTCCGATATTTTCAGATACATAAAAAAACAAAGAAAACATATAGTACAAGATTAAATATCGAAAAAGAAACCACAGGATCCACTTCAAATGCTGGTAACTAGCTTTGATCTCCCAGTGCAACCTCACAAACAAATAACATAGTCGTTTATCCGAGGAACAAATGCGTATAACTAACTTAAATTAAAAATAAATATCTGTATTAAAAGAAAAAAAAAAAACAAAATATCTAAGTACCCATGATTTGTTAAAACGAGTACATCAACAGATGCTGTCTGAATTTGTACTTGAAAGCTAGCAATATCAACGTTTTGAAATCCGAAGGAATTCCGTTATACAATTTCGCTACCTGATAAGAATAGGATCTTTCAAAAAGCGCAGAGCGATAGATCGGAAGCATCAGGGTACCTTTGAAACGAATATTTAAATGATGTACATCCGTACGAAAATGAATTTTGTTCGATAAATAACTTGGCTCTTTATTTAAAATGATCTTGTGGAACAGACAGGCCATTGACAATTTTCTTCTGGCACTCATATAATAATAATAATTATATATTTAGCCAATGAGCGTTGCGCAACTTATGCGACACATGATCATACTTTCGGATGTCGAAAATCAATCGCAGACAAGGATTCTGTAACCGTGGTATGCGCGAAGAGTCATCAAATGGTCACACATGGACCATAAACTTCAGATGCAAAAGCGAGGTGAGAAAGTACCAATGAGTCACATAGTAGTCACTTAGTAGCCACACTCAAGTAACGACGATGGGGATAAATTAACTTTAAATTGGCATAAGCAGTTCTTTCACATTTAGCAACGTGACTCTTGATGCGAAGGTACTATCAAGAATCAACCCAAGATTTCTGGCCTCATCTTTGATGCTATTTGTATATTGTTAATTTGAAGATTAATGTTATCTGCAAGATAGTTCACCTGGTTTTTATTACCAAATAGCATAATAACAGATTTTGCAGGATTTACTATCAAGGAGTGCTGAGCCGCAACGGTAGCCAGACCACAAATACCCTTCTCAATACTAAATATTTCTGTACCGTAATGTCCTAGTTTAAAGGTGTGATATAATTGAATGTCGTCAGCATAAGTCTGGATTTTACACGTGTTAACATATTTATAAAATGAAGATGTATAAATAGAAAAAAGGAGTTGTCCTAAGATAGAGCTCTGCGGTACCCCACGATTAATAGGCCTATACCGAGATAAACAATGATCAATAACAACACATTGATATCTATTGGAGAGGTAAAATCTAAATAGTGACACAGCATTAGGCCAAAGACCAACATAACTTAAATTGTAAATAATAGTTCATGGTTCAACGTCTCAAATGCACGACTAAAATCTAATAAAGATAGTACCGACACCATTACCTTGTCCCAATTAACGTGATAATTATGATGTGGTAGTTGTAAGCGAGGAGACAGATAAAATAGTCGATCACTCTGTGCTACACAATTTATTAATTCGGAACAATTATTTTCATTTGTATTCGGTCTTTGGTTGAAAATTGGAGTTCCTTTAACAATTATCCGTGTTTTATTATAATAAACTGGTGTAGCGCAGAGTAACCGGATATTTTATGCACGTAATTGTTGTAAATTGTGCCGTTTCATGTTAAACTTTGTAAATACTTTGTGAAAGATGTATAAAAGAACTTATCTAATGTGCAATTTTCATGAACTAAGGATACTGGATTGATATTTACTCTCACTTTCGTTTTTTACATTCCATTTACGTATGATAGTTTTCCCATGATCTGTCTGGATTTATTTTCAAATGTTTTTCAATATGGCATTTGAATGTACAGGAAAGTATCCCACGGTTAGACATGCATGATATTTCATTGTGCAGTAGAATGAGAGCTTATAGAAACAAGTGCATCTGTATTACAACACACAGCTAGACAATTTCCGAGGCTATTGGTGATTGCTTGGTAACTTAGTAGTAGACTCCTAAGAAGCCCGACATATTGCAATAAAGTCAATTTACTGTGGATATTTCCATGTATTAGCAAGAACAAGATCATCAGTATCATATGTAAGCCCAGAATCTTTTCTGAAAGTTTTCAAAAACACAGCACGACTTGAGTCTAGGAAAAGCACAAAGAGCACTTGAACAATACAAACAAATTTATGGAAAGATCTTTATCAAGAGATCATCCAAGAACCAAACTGAAGAACCACCAACGTTCAGTAGGAATCATATTTGCATAGTAACAGACCTTCTAAGAGGATACTGTAAAATCAAAAAAACACATATACAAAATTCGGTTAAAAATTGGAGATACCCACACCTGAAAGTGTAATAGGATGTCAGAGATCGCCCACCGTATCCGATATGGATGCAATGATCTGGGCGTAAAATAACAAAAAGTCAAAAAGGTGCAGTGTTTTGGGATGCTCCAAGTCAGAAAATTATCATGAATGAAAAGTATTGGTAGTTAACTAAAATTAGTATATGAAATACCGAAAATCTTACACTAATAATAAAAAATTTTTTAGTAGATTTCTAAAGTGTTTGTACTTTCACTTTAACTAGTTGGCACCAAAATATTAAAAAGTAATTGTATGTTGAAATCCATGAAGTGGTATTAATAAATAATAAAAGAAGGAAAAAAAGGTCCGTACATTCACCAAAAGATTTTTTAATATTTAGGTTTCTTAACATGACGTTTTAAGACCTGAACATTAAGACTTGAACATGAAGATCTGACATTTGTCTTAAATATATTTAGAAACTTTCGGTGAATATATGGACTTTTTTTTCCTTCTTTTATTGTTTACTAAAAAGTGATGTAATCACGCTTACACGAATTACCTGTATATATAACGAAAAGCGTAATGTTGCAAATAAAAATTGATGTCTTTCGAATTTTTCCGAAGGAAATAATGATAATATTTACCTACATTGTATTTTAATTTTGCCTCTAAGTGAACAATGCCTTTTCAGCGGCTAAAAACCCAAGGGCTTAAGTTGCTCTTAAGGTGACAGACCTAATTGACAAGGCAAAATTAGACAGCGACCTCTAAGATAAAAGAATTTAGGAGAGTTGAAAGGTCGCAGTGAAATAAGTCTACATGACCAATCCAATCTTAAATTTAATTTAATTAAATCTAATCTAATCTAATTTAAAAGGATATGAGAAACTAGTAAAATTTTGCTTCATTATTCACAAAATTCATGTGCACCCATGTGTGTTTTATTTCCACAATTCTAACTCTAACGCTGCTTTTTCCTGGTTTTGCAATACTAACCGTTTCAATTCCTTTCCGCATCATTCGTCTGCACTTTTTATTTTTCTGCATCCATTAGCTAGCACGCGCAACGTAATATTTCCGTAGCTAATGAGCATAGCAAATCCGCAAGCATTAAATTATTTGTAGATATCTTGATGAAACCGATTTATGGGGTCGAGTCTAGGAGTGAGTGTAGTGTATACGTGCGATCATGTTTGTCTATGTGTGTGTATTTGAATTGTATAAGGTTTTGTTGCTCAAGGCACGAGTCGGCGAGCAGTTTTAATCTGTTATTGTCGGACGTTGAGCACTCGTAGCCACCGTTCATACTCAGCTGTCATACTGCACCGCACCTAACAGCTATCCGTCGGTCGCTGGCGACAGGCCGTGCACACGTGCTTCTAAACACGGGGAGAACTAGATCAGAAACCACGGTGTCTCGTTAAGACATACTCAGCGTGAAAGCTTTCAACGTAAATTCAATAAAAATGATCGTTCCATGCCGCATTTATAGAAATTAGTCATCTGGCGAATGCCAACAAAATAACCTGTATTATACAGAGTTCCTACTATCTATAAAGCTGCTGTAACAAAAACGTTTTTAATAATTTTTGAAAGAGTAATAAGCAGGAGCGGCTTCGGGGCCACGGAGCCATGGGCCCATTATTGCAAATCACAAAGTAATCATTAAAAACTTTTAATTTTCTGTAAAAATACCGATAAAAACACGCACACACACACACACATTTAAGTACAGAACGAACGTTACGATTCCCATGATTTGATGCGACGAAATGAGCTTTGTAGTTTTCTATGCAGACAAGCGGCGAAATGGAGCCATGTCTAGAGTGGCACCGATTTCAGACGTTTGTAGGTGATCGCAGTGTACACAAAAATGCTGGGCACTGTGGGGCAAGGGTCTCTCACTATCAAGATAGGCAAGCGTGTGAGTCAGACGGCCGCCGAAGATCGGCTATTGAAAGTAGGAGTATATATAGAGAGCCGTCGCATACGGACTACAGTTTAGATACTTCCCCGCAATAAAAATTGAGTTTAAGAATGTTTAATATTTATTAATTATAGTAATGTGTATATAAAATGTAGTATTATTCTGGAATGACATCCCAAATTAATAACTACCCCGGTGACCAACTATATTTATTTCATATTTTATAAATATTTAAAAAATATTAAATCTTTCTTGAATATTAGTTATATTAATATAATATGCATAAATATATTATAGAAAATATATTAGGAAAATATTTAAAAAATATATATGTTATGTAGCATTAATAATATTTTATTGCAAATGTTTTCTCAATATATTTTTCATAACTCTGCAAGAATATTTTGCTTTGTATTTCCGTAAATATTTATTTCATATAAAAAAAAGATTGAATTTTTGCTTTTGTACATTTGGTGCGTAGGACGAATAATATAAAATGGGTAAAATATGCATATATATTAAGTAGGTATGTACCTATTTAAAATGATAGTTTAAAGATTAAATTAGATAATATATATCTAATATGATTTAATTAGTATCTAAGTTGAGCGCTGTAACTTTTCTATTAATATATCTGCGTTTTGTATTATATTATTTGTAATATTTGTAAGTTGCGAACGTCAACACAACACCTATTCATTACGGTGCCGGTGTTATATGATTTACTATTGTGTATGCGTCTATGGATTAGGTACATAGAATGCATACGCGCACGTGCGTATCATCAACGTTTTCATTCGTTTGTCCGTTACATGTTATAGTTTATAATAATATACGATTAGAGCAGATTAGAGTTAACTGTGTAATTAATTGTTGCGGGGGTGTGTTTTAGTTTTTGTGGTGACTACGAGATAAGCAAAACTTTGAACATGTCATGGCATTTATAAGATAATTGGAATGCTCAATATCGCTATGTACAGAAATCGTTTAATAATATAATTGTAGGAATTTTATGCATCATATATGTACTGCATCTACCAGATAAATTGCTAGTTGATTTGCTTAGGAGATTCATCTCGGTAGATAAGCGTCATAACCTCAAATAGAGGTTAGAATACGTTGTGTTGTTTTATTGTTTATACGTAGAATGTTTTCAAATATTATGAAATAAAGTAAAAATAAGTATCGTAAGTATTAGAATGTAGCTACCCCTCCACTTATTGTAAATGCTCCAAATGTATTAGTAGGTGTTGATAATGTGGTACGATGTTTTATTCATGGTATGATCTAATACAATTGGCATTGGTTTAGAGGTCACAAGGAAACGCCATAAGAGCGCCACTACCGAAGATATGAAAAAAGCCATTGGGTTGTACCTGGCACCAGCCAAGGCTAGACTTAAAAATGAGTATTTTTCATTTTTATTGACTTATTCAAATAAAATGATAATAAATACGTTTGTTTTTTACTTAGAACACTTCAATTAAAAATAGTGATTAATTTGATAAACCTTCAGTATGCTAAAAGATGCCAGAATATTTGATTATTAACTTGTATGGTGAGTGGTGAAAAAAACAAGTTCTTGCCCTTTAGACAACTCTATGTATGTTTCAACTTTTCGTTATCGACGTTATACATTCTAAATAACCAAGAACAATTTTAGTTCATTTTGACAAATTAAATAGATTGCATAAAAAATCTCAATTTTCATATAAATATTTTACAAATATTTTAGAAAAAATATAGCGCTTACATTAATTTTAAAATATGGAATAAATATTTTAATTGAATATTTTATCTATATTTAGAAAAAAATATGAAAGATATATTCAAAAACTCTCACGAAAAATATTTATAAAATATATTTTAAAATATTATGTATATTTCTGGGCTGTAGGGATAGTATTCCAAATCAAACGAACTCATCTTATATTTCTTAGGAAAAAAATTATCAAAACGAAATAATAAATATAATAAGAGTGGTGTTCCTGAAAAATACATCATAATAGTGTTTTAAGTAAAAAAAAAACAAGCCGTTTGCTTAGATAAACAAACAAAGAAAATAAAAATTGTGTTTCCCATTCTTTGTACAAAATACGTCCGCTTATGCTTGGAACATCCATTACATTTTACTTGACGATCTTCGCTTAAATAACTCCTATACTCTGTGTTGTGTTATGTTTTCGTCTATATAAAATCATAAAAGCACCTGAATAGTTTTGCGTTAGTTAGGTGGAGGAATGTAAACAAGTGACCCATGTATGGATGTACGTGCAGTTTAAAGACTAAACATATGCAATTCCGAAGGAGATACGTTAGTATTTATATTTAGGTAGATAAGTATTCCCGATAAGAACTTTTTTCATTTTAAAATTGCTTCTAAATTTGCCTACATTAATTTTTTTGTGTCGGTATTATTTTAGTTAACAATAAACGAGGTAATAAATTCCTGCAAACTGGGCTAAACTGATTCAAAACTTTGAAAAATTAATGAAAATAGGGTGGGAGGAGAGGGGAGAGTTGGCCGGAGATTGGCCCCACCACTTAATATTGTCACGAGGCGCTACTGGTAATAAGTAAGAAAGCCTTTGTGTAGTGATGCCTGTAATATTCCCTAAATAATTTTTATTATGTAATATCTTTATATTGAAAAGTAATAAGTATAAGTATATAAAGATTGCAAGTTTTTTACAGTGAGAAAATAACAAAATAATGTATTTTCTGCTTGTAACTATAATGATTAGGAGTAATTTTTCCCAAGAAGAAATTGTAGGTTGAATCCTGTGGAGGAGAAAAATTTTTCTTGGGAAAAATTACTCCTAATCATTACAGTTGAAAGCAGAAATACATTAATTTGTTATTTTCTCACTGTAAAAAACTTGCAATCTTTGCACATTTGCCGTCCTGCAGCCTTTCAAGATCTAATATCGACATATGTTCGGTTAAAACGCTCGAACCTCGTTTCTACTAGCTTAATTGGTAAAGCACCCGTCCGGCAAACGGGGAGATGTAGGTTCGAATTCTGCGTGAGGGGAAAAATTTTTCTTGGGGAAAATTACTGCTAATCATTACAGTTAAAAGCAGAACTACATTAATTATAATAAGTGTACTTTATTTGCCCAACGGAATTACAATATTGTATCCTCCTATCTTTATTTCAAAAAATAAGTAATTTCTATGAATGAATAAATATCTAAGCAGAATACATTATTCTAAGAGTTTGAGAGTTACGTAATCTATAAGCGTAAGACCTCTTTCAGACGAGGCGATTAGTTGATTCCACTAGTTGAACGGACGGTTGTCAAGGAGCATACTGATATGTCAAGGAGCTTACTGATATGAACCCTTTCACACAGAGTTAACTTGTCCGCTTCGGCAGCTTCAATAGGTCTTCAATGACAATCAACTAGTTGAGAATAAACCAGGCAACTTAGTTGAATCAACCAAACCGCCTTGTCTGAAACAGGCCTAAATCTACAGCGATGTAGTAAATGTTAGCAACACATAGGTATGTAGCTATTTACTCCTTTCACAATTTATCAAGTAAACTTTGTTTGAAACAACATAGTGCGTACTTTTATTCGGCGATATTTAAACTCTTGCTCATAAAAGCATTAAGGAAAACTACGGTTTTCATATGTAAACATGCCAACAGCAGGAACTATGTTAAGGGGAATATTATTATTAACCCATGTAAAATATTTCAAGAAATTTCAGGACACAAATATAGATACGACGTGAAAGGTGAGTGATAGATGATAATTTAGTAAAATTGTCAACATTTTTATCTACTATAACTATTTATTTTACATATATATCACTATATTTTATATTCAAATTTAGTTTCTCCTAAAATATGTACAAACTTTTCTTTTAACCTAGCCTATATTTTATTTCACTAAATAAGCATATCTCTTAAAGAACTTGTTTGCTACACGGTTAAAGCTCGCAAAATTGTTTTACATGCCAGGCGACTGTCTGGCGACCTATGCATTAAGGTCTAGTCATCTGCAATATATAATACATTGTATGTATAAACAGACGCTTAAATCACTTCTTTAACAAAACCGTTTATGAGATGACAATGTTCTGGTTTTTATCTTGAATATTGAATGGAAGACTAGATCCATACATACATACATGTATGTGTATGGATGGAAACTTAATCTGTATTCGTACTATATTCGTATTGAATGGCATCTGGGTTACATTTCATTTGAGTCTTATACATCATTAATTCATACAGTTTGTTAAAATGTTGTTTTTCTATTAGCACTTTTAAGACTATGTAAAAGAAACTTCAAGGGTCTTATTTTTACCAATCCAATAGTTTCTCACATTTATTAAGTACTCCATGATGTTATTTATTGTTGTGTATAAATTGAAACAACAAAATTAAATTTTAGGTAACATATATACCCACTAAATTTATTTTAATTTAGCATGCTACTATATTGCTTCAACGAATAGCACCTGAAAATATCACCACCTAGATTACATTTTTGGCATCACAACTGTTCAGGATGATCACTACAATAAGACTACTATCAGCCTTTAGATAGAAATGTTTAAAATTAACTTGTTTTTAGCATACCTAGTGTTCATAACATTTATGAACAGAGATTAATCTTTTTGGTTCAAATAAATTTCCAGATTTTGACGATGTGATGAAGCAGGTAACAGACATGTTTTAACAATGAGCATAACAACATATATGAGCTAACGAGAGTCAATTCGGGTAAATTTGTTTCTTTACTCATAAGCTCATTGTCATAATCTGATAATGATATGCGATTTCTAAGGTTGAATATAAAAGATTTTTGAGGTTCTTTGGATTGATAGAGCGTTCGGCTAAAGAAATGACTAAAGAAGTTTGAAACAGAATAAAAAAATCGTGTAAGTAAGTTATACAGAAAGAGTAAGTTGAAATATATGCATAAAAATACTGGAGTAAGTACAGAAAAGACTAATAAACAAGCTAAGCAAATAGTAAGAAGGAATAATTGAAGAAATAGATATTAACGCGAGGAACCTGACTAACAACTTGAATTTTAACTCTAATTTAATCTAAACATGCGAAGATTAAGACACACTTGTCATACTCCTGAGTTATTGCAGATTATTTCATATTAAACAAGTTAATATTCTCAATTGTCATTAACAGTTTATTGGGAAAAATTAATGATAAATTTGATTGTATGTCAAAAACTAAGAAATTCCTTTAATATTATTGTTTGAAAAATTGTATTACTTTGGGATAAAATAAAAATTATTGAACTATTTATATCTTTGCCAATAACAAGCATTTTAAAATATTATGTTCAAAAAATTTAGTTCGTAATATTGATTAACAGTAAGTATGGAACAGTATTTCGTTCTGACAATAACTTAATTCTTATTGTAACAAACTTTTGAAATTGTTTCAATTATTTGGTTATTGGCACAATAATTTAATACTATTTGTGAAAATAACTAGAGTGCGTTAATTAATAACAGACAATTCGTTCAGCCAATAAGTTAGTTTCGTATATTTGAAAAGTTTTAATTCTGACAAACCCGTTATTGAATGAATACATTATAATCAATTAACTTGGTTTATTCTGTCAACGAACAGATTTATAAATAATGACAAGCTATGTTTCATTAAACAGCGAACAAAAGTTGTTAATATAAAGATAAATATGAATATTACATTGATGTACAGTATTTGTTATATCAACAAATGCGTGAATTAATCTATTAATGCGCTTAATAGTAACAATGAACGCATTCCTGGTAATAATAAACACTTTCGTAGATTGATAACCACAGTTGTTAAGACAATAATTATGCCAAATGAAAATTTGAAATATAACGGCTTTTTGTCTATATCGGGTTACTTCGTTCTAGCCGATTTCAATAGGATTTGCCATTAGTATTTCGTTTTCGAGTTCCAAGGGGTTTGTGTGCGTCGCGAATGAAGTTTTCGTGTATTAAATAAGGTAAGTAGATATGTTATCACAGTCGACTTTATTATTTATAAGTAATAAAACGACTTCACATAGAACTGCTCATGAAAGAGTATGATGTGGGTACCTACATACCAACTAGAAAATTGGAAAGGCAGTACTGGACTATCGTTGATGAACCAATGCGGGGAATAGCAAATATCATTTTTTTCAGCAATTCAAGCACTTCGCTATCTACTTCGCGTATAATTCCAGAGAAAGTACACCTACACGCTTCATGCCCTACGAAAAATCAACTACTCCAGAAGAATACATTTCTTTAGCTGATATGCAACTCACAAAGGTTTGATGCTTACAGAATACTATACAAAGTTTAATAAGTTGAAAGAGGAGCAGTGTATTCTTCTGGCAGGCTTAATCGCAGGTTATTATGAAGAAAAGTCGCTACAATTGACCTTAGCATTGAGTCACCATTTAGGAGAGAGAAATTTTGTGGCGGTTTCCTAGAGAAAAAATGGTAATTATTTTTCATCAGGTTTGAACTGTCGTTAATAAATATTTTATTACAGGAATTTTATCGTGTTGCTAAAAGAGACAAAATTTATAATAAATACTGCAACATGAAATCTACAACAAAAACGAAAACCAAAGAAAAGGAAACTCGGCACGAAAAACTTTTGATACGTAATAATAAATGTTAAAACAGTAAAACATTAACTGATACTTATTATTTTTGGAACCTGAAGACAATGCAGAAAGTCACACTCGTTGTTTTAAATATGATAATTTCAGTGTTGAGGAATTCGACCAATATTCATCACTTGATTCAGATAAACAAGCTTACTTCAACAAAATCCATAATGTAAACATGGCTATTTTATAAAACTCCTTCGTATCCCGAAGGAGTTTTATCGCGTTTGGTGATTGATTATAATTCAATACACATAATAGTTTATTAAAAATTGCAAAAGATACTTAGGACTTACGTATCTGTTAAAAGTTATATTGATTGTAGAAATCCTTAATCATTCTTTTCTCCGACGTTGGTGATAATGCTTTATTTTCGCACAGTTTAAACGTGTATCGACTTTTTCTTAAATTAAACTAAGTATACGATTCGGGATGTACGAACGGCTTTTATCCCTTTAATTTTATTCTTCTGGAAATTGATTTGACCATCTGTGTAAAACTTTCCTTCACATAATTTCTCTGCCATTTATGGTATCCATTAAATTTGCTAACTGTACACGCAACGCCAATAATATGTTCAACACCGCAATTTACTGAAAGAAAAAGTAGAACACACGTGCATCATTTAATGGTGCATATACACTACGTGAAACATCTCGCTTTAATTTTTCTTTGCAATTATTTATTTATTTCGTCATTGAGTCGTTAGTCAATTGAGGGTATTAGTTGCGATTAAGTATACATTTCTTGCAATATCAATAAAATTATTTCAACAAAGCTATTGTTAATGCATAGCAACACTACCGAAAATCTCGTTTTTTATCTCACCAAATCGTCAAAGTAAACGTCTTGTGTGAAATTATACCGGCTATCAACCATAAAAATGTTTCAGAAAGACAATTATCCGGTGTTATAACTTTTATTTCTAATGTTAACGGCAACCGCGAGCCGAAATGAAATGAAGGAAAAAAAAAACATGGAAATAACGTACCTTGCATATAAATGACACAATATCCTACGATAGCGAAAGGCGGAGGAAGCAGGGAAAGGCGACCGTGAGTTTTAGAAATTTATGCAAAACCCTTGGACGTTGTGTTCTCGGAAATAACAACCTACCTATTTTAGTCCTGGCCTCTTTTTCTTTGAATTCCTTTATTTTCTTATCGGACTTAAAACAATACGAATTCAAGCACGCAGCACGAGCCAAACAGGTAGGAAAACAGAGCCAGTAGAAGGTCAGAAGGAAGAGCAATGTTACATCCCTTTTGTTCATGGCTTTTAAAAAATAGGTATTAGGGCGAATTTAACGTACGAAATTGTTTAACTGTATTCCAGTATTGCATTTATTAAATAATTGTATTTACACCTCTTATTGCTACAACATACATTTATACAATGAAATTTTATTTGTCACATATTTAAATAACAAATATTAGACACGATTACCCATAAATATCAGTACAGTATCAATGACAATAGAGTTATACGAAAGAACCTGTACTGGAGTTAACAATATAATAGAAGGTAACTGTTCTTTTACGAAACGTGTTAATATAAAATATAAATATGGTCATAAATACATAACACTTCTTTCTTTGTAGAATTATTACATAGGAATTCGTTGTTTGCTTTCGTGATGAAATGTAAGCTATATATATTAGGCTCAGAATACGTGAATCCACATTGACAAGAACGTTCGAGAATTAGGTACTTTAATTTACAGAATAGTTTAGGATCTATTAGCGGGAATAAAAACTGTTTTTATCTCCCTTTTTTTTGAATTATTTGACGTAACTATTCGTTTACATACCTCTTATGAAAAAAAGAAAGGAATGCTGTCTTAATCTCATTTCGCAATATGATATATGCAGTATTCGCAATCAACAAACAGTAACTAAGCCTTGTTCCTATTTCGCAAAAACTTACCCAATACACTTAATGGCAATCGGTTACTTTGACAAATAATGCGCGTCCGTCCTGAAAATAATCTCGCGCAAATATTTGAAATGTGAGCGTAACGGATAACCTTCTTTTTCTTATATTCTCTAAAGGCGGTTGCCTTTTTCAGATACTTTCGATGAAAAAAGAAACCCGACTCGACGATCTGTCCAATTATACGACCTATGCCCAAAAATAGTGTACCGGCACGGTCACTTGAATACCTAATTTTTAATTAAAATCGGGAAGTTTTTCTGCCATCCTCTCTCCGGCCTTCTCTACACGTAGTGATTACGAAATCGTTGTTCCGTTATGGTACAACGGTTTTAGTTATTTGGTAGCAAGTATTGAAGATTATAGATAGGAAAGATGACAAAAAGTTCCTTTTTATAAATATATTCTGTCTTACTGTAAGCTAGGTAATTTTTGGGCCGAGATTAGGTGCACGATAGTTACAATTTATTTTTCGATTTTTTCTGCCTTTCTTCAAATTTATTACAAAAAAAAAATGAGAAAGGGTGAAAAAGGAATCCTGATAACGTTAAGCATTAAGCAATTCTCTAAGAAAAAGATGTTTAACTAGAGTGGTCAACCTTCGTCTGCGCGCCAGGCCGGTACTAAGTTTCATGTATGTGACATTAACGTGTAACATAAGTATACAATACAGTATCGAAAAAGAACAAAGTATTGATTTATTTAACTATAAATATTATATATAAGTCCATTACCTTATTTAAGTAGCTGAAATGTTATAGGATTGCTGAAATGCTTGTAGCATTAAGTGTTTTTCTCACTAAACCGCTTTTCATCGCGATGATAAAACATGCTTATATTTTGAAAAAGACCGTTCAACAACTGGGGATGTATCAAACGCATAATTAAATAAACTTTATAGGTAGACAACGGATCAGATGCACCACCACCAATGTGTATTATGATTTGTGCCAGCATAATAACTGTTTATTGCACACTGTGCAAACTATTTTGGCACCGCCATAATGTAAATCCAAGAATTCACCGATATACTTTTCTACATTGTAAAACAATGGTCGTCTTCTGGGATTTTCTATGCCCGACACTGTATTACATTTATAATGCGTAAAACGTTAACGGAGAATTGCACTATATTGCATCAAGGCTCGACTAACACTGATACTAGATACTAGACGCACGAATCGCAGGGAGTTATTTTACTGCCTTGAAGATATACACTGAGAGAAATATCCTTTTCATTTAAAAGGAATTGCATTAGACCAAAAGTTTTGCGTTTTCTATACAGCCAACATGATTTGGTATTTCCTTGAAAAGGAATATAATTTTAAATTCACGCATTTCTTCGGAAATAGTATATTTTTAGTTGAAACAGTTTATTCTTTTAAGTGAAACATATTGATAGTTGATTCAAGTCATCTTTGTTTTGAAAATTATGCAGATTGGCATAAAACCGTAAGCATTTTGATTCAAGAGGTTTTTCCTTTTTTTCTTATAATATTTACTCATTTTAGACTTAACCGTAAACACAACAAAATGCCGTGATCATTTTTAATCGAAATGAAAATGAATTATCTCAAAAGCCCATGCACTAAGGAGAATTTGCCGTAGAATAATGTGTAAATCTAGTGATTGGGGAGTTGGTGCAGTGACATCCCCAGCTCCTGTGTGTCGTTAAAGAAATCGTCCTTTCAATGCGATGACTCTATCAGATATTAATCTGGTAAATATACCAGATATATGCTACGATCGTAGTTTCCGCCTATTTTGTGCGAAATATTATCTGTTACTGGATGAAATAGGAGATGCGAACATTTCTCTCTACACATAAGTAATACTGCTCATCTGCTGTCTATTGTGAAGAAAACGCGGTACGAAAATAAATGCATATTTATTTTTACGTCCATGTAAATATTTATTAAATTAATAAAACTGCGCTAGCTCCAAATAAATCTACTAACCAAATTATTTGTTTGATTGAATTCAGGAATATTTTTAATATTCCTAAATCGAGTAATAATTTAGTAACTGTAACTAAATGCATGACAAATAGTTGGAAACAACAAGATCGTTTTTCCCATGCATAACAGTTTTAAAACCTTCAAACACTATATCGTGCTATAAAGTTCCTTGGCTTATAAGTCAATCAGCATTAACTGACAAGATTCACATTATCTCTGAAATTTTTTTACCTTCGCGCAAAAATCTTTGTGTATCTGAGACTTATGCACGTGGGAACATGAATAAAACTAAAATACTTCCGCGTAAAAAAGCACTCATTCTGAATACAGGTGTTTGCATTTTTTCGTTAAAAGGCAAAGGTTTTAAATCAATGTATACATGAGTGTCCACACAAATAAACCAAAACGTCCGGCCTTTTTATTTAAAATACTGTTTATAATTCAATAATATGATAACGTACTTAAAAGAAACTAAAATATGTTGTTAAATGTGTATATAATTAACAATATAATATGTAATGTGTATTGTCTTACTTAAACAGAAGTTATACAGACATTATAAAATATTAATCAAACTAAGATGCATTCATTAAATTACGGTTACTTTTTCGTCGAAAAGCATGTACTTAAAGAAGAAAATAGTCTTCCGGCAAAACAGCACGCTACTTTCAATTAAGATAGACACTTTTCTGAGAAAAGGTATTCTTTTCGTTGAACATGATAAAAACCAAAACTTATAAAATATTTCATTTAATGCAATCTCTTTTCACAGGTACTATGGCTAAACGTTCTGCATGGCGCGAGGCGAGTGCGGCCCGTGTAAGCAGAGACGTCTGACCACTCTATTTATAACTTGGCAAAATTAATATATTAAAGTATAGATACTGAGTAAAGGTAGGAAGACAGTTGAAATAATAGTAAATATATTGACCGGTCAGTGTATGAAGTCAATAGGCACATGTATAACATAAACCTAGCAAAGGATGCAAGTTGCAGATTCTGCCAAGAAGAAGAAAAAAACTCAGTTCGCGTTCTATGCCACTGCGTTAGTCTGACAAGGTCTAGGTTTCTAGTGCCTAGGCAAACAAATATATAGAAACTGTTCTCAAGGTGAATAATAAAATAGCAGAATATTAACAATTAAAACATTACAAGAATTGTCATACAATTTGCTGTGTGTAAAGGGTAGAATAGTCAAAAAATAAAATATATCAGTTAAAAGTCATGAACGTTAAGAAAGTTAAGCACAACAAACAAGATAGAGACAGGCAAGACATATAAAACACGTTAAAAGTAAAGCTCTTCAATGGTGTATACTTCCTTCTTCAGCAATATTGTTTTTAAGAGAAAAGGTATTCTTTTCGTTGAACATGATAAAAACCAAAACTTATAAAATATTTCATTTAATGCAATCTCTTTTCACAGGTACTATAACTAAACGTTCTGCATGGCGCGAGGCGAGTGCGGCCCGTGTAAGCAGAGACGTCTGACCACTCTATTTACAACTCGGCAAAATTAATATATTAAAGTATAGATACATACAGCCACAGTATAGGTGGATAGCGAAATAATCAAAATCCACCGGTATTTGCAGCAAAAATAAGTTTAGTTTAAAATTTAAATTTTTGTTTATATTTTCATTATAGTTAGATAACTAAATTACAAATGCAAAATGTTTATTAATTTTCTTTAAACCTATTAGTGATCTTTAACAATCAATATATTATCGTATTTTAAAGTATTAACTAATTTTATTCTTGCTTGAGCATAAGGGAAATCCATTTTATCATTGAATAGTATCACAGAATAATATGAAAAAAGAAAATATTAAACGAAGTATATGAACGTAAACTTGAAGAAAATAATAACCGAATGATTCAAGCCTGAGCAAGCAAGAGACAAAATATCGGCTCCTTGTAATAGAAGGGAATCGATATCTTCTGTCTCACTCGCTTCCGCTCGCATCGTTCGGATACTTTTTTCTTCAAGTGTACCACAACTGCTATCTTCTAGCGCAACGCTTTAAATTTGAATTGATGCATGTTTCCTTCCTCTAGACATGCAACAAGGCATGTATACGATGATTCTAATTCAAAATCTTAATACGTAAAAAAATTACATTTACTCTTTTTGACAGTACACAATATGAAAGTGCAGTCTATTCACGTCTATACGTCAATTTGCCGCATTCAAAGATGGCGGAAACCAGACCATTTTTCAGTTATTCCGGGCACCCGAAAGCGCGCTCCAGTGTTTTATATAGTTCGTTGGTCTCTCTATATATTTCGATTTTTATTGACCCATATTTGTTTCGATGACAAGGAAAATTGTGAGTGAAGAGAGACTAAAGACAGATAAGTTAGCTCCAATAAGAGATTTGTTTGACTGCTTGCATGCAATTGTAGAAAACCATATTTTTTTTGTCTGAGTACCTATACTACGATTGATGAACAACTAGCTATGCTTTAGAAGAAGTTGCGCTTCTGTCAATACATGGTAGCGAAATTATTTATTTAGAGTTTACAATTATTATTATTACAATTTTGTCAATTTGAATAAATTAGTTGTTTATGTATGTATCTAGCTCACAAGCGAATTTTGTAAATTTAATAAAAGACAGGTGTTATAGAACTAATTTTACAATTCATTTTGTAAAATTCTTCACTATGTTTTTTCTGCTATTTTAATATTTTCATATGAAAAGCAAGCATATTTATTCTTTTTCCTTATTTTAATTTTTCTGTATTTTCTCAAATTAAGCCTATTAAATATGTGCTATATGAAGTTACGTTTATTTACTAAATAAAGGCCTCTTCAAAATGCAGTTTTGTAGTTCTTTGAATCAAGCTGATGAAGCACGCTGAGTTTTGCAAATACATTGAAAAATAGTTATATAAAGCAATAACTATCTGAATACATAGAAATAATGTTAAATGAATGGCAAAACACGGAAGAACATGGTATCACATTATTTATTGTGATACTATAGTTCTTCTACAGAAGTAATTATGAATCTCTAATCTTTTCACATAATAATACCGTGGTAAAAGATGCATTTAAAATCCGTATAAATATTTATAAGACAATTAATATTTGTTGTGATGACACATACATCTAAATATTGAGCGCCAACGTTATTAATTATATTTATATGCTACGGTTATTGCCTTCTTCATGTAATCTTTGCTCTTTAAGCGTGTGAACTGATACCTACATGTGTAACTCATGTTTATCATGAAGGAAATCTGTACAATTGAATCAGAACAATTACAACAGCAACTTAGTATACTATTTAGAGTTAATTAACTTTAACTCATTCAGAAAAAAGGAATAATGTGCCGAGAAAAGTGAAAGTTACTATCTTAGATCTAAATACCAGGCATCCCAAGGTGGATGGCACGCTAGAAATACATGAAGAGCCAAACATCAGAATTAATCCAAAGTTTGTAGGTGTAAGTTATTTAAGGTGGCCAAGTTTCTAAAACAATATTACCAATGCAGTGTTGTGACTTCTACCTAACCCAGCTTCTGCTACACTGTTTAAAATTTTAACACTTTTTTGACTAATTTAATAGTCAGGAGAGGTCCACACTCTTTACGTGTTATTTTGTCGAGAACTATAGAAGTTTAAATTTGACGAGCAAAGATAGTCAACTATTTTCTATTGCTAAGGAGTTATTTTGTCCAACTGACACGTGGAATTATAAAACACTTCTAGTCACATTTTATTTGATCTAGACTAGACAAATTTACTAGCTGTTTAACTAAATGAATGCGATCTATTGGGTGTTTTAACACCATTTTCTAAACACAACGTCTTTTTAATATGCAACTCCTATTTCTCAGTGCTATAATATTCTCTCTTTAAGACGTTTTCTCAATTATAAATATGCAAAACCACTCATTCACAAGTTTTGGTTTCAACTAAACGTACCAATTTTAAAATGATTTTTTGAGAACCATTATAAAATTAAGTGAGTGTTTATGCTATTTGATTCAAATCTGAACTAATTACGTAAATAGTTGTTCCCAATACATCTTTAAGATGTTGAAATTTTTTATGCCCACTGGAATTAACGTTTAATAACACAAGGTTACACTTTGCAGGTCAGTCACATTTGGTGGTTTGTTTGGATATGTTAATACGCAGAAACAAACTCGAAAACAGATACACGTGCAATGCAGGTGGTGCGTATAATGCAATACTGTATTAGATTAGGTGGGGTTTCTATATTTCTATCCGAGGGAAAAATTCTGATTGGTTGATGCTTCTGAATGTCTAGAGAAAATGTAAATCCTTATATCTGAACAAAGAATTCACACGAAATTCTAGTCATTTCTGTTCTATTCAATACGCGTAGTCAACTCGTCTGGCAAAGTTTGGAAAAATCAACACTAAAATATTTGACTAGTGCAAAATTAACGCCAACACCGTAATATTTTCAACAGTGTACTGCTACATATTTATCTACAAGGAGCTGTTAAGCTTACAGCATTGTAAACTACGTGCCAAAAATATTGCAACACCTCGAAGGAGGTCAGCGCATAGCTGAAATCTTAAGAAAACAACTGGCTGCATGTAAAAAGCTGATAATCATCATCCCCTGGCCTGTCCGCTCTTAGGATTTAAACCCGATCGAACATATGTGGGATATGATGACAAGCAGCAAACACCTTGCAGGGACTACGTTGTCATCTACAGCAATCCTGGAATGAGATCCTACAAGATGCCGCCGATCATCTTATTTAGAGCATGCCTCGCAGAGTTAGAGAGTGCAAAAACAATTGTGAAGATGTGACAATTTATTGACAAATTTTTGCTGGTTGTGGATATTTTTTCACAATTGTTCTGATTTACTACTAAAATCTAGTAGTTATGGATTATTACTTGAAACTCTCGCAATTTTCAGTTTTGTGACTCAGCTCCTTGAAGATTTCGCAATTTCTTTTAGCACGTAGTTTACGTATGCATGGTCAAGCACCGATAAATCGCACGGTGCCGATCATTAAAAACTATAAGATGAACTTAAGGACGCACCGCATATGGGGATGTCAATTGACGCCATGATTCAGAAATTCAACTCTAGAAGGATTGAAAGAAAGCCAGTAAGAGCGCACTCGAGCCGTTTGTATATTAACAAACGGCTCTAAACTCTGACTATGGCGTGAGAGCTGAAATATGTGGAAGGAAACCCAAGAAAGCTTTTTCGGTAAACTTCAACAAGGACACGACGACGGTGTTCTAGGCTGAGGTTGTTGCAATTCATCATTGTGTCACAGAAATAGAGAGACAGAAGAGTTCCTAGAGGAATAAAGGCCTGAATGTACTAAAAGATGTACTGAGTAAAGGTAGGAAGACAGTTGAAATGATAGTAAATATATTAACCGGTCAGTGTATGAAGTCAATAGGCACATGTATAACATAAACCTAGTAAAGGATGCAAGTTGCAGATTCTGGCAAGAAGAAGAAAAAAACTCCAGTTCACGTTCTATGCCACTGCGTTAGTCTGACAAGGTCTAGGTTTCTAGTAGCCTAGAGCAAACAACTATATAAGAAAACTGTTCTCAGAGGTGATAATAATAATAGCAGAATATTAGCAATTAAACCATTACAAGAATTGTCATACAATTTGCTGTGTGTAAAGGGTAGAATAGTCAAAAAATAAAATATATCAGTTAAAAGTCATGAACGTTAAGAAAGTTAAGCACAACAAACAAGATAGAGACAGACAAGACATATAAAACACGTTAAAAGTAAAGCTCTTCAATGGTGTATACTTCTTTCTTCAGCAATATTGTCTTTACTACCGCAAATCTATGTAGAGGCAGCTCTTTCCATTCTTTGGGCTTTGTGCAACTTGCTTTCCCAGTAATCGGTTGCTTTTTGGGAGCGAGTCAATCGATGATACGAAATTCTTATTTTATTTCGTGTGCGGGTGGAATAATTATGGGAATCCGCATTTTGTATGAAGCAATTTTTGTTTTGGTGGACGTTATTGCAGCTAAAATGTGAGCAGATGGTAAGGTAAGTATTGTCTCTGCGAAAAAAGTAGTTTTGTTTTATCAGTGTATTCCAGGCCACACAGGAACCTGATAGCTCTTTTCTGCAGAATAAAAATTCTGTGTGCTTTTGCAGATGTCCCCCAGAAGAGTAATTCGCTGATTCGTGTGTTGAAATGAGCTTTAACCTCCTTATGGGAAACAGAGCAAATGACAGTCTTCTTGCCAATCATCAATATGCTGGTACTATTTTAAGTGTTCGTCCACGACAATGCCAAGAAACTTCGCTGTACATGGTTCACTCGACCGTCGTGTTGTAAAAGTCAGTTTTCGTATTTTATTTAAATGAATTTTCGGCTTATTTGCGCGACCCACTGCACAGCGTAATTAATTAGGTCTAATAAAGGGGGCAAATTGGAGAGCGCTTCCTAGGGCAAAGGTGGTTACAACAGACTTAAAAAGCTCGCGGTGAAACAGGTCATCATTCCAACCCTAATTTAAACTAATCTAGCACAGGTAACAAATGTTTTAATTTAGATAAAACTCGCTGTATGTTTTTTTATTATCAGATTTCTTATCAAAGTTTGTATAAACTATTCATAAACTTCCCCATATCTATCTCAGAGCGTTATTAAGAAAATAAATAGTAAATATTTTTTTTGGAATATCCGCTGCTTGCAGAAGTACGAAAATCTTTGCTACTTAATTAATTAATAGAAATTAAAAAAAAACATGGCTTAAAGTAAAGTAAAGTTTATTCATGTAATATAAACTGTCAAAAGTAAAGCAAACCTGAGAGAGAGAGAAAAAAAAAGAAAAAATGCGTGAAAAATACTTTTAATCATCATTTTTTCTTCTGTGTATTAATCGCTCTTTGTAAACTTTGCGGTTTTGAATTATAAGTGTTTATTTAGAAACAATTTCTTACTCATTTATTTTTAATTTGATGTGAGTCATGAACATTTGACAGCCACACGTATTCACAGCAGACTATTAATTTATTGAATTATGACGCCATGCATTAAATTATAACTATTTTTTTTTAAATTGCCTTTTTGATAAGACTAGTAGAAATGACTCTAACACAAACAAACAACAAAGTCTTAATAGAAGGAAGTTTTTCAAAACATTTTAAAGTAAGCAAAGGACTAAGACAAGGTGACCGCTCTCAACGAATTTATTTAATTTAGTTTTGGAAGCAATTATAAGAGAAAGTAAGATACAAAATCAGGACTAGTTTACGCACCACAAGGAACAAATGTATTGCGTAGCTGACGATATAGTAATCACTTACAAGACATCAAAGAAAGAACTACAAAAGGCTTTTCAAGGTTGACGGAACGAGCAAACTTATATGGATTACGAATAAATGAAAGAAACAAAGTATATGGCATGAGAGGGGATTAGCAGAGAATAAACAACTACTCATTTTTAAGGCAGGAGGAAAGGACTATAACATCGAAAGAACAAGCAGTTCGAAATTTGGGGACGATTGTCACGAACAAAGTCAGGATGCAAGGAATAGCTCATGAGGATATTAAAAGGAAATAGAGTAGTGTGGTCACTGTAAAAATGTTAAAGCAAAAACATATCTAGAGCAGCTAAAATACGTTTGTATAACACAGTTATTCGCCAGCGGTTTTATACGCCTGTGAACTGGACAATGACCAAGCGAGTGAAGGGAGCTGGAAATTTGGGAGAGGAGGTCCTAAGGAAGATTTTGGAGGGAGAAGAGATGGAGAAGGAAGTGGAGAAGACGAACAAACAGCGAAGTATGGGCTATGTACTCAAACCGAAATTGTTTTCTTAAAATCAAGGCGCAGAGAAGTAGATGGCTAGGACATATCTTAACAATGCGGAAAGTAAAGCAGTAAAAAAAGCCTATAATGGGGGAGAAGGCGGTAGAGGAGAATAGGCACCCAAAGGAAGGATGGTACACAAAAAGTGAGGGAGGATGTGGAGAACGATGGGAGTTCGGGACTGGCGGCAGCGAGCGATGGACGGAAAGAGATGGAGAGAGGTAGTGAAGAGTAGGAAGCCAAGGGCCTGCATGGCCTGTAGCGCTGTTATATATATATATATATATAAAATGCCTTTCTCTAAATAAATAAGGGTAAATTTTGCTTTATCAGTCCACATTCTCTCAGTTTTTTTTTTTTTGTTTCTGTAAAAATAAAAACTAAGTAATTTATAGATATAGTTCGATCCATTTCAGTACACACTGTATAGAGTGCAGTGAAAATGACGTCAGCCCTATTTAGATATATCTAACTATTTTTGACACAGCCACCGTGTTAATTTGCGCCGCTTCCTATCTAAATAACTGCTTTAATCGCGGCCCTGTTAATTTTACAGTATAAATAATCGACTCTTCGTGTGCACCGCTGAGACGGCCGGTCTGACTCAAGAACGTGAGATGGTCCATCGTCCTTTTCGTCTGTAATTTACTACGGGAATCCGTGCTGACCTTATTTACACATCGATCTTAAACGGTGCTAGTTTGGCGCCCTCACGTTATTTACGGCTTTCCATTTCAAAATATGACGGGCTTCGAGTTCGCGGGTGGTTATTAACCGTGCTGGCATTTATTTAGTGTAATTAATTATTTTGTTGCGCGCTATATGATCATTGGGCTATTGGACGTGTTCAGATGTTAATAGGTTGGAATGATGCTAGGTGCCGCGTTGATTTATGATGACCTATAGTTGAAGAGTCTTCCCAGCCAATAATGTTTTGATAAGGGAATCGTGATTTCTAGAGTAGTTGTAGGTTATATTGTAAGTAACTTTTGTCCTCATCATTTGTAATAAAATTTCAAATCAAATGTACAACATTGACCGAACCCTAGCTTTGGTATGACATCTGTCATAAAATCCGCCATAAAGACCGCTTTACGCAGTTATTTGTTTTCGCAGGATCCTAAATTATGTTATAGACTTTGATTGAGAACCATTTTAGTTCAAAATATAAATTTTGATTTTTCCGTATCCGTTTTGTATTCTACGTTATTCCTATATCCTTGGTTTTGCAGATTTTTGAAATGAAATTAATATTCCAACTTAGTATACATACAGTGAAGGACTTGAACTTGTTGGATGCACTTTAAGAAAATAATCTTAAAGAAACTTTAATATAACATCCGTTCTCAATAGACCGTAGTGGTCGCAGTGGATGGGACGCCTAATCGAACCATGCAGGTGCTCTTACTAAACTAACTAATAAGTATCACACTATTGACGTTTTGTTGCTATTAACAGCAACTTCTTCAGAAATATTAAAACTACAAAACAATTAGTAATTAGGATGTGAAGTCCATGATTGGTTATATGTGTATATTGATTAAAAAATGTTCTTTCCAATCTTTTATGTAATTTATTATCTACTAAGACATGTTTCGGTCTATATTCCGACCATCATCAGGCAGTAATAACGTTAAGGTTCCTGGTTGGCAAAATCAAACGTCAATTAGGTTTTATGTTTATCATTGTATGTGAGTTAAATTTTTACTTATGAAATTGTTAAAATTGATTAAAGAATGATTAAGAACAATCGAAACGAAGATCAGAGATGATTAGTTACGCACGTGTTTCTTAAGTGATTGTTGCTATAATTTCGGAATATACACCGAAACATGTCATAATAGATAATAAATTACATAAAAGATTAGAAAGAACATTTTTTAATCAATATAATTAGTAATTAGCTTGATAGTACTTACATTACGTGAAAAAAAACAGATTTTTTTTTGAAGTTACAATAAGGAACAATGTATTGAAATGATATCTTGAGGATGGATTTTTCAATTGCAAATTAGTACCATAAACAAGAAACTAACAATCCAAACAAATATAAACTTTCCTTAAATTCTATTCTTCCAGTCTATTGAAAAAAGTTCTAATTAAGTCATGAAATTAAATTTTAAATAGATTTACATTTTTAGTTATATTTATTAGAAATGATATAATGCTTTTCTTTAAATTTATATGTCATTTTACACTGCACCGATTAACAGATGAAAATAAACACTTAATCATGACTCACAAATTCTAATTTCTAAAATTTTCTAAACTTGTTTCTATTTTTTTGTACACGATCACTTAAAATCGCAATAAGTAGTCACCAGTCTCTATGGTTATTAGTATAACTTTAGTAGAGCGCAACAATAGATCACGCTGATGCCGTAATAATAACTGATGTAAAACGACTAAAATAATAGTAAAAATCCATATCTTACGTTAAACCATGTTTATGTGTGGTGATGTCTTCCAAACGTGAAATTTGACGTTATTTTACGTAAGTAATCGCCAAACACACAAAGTCTAATGTGTGTGGTAGGATGCTACAAGCTTCAGGCAATACATCTAATGAGAAAGGATATCTAAGAAGACACCAATTAAAAACGGAGATCAGTCGCAATGTGGCTTCACATAAAAATTCAACATCTAGACTTGTTTTAGCTATTTCTCCTGGAGAATACATGGAACACAAAACAGATTCTTCTATGACAGGCGGGATATATTTAAAACCCTCAAAAAATAGTTATACTGACATCACTGCCATAGTTCAGCACCAACCATCGCTGCTTTAATGGCGCAACTTCTATTGAATGTTTGACTGGCAAATGCACTAGATTAATATTTTATTAACTCCGACTGTTGTGCTTTATGACCCTTATGTGTCATTTATTGGTGTGAAATGGAAGGAACACCATCTCCACTGCGATTTCTGAAATACATACCTACCTATATTTAATATATTTGCTACTATGTCGAAGAAAACTGTTATACACGTGAACCCATTGGCTTTGATAAATTAATAAAACGATATGGTTGCCTTCATTATACAGTATTCTTGCGAGGTTAACTAAAATTTTGGTTAATGCAACAAATATTACGGAACATCTAATATAGTTATATCAATAGAACAAATTTTGTTAAAGTAATTAAAAATGTTTTTCAAAATATACTACTGTGAAGTGTTCTTCTAACAATTTCGATGTAGCTAAAATAACAAAATGCGAATTTCAGATATACGTCTAAAGTTAACAATATAGGAAATCTTAATTTAATGTATTGTATGTGTTTGATTAACCATAATTTTTTGTTAAAACAACTACCAAGAAGCTTAGTTTCGATCATGACATTTTTGTAATTTTAAGAGAATTATTTGAGTTAATATAAAGAGAAAATTCGTTTCATTCATCAAACAACTAAAATGTTTCTTTAGTTCAACAAAATTATGTTAACTAAAAAAAATTCTTACTGTAAGGATTAATTTATGTAAAGTCAAACAAAAATATTGTTACATCAACGCATTTGAGCTTAATAAAGTGATTTTGATTAATTCAACATTTTTCTTTCTCTACGTGTATGGTCTCAAATTATGCCTACTTCATTTTTTTTTGGTATAACCTTTCATTCTATCGACAAGGTGGACTTTGCCGTCAATTTCATTAGGGGTTTGTTCAGTTACACGAACCCTATACATTTGATTATCTGGGAAAGCAGATTTTAGTCGTATTAAGTGACTGGGGTATCCCTCAGAAGAAATATGTTCTGTAATAGAAAATGAAACAGCCATGGATATAATAGCGTAACAAACACGTTTGGGGAAAAATAAACTTAATTCTTGTCTGACTCACAACATACATTTGCTAGTTGAAACAGCTATTAATAATGCAGAGAGTTTAAATGAATTAATTAAAAAAGTTAGAGACATAGTTATTTTTATAAAAAAATCAGTCAAAATCAGAAATTTTTATTCCAACCCGACTATAGCGCTTGTACATAAAGGCTGAAGTTTATTTTGGGTGCTGTAACTTTGACAAGCATAGCTGACATGAAAGTAATTGATGGGTACATACGTCCTTTGATTTCTTAACTGCACTGAAAAGTGAAAGCTCTAAGTTACAATCAATTTACGAAAACCAGAGTACACTTTGTTTTTTAATTGCCTTCTAGTCAATATTTAATGGATGTTCAGGCAATAATAAAGGTACGCCACTATTTAGTATTATTGTAGGTAATCTCTATAAAGTATATCTATTTATTACTAATTTAATTAACTTGTTAGTTGTGTGTGAGGAATCTTCTCATTCATCAATACATATTTAATAGTAATATTTTAAGTATTTCTTGGGTATACGGTAGGTATAATTAAATAAATTTTACATGTGCTTAACTGTAGTTTATAATATATTATTATTATTCTACGTTTCGTACTGATTTTTTTCATCTTGTTTCAAGATTTTTTTTTGTATTCTGCCCCATTGTCCTGCGATACATTAATTGTATTAGATATATGTGTTACACCTTGTTGATGTGTATTATAAATACATTTTAAACCTTTGGTTTTAATTTTATTTATTTTTTAATTTTAATAAATAAAAAAAATCATTATAGGTAAAAATAAAAAGTTTTCAAATGTAATTGTAACACCCATCAAGAAGATGCAAGTATAATAATAAGTATGTATAGTTGAACATAATATTTAAAATTTATTGAATTATATCTAGCGTATACACAAAAAAAACACTAAATATTACTTTGTTAGAAGCCATTCTTTCAGAATAACAAGTTATATTACATTTCATTTTGTCTTTTTATAAATAATGTATCTAATGCTATTTTTTCACCTTTACAGCAGATAATTGTTTATTCTTACTCTTACATCGTAACTAGTTCAACCAATACGTATGCTTATGTCCGACGGCCTTGCATGTAACCACAAGGATTAATTGAAACTGTAATGTACTCACTTAAATAGTATACTATTGTGGTAATTAAAGTTATTGAAATGGGCCGTAAGATCTAATAACCGTACGTTGTTATACACCTTAGTTATTTATATCATATTTTCTCTGTGTGCGTGTGCTACAAATATAATTGCATGAATACCTTTCAAGGTAGACGACATAGAGGAACAAGATATAAGGCTCTTTTTTTATTTGTTCTGACGTATGCATTCATATTAACATAATACATTCATATTTATTTGTATCTGCATGAATAGTTTCTTAGAATACGTCTATTGTGTAACAGGTTTAATAAATGTGTGAAGAAAAAATTATAAAATGTTACGACATGCAGATTTCCAGAATGATATGTTTTGCCTTCAGCAATAAACTGCAGGCGAAACGCGAATATGTTGGAAAAATACTAGTTGAATTGTTATAATAAAATATACAATAACGACCAATTTAAATATTAAACTACTTGAAATTTGGTACTATAACAAGTTTAGCTTCTAGTAAGGAGAAACAACATATGTGTATGTGAATAACTGACGTATGGAGCAATATCAAGCTTTGGGCTACCTATTATAAATTATAAACCTCACTTAAAATTGTTTTACGAAATATGTTCCTACAGCGAAACTGTATGTAGTCAAAGAGATTATTTTGACTGTAAGTACGGTGAAGATAGCTTAGAATATAATTTCTAGTTTTCTTGCTCTATATCTAAGAAATGCAACATTAAATATTAAGCATTGATAAAACCATTAAATGTTCAAATGTAAGGAAATGTTAAATTAAAAAGATCTCGAATTAAAATAATATCTTCAGTAAATTCTACAAACGATGGTACAGCTATAAGCCTTGAAACAGTTCTTCTCTGTTGTCAAATGTCCTTTTGTTAGATAAAAGAAATTAGAAATTATGCACACATACATGATTTTTTTAAAAGTTTAGAGAAACATTTTTCAAAGGGTAAAAGAAATTTTCAAATGATTTTCTAAGTTTAAAACGTTGTAGAGATTTAAGACAAGAAAAGACTTTGCAGCACGTTATTATCTACTGTTTAATTAATCGTTAAACTGTGGCAAAAATCAAAAACGAAACTTTCAGGACCATTAAGGTCGGGATAAGTGCAACTGTCATATGCCACCTCTATCACCGCTAAAAACCACCGTTATCATCTGCTTTATCGGCTATTGAAGATGATAATCCATATTTCTCAGATATGGAGGGCTTAAGTCCCAGCGATTTTTTTTATTTGCTTCTTGGGTGCTGTTTTTTATACTTTTTTGTTTTACTCGTGTCTTCTGCTTTATTCGTTGAAGGTTCTTTGTCTTCAAAAATTTCTATTTAGCTTTAGGCGCTTTCTCCTTCCAAATTCTTACTTGAAATGGTTCTCATTAGGAGTTGAAATTAGTTCTGTTTTCCTTCATCTTCTAATGTTCTTCGCTTCACGTTCTTTCGAGACTCTAGTACAAGTGGGAAGCTCTTGAATGAAGATTTTCGAATTCCTGAAACTGAAAGCGTGCTGGTATCGACGTCAGTAGTTGAATTTACGATTGTTTAGGCTTAGTGCTGGAGTTCAGGAGGTGTTGGATTCACTATGCATTTTGCTTTACCAAGAACGCCAAAAAAAAACGAAAAATTGTTGAAAATCGCTGGATGATTAAAGGTAAATGTTCCCGTTGCTTTTTTAAACTCATTTTAAACATGGTTGCCGATGTTTGAGATCAGATAATTCAGCAAGTGAGTTCCAATGATTTTTTTCAGTATTCAATTAGATGAATCAACAGATTTAGACATGTATCATTCCTTATATTTTGTGAGGTGTGAATGCTGCACATCAATTAAAGAAAATATGTTGATTTTGCAGAACAGTACTGAGTCATGGAATAAGATAATATTTTTTTGATAATTTTTCTGAAGCTACTAGCAACTACGCTAACATAGATTCGACAAAATGTATTGCAGTACGTAGTGGTGGTGCAAAAGCGATAACAAGAAAGAACAGTAGATTAATGAAATTATTAAGAAATCGTTTTATACCAAGGCTAGAATAGACACACAGCTTCCTTCACAGACATACTTTCGTCACAAAAAAATATATCGGAAAATTACAATTAAATTCTTTGTGAAGTTGTAAGGGTGGTTAAGTTCATTCAAAGCTGACCGTTAGAGAACAAGCTGTTTGCCAAATTACGTGATGAAGTGGGCGAAAATAAAAAATCTTTTCTTCTCCATACAGAAATTAGATGGTTATCACGAGGGGAAGTGTAAAATGGGCATTGGAATTGCGGATAATATTGAAAAAAAATTTAATGAAGAGGACACTATTATTCACCACAGCTTAGATTGTATGAAGATGCATTTGCGTGAGCTAAAAGCTCAGTTGTTCCGTTTAGTGAAAACACTGTTGCCGCTGCTAAGTTGTCAGTTGAGGTTCACGACTAGAAATGTTTGCCGACGAAACGCTATAACTACAATTTATATTTGAAGATTGAAATACATTAAATTAGAATAATATAATCTTGTTTTACATATTTAAATTTTCATTTTATTACATGTCTACATCGATCCAGTAGAACCATACTCATGCAAGAAATGTCATAAATATGTAATATGTTAAATATAAAAACGATGTGTGAAACAAATAATATTTAAACATGTGTTGAGAGATGTCTTCAAATTAAAATCCAAATTAATAATAAATAGTTACATAAATTTTATAATAAATGATTTTTCTTATAAAATGATTTAATTATTATTTACGCTAAATTGAAGTGAATCGGATAATTTACTTCCTTTAGAATCAGATAGTAACAATGCAACTACGAATTTTTGTTTCTTACCAATTTATCGTGATTATATGATGTTGGCTACAGTTTCTTCATCTCCAAACTATAATTGCTTTTCCCCTTCCCCGCCAATCACACAAAATATAAAGAGGTGTCGTCATCAAAGGATATAGCAGGATAAGCTACTGAAAAGTATGCCCGATGGTATAGAATTGAAAACATATATATAATTAAACATTTAAATAAAATAAAATTCAAATAATATTGTAATTTCATTTCGTCAGTTACCATCAAGAATACCAAGACGATTGAACAATTATGTAACTTACCCGAAATGTCTAATTGATATCTAGAATACAGTTGGAGTAATAAACGGACTTATCATTGCTGCACCCTATAGTTTTGCTGTATACTGCTTTATATTTTTTATATTTTTTTTAAGCTGTTCGGCCATTGGATTAAATTTTCACACAACAAAGCTGGGATATAGGAGCATATTTGACAGGAATTTGGTGTAATTTCTGTTAACTAGGTAAAATTATCATGGCGGCGTCAATTTTTTTTAAATAGGAATATTAATTAAATAAATTATGTCTGTAAAATTTTAAATCGATTGGTTAAAAAGAGACAAAGATAAAAAAGTAAAGTAGTTATAATAGACGATAAGAGGGTCGGGTCCTTCAGCACGTTTAATAAAAAACGACTTACTATATTTCATTTTTGTGTTATAGGATGACGAATGCTTAAAAGAATTCAATGGATTTCATATTTGTTAGTAAAATCTATTCAAAAAAATGATAAATGTCCTAAGACGTTACAACTGTTTTGGCTAATAAAAAACTGACGATATTGGCGTTCGCGTAGTGTCACATACGTCAGGTATCATCTAATACCCTTTGGTTAGAGTTTAAGTGACATTTAGTATGAGTATTTAATTATTGTGTGATATTACCTTGGGCAATTATTAAGTGTTAGGGAAATAGTTTGCAAAAATGCTAAAGTAAGTTTTATAAGACTATTGTTGGGGGATTTATACAAATCAAATAGGTTATTTTACACAGACAACTTACATTAGATCCTGAATTTGAAATATGCAGTTACTGACCAGAATTTATTATCTATTGATGATATTATGATTATAGAACACTTTTTCAACAAATCTAGATTTTAGGGATAGTGTCTTTCTAAAAATAACACGGACTATACACATAATTCCAATCAAACTCAATCTCACAATTGAAAATTTGACACATTAACTGACAGCGGAGACACAGATTGTGCAATAGGCGAACGTCAAACCGCTAATTAATATTCTTTATTGGCCTAAAACAGAATCTCAGAAATTTTTTATTGGGCGGAATAGTTGTGACGTTGGACTGAACATTTTTTAAAAATATACATTCTCAAACTTTTTTTCCTTTAAAAATACTAATCTCACAAACAAAAAACCTATAAATCTGTAGTAATTTGAAACTTTTCTTTCGAATAAAAAAAATAAAATTGGTTCTAGACCCTATTGCTTCTATCAGTTGAAATTTTGCACATGTCATTACCTTTATAAAACGCAACTTGTATGGGTTTTCAATTCAATATTATTGGGAGCACATTTCAGTAGTTTATTCTGCTATACCCTCTATATATATTTATGGAAGAAAATCAAGTTTGCTCAGAACATTCGCAGGTTAGTTTCATTAAGAAATATGTCTGGCTGTGTATCTATAAATACATATGGAAAAAGCTTCCCCAAAAAATTCACAATCTAACGGTAATTTTCACAGAATTTCTTCTAATGCTTAAGTTTTTCTGTTATCAGAGTTTATGTTCATTTGGTATATTTTCGTAATTAGGTGGTTGCTTTACACTATTTTCTATGTACTTAATTAATATACAATTTCCTTTCCATAAGTTTTTCTTCAAAACTTCTACGTATAATTTTAATTATCACACATGTATGAGCACTCGAGCACGGTCTAAACAAAGTACCCATACATAAGCACAACTTCAGACTGAACGAGTGAGTGCACTATCTGTGGTGGATGCATAGCATATTTGATACGGCAAGTTGGTCCCACGAGAACGCCGCACGAAAATTCCGGACCGGTCCGACCCACTGGGAACGTCAAAATGTGTACTACACGTTTCATGACCTATCTACGCTGCTGTAAATATATCATACGCAAGCAGACACGAAAGCTTTATTCTAGTTATTGTTTTCTTTGTTTTCATTGTACTGCAGAATGCAGTCTATAACATACGAAGAAATGAGAATACATATTCCTAGCAGGAAACCATAATTACTTTTGACTTCCTATATTATATATCAAGCGAAGGAAACGACAAAAAGAACATTCAAATTATAAGAAGTTATTGTTTTATTACGTTATTGGAACACTTATTATTGGTACTTCATAACTGTAATATTTTAAACACGTCAGTATGTAGTATGTATAGCCGTCCACCAATGCATTGCTAAGTTGCTACTAGACGGATGTGGTAGTTTCATAGTTCTTTTTGCGTCACTTGCATAAAAACGGAAGTAGATCATTTTTATTTACAGATGCATACAGAGAAGTAGAAGGAAGCATTTATTATGGCAATGCGTTTGTTCGCATATACTTAGACGCATAATGATATGTATGTAAGTGTAAAGTAATAATAACGATTGTAATGTTTTGTACAAAGGCTGTCGTGAGAATCTGAGGGGTCAATTATAAAAGTTAGATTAACCAAGGAGGTTATAAGCTAGGGCAACTTATTGTATTAATATGTGCGATATAATGTGTTTAATTTCTAAGAATTGAGTCAATACTTCACTGAGAAAAATGGCTAACTATGTACTATGAATGTACCAAAAAAATTGGATCTTACAACCAGACAATCTCTGCAAATTTCAAAGAATAGTGTTAACGTGCACAACAAAAAAATCTGTTATCAATCTGCATATTTTTATTTATTCAGAAATCGAAACTTAATATATATTTAAATGAACTAAATCTTGTTGGTTAGAACATAAGAGTAAATTCTCTGAAAAACACAATATACTCTTAGAACAAATAGTATAAATATTTGCGTTGAAGTATAGTTCCTCCAAATGAACATTGTTATTGTTGTAAGGAATAAATCTATGCAATCATAGTGAGAAAGTCTGTAAATTCAAAATAAAATCCCTTATACGTTTGGTATAATGAATTGCTATATAAAATTATTAAATGTTTTGTACTAAAAATATGAAATATCAAATTGAAATTACCATAATATTGAAACATTTGAAATGAATTTTACCCCACCATTTATTGCACTAAAACTTATCTGTCATTGGTTGCCTCTTCTCTAGAGGGGTTCAGGGGGTTTTGCATATACATACGGTTTACTTGGCGTCACTTTTTGATTGACCAGCGAAAAGTGTTGTTGGTTGTGAGTGTAAGTAAATCTAAATGGATACCCTAGCTGTTTCAGAGATATGGAGAATGGGGTGGAATGAGGCTGATACACAGATGCTAGGGAAGTATGTACGTGTTATTTAATATTAAAGGAATATTGGTTTAAAAAAAATTGAAATAATACTTAGAGTCAGCGCCATTGTGTCGATAATATATGAACATGATAGGTGTGCAACACCTTAACAAACATATGTAGGTATTTACTAGTTATTATATATATTATTGATTGAAATTATATCAGTAACCAACGCCGACTAGATACCAGGCCAAGGCATTTAGTGGGAAGTATCCCGAGAACACCGGTCGCAACGACGGATGCGCATAACATCTATACCTCTATGCATCAATATCCCGTGGGCACTCTTGGAATACCCTGGTACACTACTTCTCCCAAACCAATAGTAAATTATACACATAAAGTAAATTTATTTAATTACATAATATTTATTTATTAATTTTCCCCTACCGAGGTTTTTTGGTGTTACAGACACAAAATTAGTAGGTAATTAGTACCCTTGAATAGTAGAAATGCTCAGATTAAGCAGGTAAGTAGTATCAGTTCAATATACTTATATTTTGAAAACAAATAATGGCAATACTTCAAATAATACTTTCATATACTTCTATCAAATGTACATAAATTATTAAGGCATAAATATGATAGTTTCCAGTTGAGAAAATCTATTTACTCAAATCTAAAATAATTATTTTTGTGGTGAAAATATTATATGTTCATCATGATTTTAGTATATTGATTACTAACTTGGAGTTAACACTTGAGAAAATGATTGCTTTAAGTGTTGACTGGCTTTCACAAAAAGACATCTTTATATAACTTGGTCCCAACTTTTTTTACTTCTGTGGCACAGTAAAAGATTGCCAAAGCAGAAGCCTAGAATACTACGTTTATTGAAGCTAATCGAAATACCCTTTTTGAATCTTTTTTGTTTCGTATATTCCAACTCCTATTCCGATATCAGTTTTATGGCCGTTTTCGAGTCCGAAATTCTCCTACTTTCTAGGTGTTTTATTTCTGGTACATATGTAGTGAACAAGAATATGTAACAACCTATATTGTCAGAGCATTTACTGATGTGTAGATAATGTAAGTTTAATATGAAGTGAAACAAGTCAAATTCAATCGAAAACAACAAGGGTATTAAATTAACGAATAATTTGCTCTGTTTTACAATATTACGAAGTTAGCAATAGTCAAAGCAGCAGATTTGTTATCTGAATAAAAACTCTTTTGTCATCATTTTAAACTTAGATTAACCAACCATTTTAAGTTAAAAAAGAAGCGTTATCTGTTATTTTAACACAACTATTTCTGCTGTATTAAATAGCAAAATCGTGTTAATACAAACATAGAGCTGTTTTCCATTCAATAATATTACGTTGTTACAGCAAATTTGAATTTCAGCCAATCTCTCGTATATTAACAATATGAGACGAAAAAAATATTTCTGACACGGGATAGCACCAGCTGCCTCGTTCATTGGTAGTGAAAAGCAAGTATTCGACCGTCGTTTTGATGGTCACGACTGCTAGAACATATTTACGACAATTTTTGTAACACATACATTTAACGTATTTGCTACTATAGGAAAGAACAGTTTAGGGTAATAATGTTTAAACCACAGTAGTTGTTGGGAACTTGGGAACTAGGTTTGCGAAAAGGATAATTTCAATTACATAATTACCTCAATTAATTGCAATTTTAGTTAGTTTAACCCTTATTTGTTCAATAACACTCACTTTGTTCATGGAACAACATCTATTTCTCAAATAAACTCCTTGGCTGTGTTAAATTAATAAAATAGAAGTAACAAAATAATGTAATGCTTTCACTGTTTTTCCTGTTAGATTAACTATAATATATGGTTAACTCAACAATATTTTGTTAACAAAAGGTGTTTTTTTTTAATTTAACATTTGTCGTCCCTTTAGTGGAGGTATGGCCAAAAATGTATGTATGTACAGTGGACTGAAGAAATATGCTACTTTTATAATTACTCTCCTCGTTTTTGTTATTTCTCGGTTATGATTTAGTTTGGTTAAAAAAAAAACGTAGTAATATTCTTAAAGTAATTCTTGCTGATTCAAAATATAATGACACTGATAGGTTAGTATGCATATAGGTACGTTGTTAAAAATAGGAGAGTATATCGGCCAACGTAAATAATATTGAAAACAATAAAGAAAATAAGAATATTTTATTTAGAAACTCAACAAATATATGTAAGTATTACTCCTAAATGTTCTGCTATATACTAATGGATATTCTGTAAGAAGACAAATTGATACAAATTGTCCAGGAAGCTGTCACCATTCTTTTATATGCATTTTTTGTTACGAAACAAACATCTACTAATTTCAAGAGAGTTGCTCTTAAATCTATATATTTCTTTCGCCTTAGATGTCATTTCCTACTTGTGTTTTTTGACTTCGAACCAAACAAGCTTAAGTATATTATAAAACGCACGGTGTTTGTCATAAATAATAAATTAACAGGGTTACATGATCCGTAACTTGACGGCTGCTCTTTTTACAGCTAGCGTTCAGCCGTGACTGAATTTGATTTAGATAGGATTTTTGTCGTTATATCCACCGGAGTGAATGTGGAACGCGCGGTTTATATAATATGTACACTTTTTTTATATTGATTATGTATATTTATGTTTCTTACTTAAATATGCGTACGCTTACCTTATGTATTCTGATCTTGGAAATTTCCACATAAAATTTGTAAGTGACACTTCACACTCCATTTTGGTAACATTCAACATATTAGCTATGTAGAAATAGATGGAATTCTTATACAAATAAGAAAGTAAATTAATTCTAAAGCAGGCTTAAGTAAGTTACAGTTTAGATAGTTACTAAACAAAAAAAATCAAATTTATAATTAACTGAAGTAGTATATTTTATTAAACTGGAAATATATAGGAATATTATTTAAAAAAAAATGAATTTTACAACTTTCAAAATTCTTTAATATGTCACCTGCTTTTAGACATCCGTATGATACGACGGAAACTTTTTTACTACCTCTTCGTGAAACAATGATAGTACTTAAACAGTAGTTTTAAAATGGGAGACTCTTGGAGCTCAAAGCAAGTGAAAATTTATCATTTAAATTATGTACAACAGCGTAAATGTCAAAATTTTCATATAAATCGTAATACCCTAGAAACAGAAGATAGGTATAGGAAACCCTAATTGTGGTCGTTCTAGAACTTTATGCCGCATTTAAAATGTAATAAGATATTTATTCCATTTAAAATAACGAAGTTGATGACAATTTCCGGTTAACCGGAAGTGTAGAGGCTTGAAAGCATTTTAAAAAGAGGGTAAGTACTAAACTATTGCAAACAGCAGATTTTCAAAACTCAAAAACTTCTAACTAGTTAACTAACTAAATGATTGATGTGTAGCGCTCCCATAAAATATGGCTTTCGGCGCTATCATCTCTTCAAACGGAAAACTTATCCATGATTACAACAACAATGACAGAAACTTCTTTAGTAAGCAATAATGACATGCGAGCATATGGTTGAGGAGTTCTGGCCTTTATTTTTCTTTGCCTGTTAATTACTTCCTGTTTCATTTCATTCCAGTAGATGTCATGAGTTATGGTTTTCCTGCAAACATTTTTAATTTTTTTTGAGATACTTTTGCTTGCCAACTACAGAAAACTTGCAAAAAAAACTGAAGGCTTCATTAAAAAAAAATACAGTGAGGTAGGGAGTAATAGGCTGTCTGAGGTGCTATAAGGGCAGAATCTTTTGTATAATGTTATTTCAGTTTAATTGGATTATACCACTTAACTTTTTCTCTCTACTGGTTTCCGGGTAAATCCGTAGGAAAATAGATGTGATACACCCAATACAATTCTTGAAAGAGCACACTAGTGAAGACCTTATTTCCAATTTTAAGAAATAAATATTGCTGTTTATGGTCCTAGAAAGGTTTTTGCCATGACCTTTCCAGATCAAATGCGCAACTTCTTCGCAGAAAACCAGGTGTCTTTGATATTCTAAATTCATCATCTAAAACTCCTAAATGATGCTAGAGCGGTGTCATCTACATACATTGAAATTCTAGTTGTGGATATGAATTTTATTAAGTAATTCGTGTACAGACTGAAAAAAAGAGGACCAAGAACGGCACTCCGTGTGTAATGGACAAATGTTGAGTACCAATCGCATATATTAGCTTCAATTGTCTTCATATTGCACTCGTCCACTGACAATAGGATTCGATGTAATCCAATGCTTCACTAATTTGATCAATTTTGCCTAACTGACAGAGCTGAAACTAAAAAGGAGGTTGCTATCAAGTAAATCAAGTTCACAAATATTTTTATTCTAAATTGCACAATAACTATCACTTTCAGTAATTCTTTTTTGTTTTCTATAATGAATTAACAATTTTAAACCGAATGTTAATATCAGATCCCTTACGTGTCTCACAAAAATAATGACCTCATCAAAAATATTTGAGTAGGTTTCGAAATTAGAGAACAACGAATAATAATGGCTAATACAAAAATAAGAATAATTTGAAATTTAAAGAATGCTTATGAAATTTAATTAAAATAAACAACCTACATTTAATTTAACACCTAATTATGAGAACACCAAATAGGTAAACATTGACACTTTGAAGACAGATACCTAATTAATATATACAAAAATATTGTTTTGCTTTGAGTAAACATACAGGTATACGTAATCTAAAATCTTATGCTACCAGAAGGTGTTAAGGTGCATATAATAATACAATTTACACTCTTTTTAGTGTGTTGGTCCTATCATCAGTACTTCTTCGAAGTAGTCTTTCTATCTCTTTATTATGTCTTTGTCTTTGGTTAATATTTTTCCATCTTTTGCTTTTAGTGCTCCATTTTTTGCATTGGTTTCCTTTTCTTAGGTTCCTTAGCACTTTAAAAACAATTTCTGATTTCTTAGGCTATCTCTCTCAATCTTTCTCCAAAGTCCTTCCACGATTTTTGTTTCGGGTCTTTTATGATTTTTTTAACTCTTACAGAGATTCTTCCAAGATATAATCTCCATAATTGTTTCTTCAATTTTATTTCTTCACTTCACAAACATGTAGTAAATTGGGTAAACATAAAAACTTGAAATTCTAATAGTAGTAGCTACGGTTTTTTTTAACAGCACCTTTAAATTTGAATGCTGATTATCTTTTTTAAATAACTCTTTTGGATGTCATTTAACTTGAATTTTCACTGATTTAATTGCATACTTTTTTCTTGTTTTGCTACCATACTAATAATTACGTGGCATGTGCCAGAATAAAGTTTGGGATTATTAGGCACGCTTAATCTATCTCCCTAAGAAAAAGTTACCATACTGTAGTAATAAAAAAAAATCTCGTTGAAACATATATGCCGGTCACTGTATCATCTTTAACAAATTAAATGCGAATCTAAGCTCCACAAATCTTAATGTAATGGAAGCTACAGCACGCTGAAATAGTAATTCAAAATTATTTGCAAACAATTCCGAATTACGCATTGCTCGGTGCGCAGTACTTGTAGTTTCGGTTGCATAAATAATCGAAGATTTATTGAGCTTCAATTCGCATTTAATTTGTTAACATGGTTCATGAATAAGTATATTGGTTTTGCGATATAGGGTGTCTCCTTTACACCCTACGCGAAAAAAATATTGAGGAAGTGATTCCTTGTTGAAAATTGAGGAATATTTTTAAATAAAAGAAAAAGTATTCATCCCACTCTTAAGATACGACCCTCTAAGGAGGATGTCAAAAAGTTTAGCTTTTTACTGTTTCCTTAAATACGAACTACATGCGTAACGCGTAACAGAAATTAGATTAAATAGCTAATGTCTGTTATGAAGAAGACTCCATGGAGAATTTGTTAATTTCCATGACGGTTTTGAGGGGTAAGGAAAACTGTACCTATATACAGCTTTACACGTTACTCTTACAGTCATCTTTAAATATTTATTTGGATACCTAGGTTTATTCCAAACGAAAGATGGCTCTTGTAATTTTTTACTAAACTTTACGGTTTTTCAAGGACCTTCAAATACATAGCACGATATTCTTAGAGTAAAATTTCAATCGAACTGCAAGTTTACTAGTAGGCGGCTGTAAGCTTAACTTTTCTTAACTATACAGAAAAATGGTTGTAATATTTATAAAAATAATAAAAGCGAACTATATTATTCAATTAAGACCTCTGTTTAGAATGAATAAAGTTATTTAAAGTATATTAAAAAATGACAATATTGCTACAAAAAGACAGGTGGGGTAAGTTGTACAGCTGGCTTTTCATAGCCCTTAAAACTATAGAAGAAAATTAACAAATTGTCCACTAACAATAATATTCTTCTTAATAGCAGACGATTTCGACTTAATTTTATTTCTACCCAAACTTAAAGGAAAGTAAAAAAACACTTTTTCGGGTTTACTTAAGGATTTTTTTTATTTCAAAATCTCCCTTAATTTCACAAATGAATCATCCTCTCATTTTTCTTCACACCCTGTATAAGAAAAAATATTATTTAAAATATTATTAAAACGTAAATTAGATTACATGAAGTACATGTATAAGCAAATTGCAAAGGTTTGCTTGTCTTCCAAAAAAGTGTATGTTCAGAACGATCTCAAGTAGACAAATAAAATATACAAAATTATCTTCTATTCAGATGCTCGTAAACATACACGGTATATTGTTTACAGTCAGTGTCTTCGCTGGTAGTGCACCCAGATGAGGCGTTTGTTAAATGTGTACTGAAAGCTACCATGTGTGCTACTTCACCCTAAAATGGAGCATGTGAAACAGCATTTTATCCTTGCGGAGCCGTAAACGTTTATAGTAATAAAAATAACGACATTTTCTCATGTATGTATGTATAGTTGTATACTTGGTTGTGCGGCATGCGTATAACTACCTATCGGATATTCGATTCTTTTTGAATAAATAGTTGTATACAGGTTTAAGCATATCAACACTGATTAGTGTTGTGTATAACTTCTTAAAAGTTTCAGTTATATAATGAAAAATACGTGCAAATACGTGCAAAGTTTAGTCAACCACAATTTAACTTCAATTTTGTGTTATATCCATTCTAATAATATAAAAATATATGTGATGATAAGATTAGAATTAGATCAGTTTGTTCTTGAGACATTTATTGGGGTGTTTTGCTTTTTTCCTCTTTAGTTGTAGTTTTTGAAACTTATTAAATTGATGGATGATCGGGAAGGTGGAATATTTTAGTATTAATATAAACATTTGTATCTTTAACCTAAGATTTAAAAACTCCAAAAAAAAAAACCTGGTGAAAATGACACTAATGTAAGAGACACAAAATAAGATTTCCATCTTAAATTCTCATTCAATTATTCTTCTACAAATAAAATTTTGATAGACGGCAGTTATTCAGAGAAATTTAGAGGTGTAAAACGTTTAACACAAGGCGATCCCCTTTCGACTAACCTATAATTTAGTAATGAAAATTATAATAAGAGGAAGCAAGATCCGAAACAAGTTCGATTTACCATAACAAAGTTCAGTGTATTGCATACGCATGGCGTAGTCCTGGTAACGAGGTCCAAAAAGGAACTTGAGAAGGCTTTCAAGAAATTCGAAGAACAAGCAAAAAATTTTGGGGTGTATATAAACAATGAAAAGACAAAGTGCATGGGAATGAGAGCAGAGGTAAAGAGAAAATCAAATATGCCAAATTCAAGACAGAAGAAAGGGAGTACAAATTTGAAAAAGTTAACCAGTTCGAATGTAACAATAACATCAAAAAACTAAGTAGAGTGCGAAATAAACGAGAAAATCTTGAACGGAAATAAAGCGATGGAAGCACTATCGAATGTATTGAGTGCAAAAAGTATATCGGGAGCAACCAAAATTAGAGCTTACGAGACGGTAATAAGACCAGTTGTGCTGTATGCCAGCAAAACATGGGTAATGACAAAAACTGGAAACCTGAGAAAGAAAAAATTTGAGAAACATTTTCGAAGGTGTAAGAACAACAGAAGGCGAATGGAGAAGATGCGCAAAGAGTGAGGAATGAAACTGTACAGAAAAGCGAAAATAACCAAAAGATACGTGCACAAAGAGATAGTTAGGATATATCAGCCGAAAGCCTGAACAAAGAATTGTAGAAGAATGTTATATGAAGGGGAAGGCGCGAGAAGGAGAAGAGGAGGCCAAAGAAAGAAAGAGTGGCTTGAGGAAGTGAAAGCGGACATGAGTGCAGTGGTCATAGAGAAGTGGGAAGAAACAGCAAAAGACCGGATAAAGTGAAAACAGATAGAAGCCAAGGATCTCCAAGGCCTGTAGGGCTAACTTATACAGTGTGAGTCGTTAAGAATGAGAAATCTGGAAACTGGGAATAGTAGGGCCTAAACATGAGGATTGAACGCAACATGCTTCATACAAATGTTGCTCGTTTAAGACATACAGGTTGTTTAAGTTAATGATTTTATTTCTAAATTTCTCAATAATTCAGTAAGTTTTCAGAGTGTCAACGTGAAAATTGGTGTTACCACGTTTGTCAGCATGATGAATATGAGTTTGTCATCACTTTTATCGTTGCTTATAGAGGCCGCTAGTTACATCCTGTTGTATAGGTAAATCGAAGCTTATCTTTTTTGTGTATGCAGAATCAATCACAACCGAATAGAAAATTTGAAAGAGCAACCTTTTTTAACATGGAAAATACATACTTGTTTCTTTTTGATATCTTGATCTGTTTTCGAGATATAGTCATTCGAAAGTTTCAGTGCAGTTCATCGTATTACCACAATTTTTGGTTTCTAAATTACGAAGTTCAGGTAAATAACAAATAATAAAAAGAAATATTGCATACACACTCAAACATGCTTTATCAGTAGAGTAATAACTAACATATGTTTGAAAATAATGTTTATAAAATCGACTTCCCAAAAGGATAGCAAGCTGATACAACTGTCATTACAAGGGCCCGCACATTATACTACTGGTGAATAAGTTATTTAGAACAACTACTCGAAATGTCCACCAGTCACTACAATGCACTTTTCTATGCTTTTTCTTAAAAATCTTCTAATGTTAAAAAACAGTCCTGCCTTATTTCTGATTACATTGACAGATTTTTGAATTTTTTGGAGCAACTCTTCGCAGGACTCAATGCTTTCCTTGTATACTATTTGCTATACACCAAACAGAGAAATCAAGGGATTAAAATCTGGACTTCTAGGTGGTCAACATTGTATAAGGCATGTTGCCCTCAATCCTTATGTTTTAGTCTACTATTCCCAGATTTCCCGTTCTTAGCAACTCAGACTGTGTGTATGAATCTATATGTTGTATAAATATATTACCTAACAATTGCCGTACGCATTATGTCAATTGATTGGGTTGTTTGAATCTATATATCCATGTATATAAATCTTGCTTCATATACATAAGCAAAATTAGCAAAAACATAAAAGCAATTTTGTATATGTATATAAAAGAAAAATATTTCTTCCTTAAATTGAAGCACAAACATAAAGTATTGACTCGTATATTTTACTTTTCACTAGTCAATCAGTCAATGCATTAGGGTAGGTACTTTCTCCCTCAGTAAATGAGGAGCACACGAGCACACGGCATGTTTATGGGAGCGGACGTCGATGTACGGCTCCCGCACGTCGATCACTTACCTGCGACTAGTGCGCTTCAGTGAATTGAAAATCATAACGCTAGCGGTCCAATAACCCCTCTATTACAAAAATAAAGTAGGTTCCCACAGGTCCCCGCATGTAGCAGATACGCGACGTACCCCTTCGCTATTAGTCGACAAACGTATCTGTGAAAAACATTAAATTTATAGTGGGTTAGGGGAGGAGAAATTTAACACGGCTCGAGTTCGTTTTTATTGCGTTATTTTCGGATTCTGTATAAATGATACCAACACGTTATATGTATGTACAAGTCTTTTTAAACAGATGCTTACAGCGATAAATGCAGTTTAGAATGGAACACAGGCAAGTGTCCCCGATTTAAATAGAACTTGGCGGTTGATAGACTGATGCTTGTGCAATGTAAGAACAACGATAATAGTCTTAGCTGCTAAATCGCCCGTTTAGCAAAAAATATTCTAGAATAAAATAATTATCCAAATTCTCTTATAAATAAAATATTCAAACAAAGATTTTTCTTTTTATAATGAATCAACAAAAAATATAAATAATGGTCACACAATTACAAAATTTGTAAAAATTCCTTATGTTAAACATTTATCTGATAAAATAAATCAAATTTTCAAACCATACAATTACAAAATTGCCTATCAAAACACAAACAAACTACAAAACCAAATCTATTCAAAATTAAAATCAAAAATTGAAAAAATAAAACATCACACATAGTTTATAAAATAGACTGTCAAAATTGTAATGGTGTATATATTGGTAAAACCATGCAATATTTGGAAAATAGAATAGAAGGACATAAATATAATAAAAATCTTACAGCCTTAAGAAACATGAAAAGAAACGTGAAATAAATGTTTAATTACAAAATTCTAAAACAATTAATCAAAACATCCTATATTAAAACGCAATCTTTAAATAAAACATAATGATATATTTAAAATCCTAGTAAACAAAACAATTTGTCATTTATTAAACAAAAAATTTTATTTATAATTTACACCATTTACATTTATATATTTTTTATACTTGAAAATGGTTTGAAAATAAAGCGAAACGTTGTTATTAATGTTCATTTCCGTATTTACGACCTAAAAAAGCAAGAAAAAGAAGAAATTAAAATAATTCGGATGTTAAAAATCCGGATTCGATAGAAAAAAAAATAGCATAAACGCGTCGGCACAGCTGTAAAAATGCTCGAATTGCGTAGTGTGTAAAAGGAGATGTAAAAATGTTCCTAATAAAGTCAAAACCGGTTTTTGGCCAATGAACAAATCCAATCTTTAATTTGACTAACTCAGACGAAAAGACTCCTGCAAGAATAGTTCTACGAATTTTCACTTCCAACTACTAGATAAAAGTGCTGGTGTAATAAAAGTTGGTTTATATTTCATCAGCCGCTAAACTCATTAAACTGTTCCTTAATAGCCACAAAATTAACCGGGTATGTGAAATTGGTTCTATTTTGCCTCTTTTTTGGGTTAAAAATATTCTTGAAGATATTTTGTCTCGAATAAGGCCAGATGATAATTGTGTATGTACGCTTATTAAAATCAATGGTCTTATTTGGAGAAATTTTGCAGAAAAATTCTATATTAATTAGGGCAAACGAGCTCAGTCGACTGAAGATATGGGGAGAGTTCTAGACGAAGTTAACAACCGACAACCCGTCCTTATAGTGTCGTAAAGACTGGCAAATTAATTGTTTAAATGTTGCTCTGAAAAACAAGGAACAAGAAGGACATTCGGATTAGCAGAGGTTGGAACTCCTAAAGTTTTAAGAAGAAGTGAGTTCACGTTTACGGAGGAGAATGATTTAAACCATGTCTTTTTCCCACAAGCACGATGGCAGAAAGGAAATGGATGGCACTATTTCATCCTGCGACATCCTGAAATAGTACGGAGGAAATTTGAATTTTCAGAATCAGCCCTATACTGATCTGTAACATGGACGAAAAAGACGCTCTATCACCAACAGCACGTTTTTAGTCGAAAAGGAGCAAAAAGTGCATGTGAGAGCACCAGAGCACGCTGAAAGTGCAGTCTGTAGAAATGCTTTGGACAAGTGCATCCCATCCTCGATCTATCGAGGGCTAAAAGCAAAAATCAGAATGGGTCCATTCAATGCCGCTTGACACATCAATAGTAATGTCTGTCAAAGCAGCATGGCTGGTGTGACATTCATCAAGTCGTTGAATCACTTTGCCAAATTCAGATCGCCTAGAAGGTGATATTCGACGGTTTACATCTAGACGCGAATATAGTGGATGAAGCTGAAGCTATGTCTTTCCTCAAATATGAACTTCAGCCACTTGCTGAGCGTTTTTGAGCATCTCAGCACTATTGGACGAGGAAGTTTTAAACTACTGGGCGCGAGAACCTGAAAGGAAAGTAACCAGAGGCAGATTTGGCGATTTGTTTATTGTACCAGAAGTTATCTTATAGCAATTTGTTTTAAAGAATGAAATTAATAAAGCGACGCAACACTATATTGATTTTTGGTTGGAGATAATATTGCATATCTGTAAGGCTAGGATAAAAAATTACACATATCCTAAACGGCTTAGCTTTAAAATCAATTCTCCATTTTGAAAACTGACTGAGAATAAAAATATCGAACCCTTAAGGTGGCTTTATTTAGTATATTTGGTACGGTACAATTGCTACACTGCTACTAGATTTGTTCCAAACACGCTCGCTGACTGTCAGGTAAACGTTAAAAACATGCACTTTTGTCTTACAAACATCATCACACAACCTTGGAACAAAGCCATTGTCAGTCGAACCAGGTTACTGATCTCGAATCTCTGTGCTTGCACTAAGTTTTTGATTATTAAACCGATCATTTTATATCAGTTTGTGTCTTGTTTTTTGTTGCGTTACTGTTCTGTGCCCGTGATGGCGTCCAGTTCAAATAAAAAACACCCTTTTAACAGTTGAAACAAAATTAGAAATTAAAAGGATTAGAAAAAATGAAGTTGAGGTGTTACTCGCAACGATTTATGGGGCAGGTATTCCAGTATAAGTGATATTGAGGCAAAAAACTGAGTTAGAACAATCTGCTTTAAAACTTGACACCAACGAAGGGATACTAAAAAGAAAAACTGCGCGTTCAGAAAATAACATATACTGAGAAAAGCTACAGTGTTGAATTAACAAACTCCTCTTTGTTGAATTCTTTTGATTATTATGACCAAAATTTGAGTTAAACCAAAGCAATTTCACGGTTTTTTTTTTCATTTGTCCATATTCTAAAGACATTTAATCTTCAAGTAAAGTTCTACGCGGATATGTGGTTTCAATAAGGATCCTTTTTAATATCACGAATGATAAATAACTATAGATGAGCACTGAAAACATCTGTTTATTACTATTGGTACATACATTGCTTAAGCTTGTCAGCAATATCTGATAGCAATTATAAATTCATGCGTGTGCGGAATATAATGCTTGAATGGTCGAAAAGATGTTTAGATAAGCGCATTTCTTATTACTATTTCACATTAATAGCAATAAGTACTATCGTATATCTTTTATATTTATATGTATTTATTTGGTCCACCCCCGGAAAAAAGCAGTTTAGTAATTCAGAATTAGTGTATAAAACTAGCAAGTTTTATTTAAATCGATGAACAAATGTGATAAATTATATGTATATGCATTCATAATAAGTAAGCAAAAGCAATACTTAACATACTAATTATCATTACAAGCTGAAAAATTGTTACCGCGCGTCATTAAACTTCAATCAATATGACACTAACCGGGCAGATGTGGTTACGTTTGAAATGCGCAACGAGAACGCGACTTTTAAAAAAGAACAATACATATGTATGTGACGTACAACGTAAGGCACTCTGTGAAGAATACACAAGAACGCAGCGGATCAAATAAAGGAATAATGGGATCATTCTATGCGAACTAAAGAGCAATTACCGACGTTCGGGATATGTTTTTTCGACTTAACACCTGTTGAATCCTTGAATTTGAAATAAATATCGTACGTGCAAGTGAGAAACATTAAGCTTTTATGGCGGTGTTAAGCAGGTGGCTAAATCATTACCGCTTCAAGAGAAAAAGATCAGCGGTAAGCTTCAATAAAAGACCGTATGGCGTTGTTATCCTAGAAGATATGGCTTTTGCAATCGTTGTGGTATTGCTCCAATAGCTATCCTGGATGACCAATGTTTGGCCAAATTTTATTTTTCTTTAAAAATTAGAATATATGATATCACTTTACTGCATAACATATCTAAAAAGAAACTAAAATAGCAAGTGAAGAACTTTTATAGTATCTTAATAGAGATGGGATGATTGCGTACTCCACAAAGTTTATCGGGAAGATCAGAAAAAAATGAAAGACTACGGCACATAACTATCGGACTAAACTGATCTGATCCGGGATGAGAGGAACTGGTCACATGCATAGTTGCCAATACGTGCTTCCTATTACGTATTGCTGTGGACACTTTGTATTCGCGAGAGTTTTTTTGTAAGTTGCGCAGATGTGCGTGGTTAGTCCGATTTGCTTTTGTCAATGTTTCGGGCGGGTTGGCCTCAAATTCATATATTTAAATTAAATAAGATTTTGTTTATGATTTGTTTGTTTAAATTAATTTCATTCAGTTGTACATATTACGTTCACCAGTATTGTTTATGTTGTTCAATGTATATTTTTTTTTCTTTGCGATTTGTGCGTTGCGATTGCACGCAGCTGTTATTTTATATGTATACGACTGTTTTCCCTGAGAGGCGCAGTTACCAGATAGACGAGCGTGTAAGTACATATATTTTTAGATTCATTGCTGCCATTTTTTGTTTTTCTTTTTATTCAAAGATTTGTTCGTTTATTGCGATTTATATCGTCCATCTAGGAACTCATTAAATAATAATTGTTGTTGTATTGTTGTGTACACAATTTAGGTATAAGATCAGTTATTATATTTGTTCTGGAAGGTATTTTAAGTTTAAAGAGTTTAATTTTTCCGTTTTCTAGTTTGCTGATTTGTATTTTATAATTAATCACCACGGTTTGGGTGATTAGAAGCATTGTGCTTGTATTTAAATTTCAATTTTGTAAATTTACTTGATCTATCCACGTTTAAATTAATTTAGTTTGATTAATTTTTGAAACCACGTGGATTTTTGTGAAAAAAACAATTATCTTCCTGAACAAATTTCTCTTTTGTTTGTTAAAGGATTTTGCATTGCCCTTTTTAAATGTAGATTCATGCAGTTTTTGATTTCGGCCAGAGCTCTAAGCTCACGATTTTTTTTTTACTGCAATTAAATGTTTTTTTTTCTTTTTTTTTATAATAAAATCTTTGATTGTCAAACGGCATTTTAAATTCTGTTCTTTTATTTTTGAGTATACCTTTTCAATTTTTGGAGTCTTTAAAGAAAGTCAGTTTTCTTTCACCCACAGTTTACTTTTCATGATTAAATTGAAGTTTCAATTGCGAGGGTAACCCTGAGTTTAATTGTTCTTTTGCGCCTTTAATTTTTCCGCTGAGCTAGTCAATTTAATTTTTCATTTTTGTAAATTCATTTTGCATTTTCTTTGGTATTATCAGTACACAGCAGTATGATGCTGCTTAATACACCGCATCTGCGCTGCAACGATTTGACAGCTTTTTACGGGTAAAGGAGGAATAGCGATATCCCCTACAGACTGTGTCCAACTCTGTATACTGGATCAGAACGCCAATACCTTTAAATAGTGATGTAAACGCGCTGTACTGCTATATATACAGCCGTTCCATCCTATGCGGAAATATTAGCATTGCATTCCTATTTAAAGATATGAACGGACAGGCGAGCATACTCGTAGTTCGAAGAAACTTACACAACACTCAACTAAGCGTTAAATTACATCGTTATGTCCAAATTGAGTGATATTTAATGATAAGAAAACCAACAAGCAAGAAAAACTCAATCAAAGTTTACAGGTAATTATTGGCTGCCATGTTTCGGCTGACTAGCCATTCTCAGAGCCGTGTTAAAGCAGAGGCCAGAATCAATTTTTGCCTCACTAGCAAATGGCTAGTTTTTTTTTTACATAAAACATTATTATGATGTATTTTTCAGGAATAACGCTCTTATTATATTTACTATTTCATTTCCATAATTTTCACCCTAAGAAAGATATGAATGCTAGTTTATTTTGATTTGAAATGATATAGTTATTAATTTGCAATGTTATCCTAGAAGAATACTACACTCTATTTACTATAATTAATAAATATTAAATATTCTTGAACCCAATTTTTATTGCGGTGAAGTGTCTAAACCGAAGCCCCTATGCGACGGGCCTCTACATATGTTTCTACTTTCAATAGTCGACCTTCAACGGCCGTCTGACTCACACGCTTGCCTACCGTGATAATGGGAGACCCTCACCCAACAGCGCCGAGCGCTGTCGTATACTGATGACGCGTGACTCGATCAACTAACGGGCAGCGAGTCAAGATACGGCTGGTCTCACTTCAATGTATTTTTGCGTATACTTGCGTATACGACCACCCCCTCTTCCGCTAGCCCCGCGCGGAGACCTACAAACGTCTGAAATCGGTGCCAATCTAGACGTGGCCCTAGTTCACCGCTTGTCCGCATAAACAACTACAAAAAGCGTTTCGTCGCATCAAATCATGGGAAGCGCAACGTTCGTTCTGTACTTAAATGTGTGTGTGTGTGTGTACGTACGTGTATTTATCGGTATTTTTACAGAAAATGAAAATTTTTAATAATTAATTTGTGATTTGCAATGGTGGGCCCACGGCTCCGTGGCTCTTTAACAGAAATAATTAAATTCAATATTTATAAAAAACCTCTAAATATAAATATGAATTCATATGCTTTCAAGTACGATTTAAAAATATAAGCCTAATATAAATTCACATTAAATGACAACGTATAGTTACTGATTAATTGTTTTTTTTATGTTATTATTAATTGAAAAACAATTCTACGGTTTTCTTAACCTAATCGTAATTTTCACACAACAGAAATAGTTGGATTAAAATAGCAGGTACATAATATATTTTTTTTACTGCAAATGTTTGTTAATCTGCTGCTTTGCCTGTATTTAATTGAGCAAAATTTGGTTAATTTAACACATGTCTTTTTCTAGGTATGTCTTAGAAGCTATTTTGCGTGCTTATGCTGATTGTCCATTTCGTTTTTAATACTTTGACGTATTTGCATTCACCATTATACCATGAGCTTATGTCATTGCTTTTTATATTTTTCAAAATTTGTACTCATTCCACCATTGGATATATTCTAAAAGTTTCAAACTAATTCTTTTCTAGATTGCAGTATTTGTTTGGACTATTAAGAAAATTAGATTAAGATCATTATAAGGTCATAAGCAGCATTAAAAAAAATGTGAAATATTAAGTTATCATTAAAGAACAATGGACGGCTAATAAGCGAAATAAAGAATGGTAATTATAATGGTCTAAATTATATATTCCCCGAAAAGCGACTCATTATCGTACATTTTTGTATTGTACTCATATGCATCGTACTTGTATCGTACGAAGTGCTCCTAATAAATTATATTCTTCGCCGTGTTCCATTAGTATTGTGTTCGGAAACCGTCTATTTGATTAGCGACCTCTAATGCGACATGGGAAATAGTTCCGGATACAGTCAATATAGCTGTGGGCGATCGCTATCGTGGGGTCGTACGGATAAACACTTTTCCGGACTGGGCACCAGAGGTTCCCACGGTGTCCCCTCGACATTACCTGACACGTGGCGCCGCGTGGCAATTGTCGTACTTTTTGACTGTACTCGCACAACGTCGCATTCAATATGTAAAAATATCGAATAAAAGCAACGCGAGGCACATTGAAATAATAGTAGCAACGTACCGCGCACGTGTCTGGCGGCCTTTTCCCAATACTAATACCACACATAAATATTACGATCAATTTTGAAGGAATGATGAAGTTTTGCTTTAAAACATATGGTTTTATCCTGCTTGCCTGCGTCAACATTAATCGAAAATTAATAAAAATTAAATATCGATAAAATTGTTGCAAGTCATTAATTTATCTACTAATAAATCTTCTCTGTAAAAGAAATATCATTGTTAGTTATCATACAATCCTGAGAAATTTTTATTTTAGAATGGACGACGTATAGTTGTTTAGATTAAGACTCCCAGATATATTAGATCATTATAGATGCATAGTATTTCAAGAAGTACTACAGCAGGGTTTTTATATTCAAATGAACACCGTATATGTGTTTATTTCAGTTGTAACGTGTAATTAAAGACTTTCTACTCACTTCTAGTGAGTTGATAAAGACGAGAAGGTACTGAATGCGTACAAACGAATGCAATGTCTCAAGGCGTTCATTTGAAAATGTTTATCGCGATGTCCTGTTTAAGGAAATTTGTTCTTCGGAGAAGTATATGGTGTATTTACTTTTAACTGTTGCACCTACTTACGAAATAGTATTATTTGATATGGTAATTACAGATGTTTTATTCAATAGTTCAATCAGGTACTTAATGTAACTTTTCCCTTTTTATTTATTGTCGTAGATCCAGAAAAATGTGTATACAGGTGGGCCACCACATTCGCGTCGGTTTATATACGAAAAGTGGTAACATTTTCATTTTTTTTGTTAAAGGTTATACAAATTCAGAAGAACCACGTTTCAATATTATTTTGAATTATACAGGCTGACTCAAAGAAAAGTTACACACCAAAGTTGTGAAAAATTAAATGGAACACCTGTATATTATGGCATATTTTGATAGTACAGACTAAATAAAGCAAGTTAGTGTAGGTTTTTATACCTAATTCAACTCGTTTACGAGATAATTAACTATTCTTCCAAATGTAAACTAACATTTAAGAGGCGTGCTTGTCATGCATATTAAGCTAGATATTTTAAACTGTATTTATTTCTTAACTAAAGCTAAAGACTTGATAATAAAATAAAAGTAATGCAAAAAATTATACAGGGTGAACAAAAACATACCTTTAATTTTCACTATCTTTAAAGGCAAGTAACTTTCTTGTTTTAAATAGAACACCCTGTATTTATTACCTTATTTAGATTCTAATTTTAACGGTCTTTAAGATTGTATTAATGTTTCCTATACCTATCTCTTATACTTTCTTAGTAATTTAGAATTTTCTATTTCAAATATTAATTCCTATCCATTGTTTTTTAAAAAGTAGGCTTAGACAAAAATGCCGCTATTATTCATTATACACAAAAGGCATTTAACAGTAACAGACTTGTCAGGTATGCATCACTGTTGTTCGTCATTGTTTAAAAAGCATTTTAATTATTTGCAATGAGAAATTACCTTCGAGCAGAAAGGATTATTGATATGATTTTAATAATTGGGGAGTGTGAAGAAAATTGTTTGCCAGCATCAAGGATTTATGCGCAAAAATATCCTAGCAGACACCATCCCGATAAGTATTTAGGAAATTTGCTGCAAGTTTTCCTTGCACTTCGGAAAACTTGCAGCAAATTTCCTTGTGTCTTAAGAAAACAGAACTACAAAAACCGATTGCCGGCAATGAAGAGAATAACATTTTAGTTATCGGATCTCTTGCTGAAAATTCGCAGTCAGCGAAAAATAAATGAAACTACAGGGATAAACAGAGGGAGCATCAGAAGAATTACAAAAACAAATTTTACCCATACCACATACAACTGCATCAAGAACTTTTGGAAGTAGATTATGATCGGCGGCTTGAATTTTGTTTATGGGTTCTAGAAAAGTTAGGAGATGATGAAAATTTTCTCGATTATGTGTTATTTTCGGATGAGTTAACTTTTCATAACAACGGATTAGTTAATAGGCATAATTTTCATTATTACACTGACGAAAATCCCAATTTCTTGAGAACCCTAAATCGTCAACATCGATGGTCTGTTAATGTGTGAAGCGGAATAATTGGAAAGCACGTGATAGGGCCATACTTTTTTGATGGTTTCTTAAATGATGCCATGTTTCTAGAATTTATAAAATATAACTTAGCAATACTTTTGGAAAATATACCAAAGTCTTTGGTTGTAATTAGACGATGCTCCTGCGAACTTTCAAATAAGCGTTCCGGATGAATTAGATAGTCAGTATCCCAATAGGTAGATAGGCCGCGGAGGTCCACAGAATTGGTCAGCAAGATCTTCAGACCTAACGAGCCCGGTTTTTTTTTTATGGGGATACATTAAAATATTGTTTATGACATACCACCAACCACGCCCGACAATATGAAAGAGCGAAGAAGAATGGCGTTTCGATCTATAACAGCAAATGTTTTGAATGATGTTAAAGACCCATTTCAAGAAAGAGTACGCCTCTGCAGTGAAAACCACAACCATCATTTCGAACACTTTCTAAAACATTAGCAGTTTTTAACATATCGGTTTATCTGTTTTAATAAAGTACATTTCTGAAGTTCACTTAGTTATGACTTTTAATTAGTACGTAGGAAAAGCCAGTTGAAGAGTTTGGCTGATGAATATCGTCTATCTATGTTGAATAATAAGAGCAGTTTTGTCCAAGGCCACTTCAAAAAAAAAAAAATAATGGCTAGGAATTAATATTTAAAAAAGGAAATTCTAAATTACTAAGAAACTATAAGAGATAGATATGGTAAGCATTAATATAATATTAAAGCCCGTTAAAATTAGTATTTAAATAATGTAATAAATACAGGCTGTTCCATTTAAAAACAGAAAGCTACTTGCCTTTAAAGATAGCGAAAATTAAAAGTATGCTTTTGTTCACCCTATATAATTTACTTTTACTTTTATTTTATTATCAAGTCTAATGCTTTGGTTAAAAAATAAATACAGTTTAAAATATCTAGCTTAAATATGCATGACAAGCATGCCTTTTAAATGTTGGTCTACATTTTGAAGAATAGTTAAATATCTCGTAAACGAGTTGAGTTAGGTACAAGAAACCTTTATTTAGTCTGTACTATCAAAATATGCCACAATATACAGGGTGTTCCATTTAAATTTTCACAACTTTGGTGTGTAACTATTCTTTGAGTTCCCTGTATAATTCAAAATAATTTTAAAATGGGGTCCTTCTGGACCTCTATAACCTTTAACAAAAACAATTTGAAAATATGTTACCACTTTCAGTATATAAACCGACGCGAATGTGGTGGCCAACCTGTATATATCCATGCATTTAGGCACGATACAACATGCATGTACGTATTTTCTAGAGGATTACTTGAATTTTATAGTTGTTTGATGAATCTGGGTAATACTTACATCTGCCTAATAAATCATTATTCTATATTGAATTACGTCTACTATGATTTGTTTGGATGGACAAGCAGAGTCCACATGATTTTGATGAGGGTTCAAATTTGGTTACAAGGAAAATTTTGCTTGAGGGACTAAGTGCTTTTAAATTTTGACGTAAGCGATTGCTTTGTAAAATTAAATCATCTTTTTGACATTTCAACTGTAATATTGTTAGAAATTATGTCCATAAATATTAGAATCTGGTCAAAATTTTTAATTTATAAAGCACTGTACTCATAACAATACATTGTTATAGCATACTATGAGCATAGTTTGATTTTTAGTATTAAGCAGGTCCATATGAGTATTATGAAAGATTCGGATTTGGTTACAGCACAGGTTTTATTTGGAAGTTAGGTAAATAGCTTGAACGGTTCTTTTGTAAGATAAATAGAATGATTTGTCTACAGCCTTTAGAAAGAAATGTGGCCTTCCTGACGTGAATATATGTCAGGGTTAATTTTAATAATTTGATAGATGTTCTTATCTGGTAGGTGAATACGCCCAACGAAGATATTTGTTAATTGTTTTGATTTGAAATTATGTTAGTTTGTCAATTAAGATGTCATATAAAAAAAAAACTGGAATAAAAGAGATTTTAATCCGGGGCAGAAATTTTGTAATTAGTAGTGATAATATATTAAGGACTGCGGAAGTGTACACTATGTTGGTATTTTTAAGTTTTTCCAAATGATCCGTTAACTACATATATGTATTAACGGATAAAAATACTAACATCAAGCTAGCGTACATCTCCTCAGTCCTTTGCAGTACTATTTTCATCAGTTTAAGAACTAGAATTCTACCCCAAAAAAAAACAACACGATACGTGTCGTGCTGCTGGTTGTATCGCTTGTCGTATTACTGCAGTTTGAACATAAGACTGATACCCTAGATGTGTTGCTAGCGTGCGCTAGTAACACATCTAAATAAAGAAAAACACAGTGTTAACTTTAACGATGTTAAGATTTTATTTCAGGAACGAAATTACAACAGGAGAATCTTTCTAGAAAATCTAGTAATTAATAAAACACATAATAATACAAACACAAAGGAATTAAGTGATAGATATTAAAGTTAACAATTATAAAAATAAGATAGAAAATGTTAAAATTGGAATATAAAATGTAAATGAGCCTGTAAGTTGTAGGTTTTGGTTCCTCCTGTGTGTTTTTGATTTGTCAAAAATTAGCCGGATTTTTTTTTACGCACATCTTCGTCCGTGTGCTAAAACCAAAATCTGTTTTCTGTATTTTAAAATGTTTGTCTCGTCTAATTTAAGAATTTTGTCCGGTACGATTTTGTTTTATTATAAGGAGGTATGATATTACAATAACTGAAATGTAAAGTAAAAAAATAATGTAATCAAAAGCAACGTAGTATTAATATACCGGGTGAAAATCACCGAAAAAATAAAATAGAAAGAAAAAGGGAGAAGTTCAATTAGTTAATTATGTAAACATTAAATATAATATAATAAACAAGATTATTGCACAAAATCTGGGAAAAAATTGCGATTGAAGAAGTTGCGTACTATATATCTGTTTGATTGTAGTTCAACATTTATTGATTATATATACCAAACATTTTATTTTTGTCAACGTATCTAATGCACACATGATACAGAAATTTCACCAAGGAAGTCATATGGAAGCTGTACTGAATGTGAAGAGAAAGCGCACTTAGCGCTTTAGGAAACCTACAAGGAAGCTACAGGAATAGCCGGATATATGTAGGACGGCTGAAAAGGGGTACTTACCTTTCAGTCTTTTAAAACATCACAAGTACATGGAAAAACGGGACCGATGGAGTTGGAATTTATAGTGACATAAGGAATAAATACAATTATAACTCTAAAACTGCTATTTGTTCAGCAGGAACAATATTCGTCTGCATGTTATCAGACACTTATAATACATATTTTGAATTAGTAATATTATTACCCACACATAAGAAAGATAGTTACCCTTAATATTTCGATTTTATTGAAGCATTACCCTCTTATCTTCTATTAATGTCTTTCAATTTATGTAATATCCCTTTCTTTGCGGTAACATATACATAACTCTCAAATCGATTTTAACTACCTGACCGGGTATATGTAGGTAATATAAGTAACCTTGCCTTACACCTTTCGTAAAGCTTTTACAACCCGTGGCTTGGTGTTTATGGCACAATAAATATTACTTACTTTAATCTTATCAGTTGCGCCAACACTAAAATCAATATTTACATATTTACATATGAGTACTATGTGGATAAACGAAAAACCTGAAATTGCATTTGTGTTCTACGTATTTATGGCCTTTTATAGTAGTAGTGCTACAAAATGTAAGTATATAAAAACGAGTGCTTGCTACAACTCAAAAAATTAAAGAATTGTTTTGGTGGTTTACCGGGAAACTGCCACATTTATGTTATTTCGTAAAACTGTGAAATTAAAAATACATCTATTTTAGTGCCCTTTTTGTCTCATTAGCAATTATTGTTGAATTAATTAGCCATTTTCTGTAAGCTTTTTTATGAAAGAAGATAAGCAAATGACAATAAATGACATAGCTCGAAACAAAGCCAAAAAAGCAATCATCTTAGAAGACTATATATCATTATAATTAAATTCACTCACAATTTCAATAACCAAGAAAGTCACTAATCGAAAGCAACTAATACTAAGAAGATGCCGCTTGAGATACCTCTTAAATGAGTTAATCTTAGGACGATCTCTAATTTGGCAGGGTGAAGTGTTATAAAATTTGCATCCCATAAACTAAGGATTTTTTTGAAGAACGACTTTTTTGTGGGGAGGAGGTTAAAAGTAATCATTAATTCAAGTAGAATATTCCTGAGTATAATTAGTAATAGAAAACATTTTTTTGTATTTGTATACCATGCATAGTGTTTCAAATATGTACAAATCGTAAAAGGTAAATAAAGTTTGTTCTTTAAAAATGTTTCTGGGATCAATGTTTTCATTTTTTAAATAGTTCTTATAGCTTGTTTTTGAATTAAAAAGATTCTGTGTGCATCCGATGGCATGCCCGAATGAATGATCCCGTACCGCATGCAGGCAAAAAAGATACTGATAAAATATTTTCACAGTTTCAGTGTTGCATGATTTTTTGTTAATTGTTACAAGTGTTAGAATGTCCGACACAGATATTCAATGTGATCAGACCAATTTAAAGTTTCATTTAAGATAAAACCCAAAATTTTAGTTGAACTGCAGTTATTATTTCATTAGTAATGTGTACGTGTGCGATGTTTTTTAGTCGATTATGAAAGTAAACAAACTTTGTTTTTTCTTGATTAATAATTGAGTGATTGTGTCAAAGCCATTTAAGTGTAGACTTCATTATAAATTATTTCGGTTTTTTTCAAGTAAATTGGGCACACTATTAGAGCTTTTTAACGTTTATTTAGCACACGAAATATAATTAAACAAATACATTCGTAGATTGTTCTTATTCTATATATAATATTCACATCAAAACTATTAATTAAATATCCTCATGCGCAGAAAACGCTGTGATAGCCACGCTCCCATTTAGGCGCGAATGTTTTAGAATTTAAAAATGATCGTTACAGCTTACAATTACATTAACATTATCAGCATACACAAAAAATTTGCTGCGCTAAGGTAAATCATTAATATATGTTGGAAATAAAATTGGCTCGAGGAATGTACCTTGAGGACTCCAGTGTAAGTGGTTTTGAAGGAAGACTGACTATAGTTGGCAGATACACTTTGTTTTCTATTAGTTAAATAAGGCGTAAATAACTATAAAGCAGTACCGTTAATTTCATAATGCGCAAGTTTGTGGGTAGAAGTATTTCATGATTAACAAGAACAAAGGCTTTTATCAAATCAACGAACATCTCCAAACAGTGTAGATTAGTATCTAAATTATTATATATGTATATAGTATAATAGTATTCAGTCAATTAAAAATAGTGGTATCCGTAGATTTATTGGGGCAGAGACCATGCTGATGTATTGATAAATAATTAAAAGTCTTCAAATAATTATTAGCTTATTATTTATAAGAGAGTCATAAATTCTTGCAAATACAGACACTAAATTGATAAGCGGATATTCTTTTATTTTTTTATTTTGGTTCCCATTCTTGAAGATACGTTAAGGCTATTTTGAGTTTAAAAGAAAAAAAAACGGTTTCAAAAGAAGATTAAGTTAGATAATTATTCAATCAAGGATTTGTAACTGAGACAATTAACAGAGACTTTAAAATTAATGGTTAATAATATTTTATTTCCAATATTCACGTATATGTGTAAAATAACAGTAACAATATAAAATAGACATCTGTGTCACTCTTACACAGCATAAACTTATCACTAAATGTACACACACATATATCAAAAATGAATACACCGCGTGTTTAACAAGTAAACATCAATCATTCATGCCGCTCTGAAAGGGTTTTCTAATAATGACGCTAATTACAACGAAACGGTAAAATATCGTTTGTGTATTATGTGTCGAATAAGTACACAGTTGAATTTGGAAATAATAGCATTCTAGTTATTCATCTCCCCCAACAAAAGCTACTTTTCTATTGCTTTTACGTTTCCGATTTCTTTATACGGCTTTTGATTTTGGATGTTGGAACGGGTCTTCGACTAACGGATTTCCACTCTCGGCGTGTTTGTTGCCACACTTGATAACGTCGAAATTGAATCGGATTGTGAATGTCGATCAGTTATACAGCGATAGAGTGAACTATTTTTTTTTTTTCATTACTCGTAGTATTAGGATATTGTGTACAGTTCCTCTTGTAATTTAGTGTATAGCTCATAAAGAAAAGTTAAGACACCTTAAAAAGCAGATGTATTGTTATCATATGATTTGATTTGTGTATCTAGGAATTGAATATCATTCTTGGAAAATACCGAATGAGACGTAACGGAATTACACAACCGTTGCTGTTAGAAATCACCTTAAGTCTAATTAAAGAAACATATTGTTAGAAAAACACAATATTGAAACGTTTTATCTAATATAGTAAAGATGTAGAGCGGGGTTCTTAGAATGGTTAACGACCGTATGCAAATCAAGAATTAGGTATCTTGCAGTCAGGGTAATTTTTATGGTAAATAACGTAAAAAGAAACAGATTGTCATTTTAAAAAAATGCATGTTGAATTGGTCATTTAACAAATAAATAATAGTAGGTATTAATTGTTTAACAGATACACAAAAACGAAACGCATACGAAAAGTAAAGTCATAAAGCTTAGAACTCGGATATCCGGAAAGTTTTGGATCAGATATTTAATTTTGCCGACAAAATTGAGAGTGATGTATGTATGTACCTATCCAATTACCTATACACCACTAGTAATCATAATATCACATACATTTTTAAACCCAGTAAAATTGATTTTATATGTATTCCCAAAATGCCCCATTATTTTCGATATGGGAATTATTATAGTAAAAAATTATTGTAAATAGAGCAAGTGTTTCAATAAAAATTAATTGCTAAAAAAAAAATAAATAGATACGTATTATGAATAACAAATGGAATAAAAGGTACAACGTATTATTGAATATTTACTATTTAAAACCATTTTCTGAATTTTTAATTTAAAACCATACGAGGAAAATGGTGGGTATCCTTCATCGAATTCTCGACAAGCTCTTCTTGCAATTCCTTAACATTCTTCAATAATATACAGTGTGGGTCGTTAAGAATCAGAAATCCGACATAAAAGACAATTAAAAGACATTTTCAAACATATGTATGTTATTATTCTAATGACGAAGTATGATTGAGTGAGTATGCATTATTTCTTTTTATTATTTATTATTTACCTGAACTTCATAATTTAAAGATAAAAAAAATGTGTGAATACGACGAACTGCACTGAAACTTTCGAATGCAAATATCTCGAAAACGCATGTGCCTATTTTTCATGTAAAAAAGGTTGCTCGTTCAAATTTTCTATTCGGTTTATGCGATTCTGATGGATACACAAAAAAAGATAAGCTTTGATTTACCTATTCAGCAGGGTATAACTGGCGCCCTCTATGCGCAATGGTAAAAGTAATGACTAATTCCTATTCATCATGTTGAGAAACGTAGTAATAAGTACCAATTTTCACGTTGACTCTATGAAAACTTGCTGAATTATCTGGAAATTTAGAAATAAAATTATTAACTTGAACATCCTGTATGTCTTAAATGAGTAACATTTGTATAAGGCATGTTGTGCTCACTCTTCATGTTTTAGGCTATACTATTCCCAATTCCCAGATTTCCCATTCTTAACGACTCACACTGTATAATAAATTCAAGACATCCACGTCAAAATAAATTCTGTCAGCATTTTGTATTATTTCGTTACAATAATACAATGATTATAATAGGGTTTATTGACGATAATGATTTGTTATAATGTTAAGGTCATAGCCTACTACGTAAAAGTTATTCAGCGATTTGAAAACATTAAATATAAAAAATGAGTACTTTACAAGAAAACTACTGAAGAAACTAACCACAGGCACAGTTGCCAATGCATTCTTCCTGTATGTATGAAACTACCTAATACAGCGCATCTGCCATATAGCGATTTGGCAAATTTTTTGCAGGGACAGCGGCCTCCCTGATAATTTATTTCCATCTCTGTATATAATATATCTACTTATCTATTCCTGTAAAAGATGTGGATATAGCGCAGCTGTTAGTTGAAAAATAGCGATTTTAAGGTAAACTCCTACTAAATATTTTTACTTCTTAGAATCTCATAAAATTATATTATGTTGCAAAATGTGTCCAACTGGTCTGAATTAATTTATAATTTTGCGTGTGTGATGAGAAATGAGGATGTCTTGTGCACCCAAAAAATCAATTTGAAGAGCGGAGAGAGTTTATTTAATTGCCAGCGCACATAACTTTTTATTCTTTTCCGTTTCTCTTTGAACACTGTGTGCTAATGTCGGATGATCTGAATAGGAACTAATTATTTAGCGCTTAAAACCCGCCATTTCTGTTTAAAATAAAAAAAATTAAATTCTCCGAGACTTTTTTTTTAATTTAGCGATCCTTGAAGATAGTTTCCTTTTACACGAGAAATAATTAATGTAGTCTTGAATCGGTGTTTTTTTTTATTGCCCCAGAGCACACCTCGTCCAAGTTGCGTAAGATCCCCGTTTCTCCTATTTTAGAATGAAATAATCGACTTTTGATATGGGTAACATATATTAGTGGAAAAGCGTAAGATCACCATTCGTGATTCAATTTATGACATCCCTAGTCGGTTGTAAACCACTTGCGGTACCAGATACATACGCGCAAGTTTCTTTTTTCCCCGTATGCCGACTGCGACGAGTATCAACATCGATTTTCAGAATATTACCGTTTCGCCGAGAGAGTTGAACCGGCCATCGGATAAGATGATGCCTTTGGCATTTGCTGGCTGGTTTTCTCCAGCACTGGTCACGGTAACAATGTCGTACCGGAGCCGTTGCATATATATTGCACCGTTTTGGTCGGTCCGGAGCACTCGCTTTACATGAACCTATGGAACGAGCCGCGCACGTGCGTTCAATTACAATTGACACAAGTTGATGATGACGACGGCATTACACAACAATGATCGATCTTGCGGTATATGGATATACGCGCGTGACAATTCTTAAAACGATATTAGTACATATTTATCTTTCCATTGCTATAGTTCCAAGATCATGACAGAAGTAATGTAGACACACATGACTCACTTGAATAGGAAACACAGAATAGAGTCGTTATTTGAGGTATTTTTAGTCAGGTAAACACATAACATATACTTCGACAATGTCCTCAATGCTTATCGGTGAATTTGTATGTATGTGTGTAAGAAAATATGATGTAACTACACTACGTTATTGTATACATCGATACAGACACAATGTCAGCCTAATGGATACTTAGAAGTCTTCTACCTTAACCATGGTCAATTTAACTGAAAATGCTATTTTTATTGACAGTCAAGTAGTCGTCATGTTATTATACAAAATGGTATTGCTATATAGATGTAAATAAAAGACATGAGAAAAATGTAAATAAATTATTTCTACTTAACATAATATATAGAACCAGGGCTGCCAGATTGGGCTATTTGGCAAATCAATTTTGCTGAACTGTCCAATACTTTTATGTATTCTAAAGGTTTGGTGATAAAATAATGAAATAAGGCAATATGAAAGATTCTATAGAAGAGGCTGGGGGGAAAGGCAATCGTCCCCTGAGAGTAGACAAAGAACACAAATCTGTCGATACTATTATAGCCAAAAAAACTACAGCGTGACATCCCGGTCATTGTAGATACTATATTCTGAATGGGTTCGGCTATCCGGTCGTTGGATTCTTCTTTC